>JAJEJO010050041.1:1179910-1274650 GCA_020662805.1 Glaucomys volans | reverse complement strand
AATAAAAAAATAAAAATAATGGTGGGTGTTATGCTACCCAGTGGTTCTTAAGAAAAAAAAAAAACCCCAGGCCTCACCCCCCAAACAAAAAAAAAAAAAAAAAAAAAAAAAAAAAAAAAAAGTTATATCATTTTGCCAAAACACCAAAAGTTTAATTACATTAATAGTGGTCAAGGATAGGCAAACAGATATTTCATATAATTCAATACTATTACCAACATGTTTAGAAGAGGTGGCAGGTGTGGGAGGTGAGACAGGGAAATCCTAGAGGGAATTAAAATGAAATTAAAATGAAAACAATGTTTTCTTGAGAGACAGACTATATAACAAAATTGTGCATGCACATTTTGTTTTCCCAGAAAATCGACTTCTAGGAACATATTATCACTTTGCAAAATTTATGTAGCTTTGTGAAGTCATTCCAAAGTTCAAGAACAATCTAAATATCTTTCAGTAGAAGAGTTAAATTATGCGACCTAAAAAAAGAACAAGACTGCTTTATATGTAGCTATAAGTAAAGATTATCAGTCTGCATGGGAAAAAGAGAAGGTGCAGAATAGTATGGAGAGTACACTAAAGTTCGTATAAAATATGTCAATAAATAAGTGCTTATCAGTACTTATGCTAACTCTGGAAGGATTTAAAAGAATTGATAAGAACATCTGCTTCTTCTATTCAAACTGGGTGGCTAGTGGACAGGGACACCTTACATTTTGGATTTTGTAGCATGCAGATTTGTAGCATCATTTGAAAAGTCCATTTTAGTGACATGGAGAGATGAAAAAAACCAAAATTGTTAATAGTATTCACTTCTGAGCGAGGGGTGAGAGTGTAGGAGGAATAACAAGAAAGACTACAAAGACTATAAACCTCCTTCCACAGACTTACATAGCACTTGCTTTCCTACAAGAGAATATGGTCACATTGTATAAGTTTAATTTATAACAAGTAAAATAATTTAAATCACAGGAATTTAATTTAATTTAATTTAATTTAATCAGGAAGCAGAGAGAGAATCCCTCTTCCTTTCCCACAGACAAAATATGTACCCCAAAGGCATGCTCCGGTGACCCCACCTCCTTTAGCCACATCCTACCTGCCTAGGTTAATCCCTATCTGGGGACTAATTCACTGATTGGGTCATGGCTTTCATAGCCCAATCATTTCTCCTCTGAGTGTTCTTGTCTCACACCTGAGCTTTTAGGAGACACCTTATATGCAAACCATAACATACTTTATAGTATTTCCCTTCATCTCTTTCTCTTTATCTCTCTGTACACATATATTTAAAATTGAGGTATAATGCACATACAGAATCAACCTTTTTTCAGTTAACCATACAGTGCTATTTGGTACATTCTTAATATTGTGCAACCACTACCTCCATCTAGTTCTAAATTATTTTTATCAACCTCAAAAGAAACTTCATACCCATCAACAAATTTTCCCCATTTTCCCCTTCCCCAGCCAGTGACAACCACCAATCCCTGTGGTCTGTATGGATACACCAGTTCTATTTCTCACATAAATGGCATTATATAATATCAGATCATAGTTTCTGGCTTCTTTAAGTTCATGGATATTATAAATGTATGTATATACATTTTATATATATATCTCTTTTTGTCCTTTGTGCATGTATACATGTATATATCTCCATATATATGTGTGTATATATATACACACACACACACACACACACACACACACACACCGATGTGTGTGTGCCTTCACATTTAAGTCATTGGTTCATTTTGGTTAATTTCTGTGTATGCTGTGAGGTAGAAGTCCAATGGCACTCTCTTGCAGTGGATGCTCAGTTGTCTGGGGACCATTTGAAAAGTCTATTTTTCTCATGACTCTTTTTTGAATGATCTTGGCACTTCGGTTGAAAATCAATGGACCACAAATATAACTTTGGACTCTTATTTCTGTTGTATTGATCAGTATATCTGTCTTTATGATGATCACACGCTATTTTTATTTGTTTTGTATTACATTTTGAAATTTCTCTGAGAAATGTAAATCCTTCAACTTCATTGTGCATTTTTAAGACTGTTTTGGCTATTCAGGGCCCATTGCATTCCATATGAATTTGAGGTCTGGCTTTTTTCATTGATGCAAAAAAGAACATTGGAATTATGACAAAATGTGTTGAATCTGGAGATTACTTTGAGTAGTATTGTCAGCACAACAATATTAAGTCTTCCAAAACATTAAACATGGGTTGTCTTTCCATTTATTTAGTTCTTCCTGAATTTCTTTCAGCAATATTTTATAGTTTTCAAAGTATAAAATTTTTGTCCTTGTTTAAATTATTCTTGAGTATTTTGTTCTTTTGTATGCTATTGTAAATGAAACTGCTTTCTTAATTTCCTTTTCAGATTGGTCTTTGCTGGTATATAGAACACAACTGGTTTTTGTGTGATTGCACTTGCAATTTTTCTGAATTTGTAATTATTTGCTTGATTATGTTTCTTTGGATTCTTCAGGATTTTCAATAAATTTTCAGGGTAATCATGCATAGAAAAGTTTTAATTTTTCCTTTTCTACTTGGATATCTTTTGTCTCTTTTTCTTACCTAATTATTCTTACTAGAACTTACAGTAAAATGTTGAGTAGCAATGGTCAAAGTGGGCATTCTTACCTTGTTCTTGATATTAGGATGAAAACTTGAAAATCTTTCATCATGGGCATATTAACTATATATGTTTTTCATAAATGCCTTATGTTCTATTAAGGAAGTTTCCTTCTATTCCTAGTTTTTTAAATTGAGTTTACAAATAAAGGATGTTGGATCTTGTCGCATGCTTTTTAATTCATCAATTGAAATGATCATGTAGCTTTTCAATGTATTTTATTAATTGCTTTTTAAAAACTTTTGTTTCTCCCTTGAATTCCTGACTTGAATTCCTCTTGATCATGGATCATGGATCATATGTTGTTGGGTTTGGCTTGTTAGTATGTTTTTGAGAATTTTTGCATCTATATTCATAAGGGATATTGCTCTGTAGTTTTCTTGTGGTATACACACACATTTTATATGTTACGTGTGTTTGTGCATAGATACTCTCATACACATTTATAATTTACCAAAAATTGAAGCTATTCCACATCACTTGAAATAGAATGTTTGTCCAAATTAATGTAGTCATCCCTTGGTTTCTGTGGGAGATTGGTTCTAAAATCTCCTGAGGATAACAAAATCCATGGATGTTCAGGTCTCTTACATAATATGGCTTAGCATTAGTATTTATTCTATGCATATCCTCCTGTATATGTTAAATCACTCCTAGATTACTCATGATACTTAATACAATGTAAATGCTATATCACTAATTGTTATATAGCATTGTTTAGAGAATAATGACAAGAACAATCTGCATATAATCAGAACAGATGAATTTTTTCTTAAATATTTTCAATCTATAGTTGAGTGAATCCATGAATGTGTAACCCAGAGAAAAAGATGGCCAACCAACCATATATTATTATAAGACATCTCAAGAAGCATGGCAGCTAAGGACCATAGCAGCTCGCTCTCTCTCTCTCTCTCTCTCTCTCTCTCTCTCTTATGGGAATTGAACCCAGGGATGTTCTACCCCTGAGCTACATTCCTAGCCCATTTTTATTTAATTTTGATACAGGGTCTTGCTAAATTGCTGAGGCTGGCCTGGAACTTGTGATCCTCTGGCCTTAGCCTCCTGAGTTGCTAGGATCCCTGCATGGGCCACCATACCTGGGCGACAGCAGTGCTCTAGACCTTTCCTGTAGAGCTGTGCCATGAGTGTGATCTCATTTTCCTCAGTGCCACTGTTAAGA
The DNA here is from genome assembly GCA_020662805.1 of Glaucomys volans. NCBI lineage: Eukaryota > Metazoa > Chordata > Mammalia > Rodentia > Sciuridae > Glaucomys > Glaucomys volans. The sequence goes on along the minus strand of JAJEJO010050041.1, from coordinate 1,270,828 downwards.
TGCACTAGTTAAGATTCTCAAAGTAGATTCTGGTTGGTGTGATTTGCATCAGGTGTCCACCTCTCATCTAGTGGTCTACATCCAGAGTGGCAGTGTCATATTGTCCAGTGTTTCACAAACTTTAATGTTCAGTCACCTGCACTGTTGCTGAATTCCTGTGTCTATAGATCTGTCATAAAGGCAGAATCTTGGGTTCTATATTTTTAATGAGTTCCCAAAGGATGTCACTGATGCTGGTCCTTGAACTTCACTTTGAGTAGCAAAGATGTGACCATTGGGCTTTGTGTGGGCCAATTTTTGAAGATGGAGCAGGGGAATTTTTCTAAAAATCAGGGCCTAAGCAGTATTCAAGAGGCATCTACTATGGTTAGGAATGTCTAGCGTGGTTTATATTAATATTATTTCTGTATTTTCTAATGCTAAGATGACTGAAGTACCCAAAGTACCCATGAACAAACACTCTAATCATGATTGCAGGTATGTTAAAACAAGGATTGTCTTGTATGCTATGCAAGAAGGGCAAGAATTTGGTAATAAAATGTTCTTGTGTTGCTGCACATGACCTGAGCCATCAGTGTGCACAATTTCTAACCCTAATTTCTTTTCTTTTCTTTTTTTTTTTTTTGAGTTCTGGGGATTGAACCCAGGGCACTCCACCACTGAGTTACATCCCCAACCCTATTTTGTATTTTATTTAGAGACAGGGTCTCACTGAGTTGCTTAGGGCCTCGCTATGTTGCTGTAGCTGGCTTTGAACTCGTGATCCTCCTGCCTCAGCCTCCCAAGTGCTGGGATTACAGGCCTGCGCCACCGCGCCCGGCAGTGTGCACAATTTCTACTTGCTTCTACCCAGTTGAAAGCAAACAGGGCCAGATCTTAGCAATACAGCTGACTAAGATTTTCTCCATCTGGTCCAGCTTCTGCTTTTGGTTTATTTTGGTAACTGAAGGCCCCTTCCTGACCTCACAAGGCTCAGAGCCTCTTGTCCAATACTTTTTGCTCCTTTCTCAAACTGAGGCTGGACTTGCTGCTAATCAGTTGCTGTAGTTTTAATATTTACTTTCCAGCAGGGTTTTCCAACCTGCGGCACAGGCTGCCCAGTTTCAGGTGCACAGTTCCATGCTGGGCTTGTGATTCTGTGACCTATCAAGTCAACAAAAGAACTTATGATGACAGCTGTGCTGTGCTTTAAGGTCAAAATGGGACCCTGGGGAGAGGGCAGATTCATCTGCAGGTGCTGAGGACCCTAGGCATGGGAGGGGGAGGGACACATGGGCCTTAGAGCCACCTTTGACCTAGCACCTCCACCTCCTTTTTCTTCTCCCTCTTATTCCTGGCCAGACACTAATGGGTGCCACCTACCTTCACCCTGCGCTGGAGTAATCTTTTCTTCAATTCCAGATGTAGCTCATGTTCCCCAAGAACTGCTTTTATTTTACCTAGTATCAGGATAACAGTTTTGTCACCTCCCTTATCTTATAGTTATACTTGGAAAAAGAATCCCATAACAGCTCATATTATTTCTATCTTTTACAGAAAGATGTGGATTAAAAAATTTAACTCCAGAATATCTGTTTCATTAATACATTGTTCCGGGCTGACCCTCTGTCATGGGACAATGATCAGAAATCTTGAAGTAGAAATTTGGAAAGTGGACAGGAATTCCATGGGAGCCAGAACAGGAGAAGCTGGGTCACCATTGCCTGGGTGCATGGGAGTCATGACCTTTAGAGTTCTGGGCTTGGGTGACCTTAAAAGAATTTTGGAAAATTTCATATTACCTTTCCCTTTTGAAAGTTGACACGTAAAAACAATTATTCTACATTTCAGTAGTGGCAAAAGAATAATTTTCCATGTATTGCAAATATTCATATTTAAAAGGAAACTGTTACATTATTTTTTCAATGTGAATTAAATAAGAGAGTGAAGGATATCCTCCATCATCCACTTAAAAATCAATGGACAAGTTTTTTAAAAAGAAAATTCTACATCATTCCTTGAACTCATTTTCCCATTCTACTTCCCCCACAGAATTTCATCTTAATGCAGTGTTCATTTAGGCTTTCAAATCTCCTATTGATCTACTTATCATATTACTCTGCTGCCAAGATATGTATACAAATGAAATTTAAAAATGTTTAATTCTTTATGAAAATTTCAAATAAGAGCCTTTATTTTATTTTATTTTATTTTATTATTTATTTATTTATTTATTTTTATTTTTATTTTTTTGGCAGTGCTGGGGATTGACTGAGCTATATCCTCAATCCCTATTTATTTACTTTTATGTGGTGCTGAGGATTGAACTCAGTGCCTCACACCTGCTAGGCAAGCATTCTACCACTGAGACACAACCCCAGCCCTATCCCAGTGTTTTTTAATTATCAGTACTTTTTCTTTTTTTATAGCCTTATTAGAATGCAATTTGCATACCATATAATTCACCCATTTAAAGTGTACAATTCAATGGTTTTTAGGATATTTACAAGGTTGCACTACAAGAAGAATGTAAATAAGAGCCTTTAAATAAAGTCTTTAAATAAGGTTCCTAGTGTAAAAATTTAAGGTTTTTTTTTTTTCATTTTCAGTATACCATTGATCTAAAAATTTTAATTGCATTAAACTCCTAAAACAAAATCTTATTATTAATGTACCTTTCATCAAATGAATGAAACATTAACACATTTACTTACTGAACTATTATTACACATCCCTGAGAACTATTATTGCTAAACTGAGCTGGGTTTCAGTATCAGCTCTATCCCAAAGTTTTAATTTTTATAGATGTTAGTGCTGAGAAACCATGTTCAAACAAATTAGCAGATAGGACTGGAAGTGGTAATCTTATATCAGTGCAACCTGATTTAAAATAGAACTCCTTCTGAGTTATATGCCAAAAATAATAAGATAACCTATCATCAAATATTATTTGATGAATGGACAACTGTCTAGTTCTTCCTTTCATTTTGTGGAAAACAAACTGGAAACCACTTGATTGGTAAAAGAATTCATGACCTTGTCATTACAGTGATACACTTCCTGAACCCATTTCCAAGATTTTGAATTGTCCCTCTGTTTGTCACGCTGGGATGGTTTACACCTGAGGGCAACACACTGCCACAGAGGGCAGAAGAGTTTTTGTGAAAGGAACAGAGACCCAGGAAGGCTCCCTGACCCTGTTCCACCCCAGGCAAATAGTTGTAAGAACGAACGTGCTTTGAAGTTGAAGACTGGAAACCAATGCCCACACATCGCCGGGTGCCCACACACCCCACTGAACACGCTCAGCACCTCCGCTGATTCTCCAACCGTCCAGTAGCCTCTCCTGGAGAAAGGAGCAGCTTTGTCTCTCAGGTGATGCCCCAGACCCAGCTGAGGGTATTTCTTGTTCTCACAGCCCAAGGCTCCTAACAATAAGCCAAGGAAGCCTTTTGCACCTCTCATCTTTGCAGTCTTTTCTTGGTCACTCCAAAGAAAGAGTGCAGTCAGGAAAATGACAACTATTGTTTGTAATAATATATTTTTAATTGACAATGTAATTAAATGTGGTAATGAGGTGCATTGTGCTATTTCAATACATGTATGCAATATGTAATGATCAGACCAGGGTAACTGGCAAATTGACATACATTTCTTTGTGATGGGAACATTCAAAATTGTAACTATTATTGTTTTAAAATATTAATTCATTATCGCCCCCCATATATATCCTATTGTGCTACACAACATTCATTGTTATTCCTTCTATCAAACTGTACCTCCATACCAATTCATTATCTTCTATCTCCTCTCCCCTACACCCTTCTCAGACTCTGGTAATCATTATTCTTTCTATGTCTTTGAGATCAAAGACATGATCTTAGAATGTGAGAACACGTAGTATTAGTCTTTTTTATGCCTGACTTAATTCACTTACCAATGTCCTCTGGTTCCATCCATGTTGCCACAAATGATAGAATTTCATTCTTGTTAATGGATGAATAATACTCCATGGTGTATATATGCTGCATTTTCTTCATCCATTCATTCACTGACGAATACCTTGGTGGAATCTCTCTCTTGGTTATTGTGAAACATGAAACTTCTGAAAGCAAATGTCTCTGTGACATACCTATTTCATTTATTGGGATATGTACCCAGTAGTGGAATTGCTGGGTCACGTGACAATTCTATTTGTAGCTAATGAGGAACCTCCATACTGATTTCTGCAATGACTGTACTGATTTACATTACTGCCAACAGTACATGAGAGTACTTCTTTTTTCACATCCTTACCAGCAAGAATAAATATTTAAACTTCCTTGGTATGTATGCCAGGAATCAAGTAATATGCTTCTATTATTATCTCTAAGCTGTGTGCTTGGAAATGCATAGGCACCTTAGGAATACAAAACTGGAGAAAGATCAGCTACTTGAGCCACAATAGACCCTGATCTAAATTAGACCTTGGGCCAATCTGTCTTAAAATGAGAGGAGAAAAAGGAAAACACTTTTTAAAACTTCAGCTGTTTAAAAATAGTTGTCACCTTTCAAGAAGACCTTGGTCATTTTCTGTAAGAACTGATGATTTCATCCAATGTTGCGGCTACGTGGCAGCCCCGTATAATTAAATTCTGTCTTGCTGTGGTTCTGCTGCAAGAAAATACAGTGTTTCCCTTCCACTGTGCCCCGTGGGAGGAGAAGACTGGGGGAAATAGCTGCCATGTGTGGCTGTGAAGGTTCACAGGCATTCTCCCCATTATTTCCTCTCTTGTTCTGTGGGAATGGGAACATGCTCTACAGAGCAGAAGGGAGAAATGATTCCACCTGCTCTCTTAATTTGCATAACAACCCATGAAGTTGGTATTATTACCACAATTTTACAGATAAGGAAACTGAGTCTTGGAGAAGCTAAAACGAATTGTCAAATGTCTTGTTCAAATGCCAGCAAAACCAAGACTAGAAATCCAAGTCTGTCTCACTACTGAGCCTGTGATCTTTCCAAAATACCATGGGGGCTACTGTAGATACAAAAATGTGTACTGCCATTCTTTTATTGGCTGGAGCATGCAGCTGCCTAACTGTGGAGGGGGCCGCAGATGGGGGCTAGGGAAGCTGCTATAACAGGTGACTGTAGTCTTCACAAATGCTTAGCAAATGTGTGTCTAGAGCAGCTCTTCTCAACACTTTCCATACCATGGCACAAAAAGAAAAGGAAGCATTTATTTGGCAGATTGGTTTATGCAAAATAAGTTATCCAAAGCTAGAAGCAAAGGTCTCAATTGAAAGGCTGAGGGATCCATAAATCATTTGCATCTCCTTTAAGCATGGGTGCTGGGTGCTCTAACACACAGCAGTGTGCATGGGCACTCAAAGCTGACTTACAGGATCAGTTACCATTTATTTGGGCCTCTGCAGGCCTGGATTCCTATAAGGGATAAATGATAGATCATCCCATTTTGAAATCTCAACAATGACATGCTGACTGTCTTCTTGATGACTTCAAAGGGTGGGTGGAAGCAAGTAGAATAATGCTTCATTTATGGGCAGCTATGAGTAACATCGCTTGTCCCTTGGAGTAGAGAAATGGCATAGATCAGATTACTTGTAGATTAGGACGTTGCTCACTGTTTTCTCTTTTTTTATCTGGATGACAATCCAAAGGTTGCACTGGAAGGAATAAAAAGAGATAATACAAAATGGAGTTCATGGCTCTCACTTTTAACTCAACTGCTGGTAATTATAGAATATACAGGTAAAGAAAACATATAGGTATATTGTGTTAGTCCGCTTTCATCATTGTGACAAAATACCTGAAATAATCAAATTAGAAGGAAGAAAGGTTTATTTTCATTCATGGTTTCAGAGGTTCAGTTCATGGTCACTGGACCCTGATGCTTCGGGTCTGTGGCAACTCAGTATATTGTGTTGGAAGCACGTGGCAGAGAGGCCTGTTTACCTCACAGCAGCCACGAAGTACAGAGAGAGCTGGGGCCAGGGTTCCAACACACCCTTCGAGGGCACACCTCCAATGACCTAACTTTTTCCCACTAGGCCCCACCTCCTAGAGGCTCTACCACCTCCTAGTGGTGCTGGAGCCTGGCAATTCAGCTTTTAACATGTAGGTCTCTAGGAGTTCCTTTCAAACCATAGCATATATATAATTTTAGAAGATATGTATAAGCAGGTCTTAGAGATTTAGGCAAATGAGATGACATTCAGGTATTTTGAGGATGATAAAATTTACTTTTGGGCTATTTTGGCTTTCTTGGTTTTGCTTTCGCCCTTTGAAGGTTTTCCTTAAAGAAGCCTCCAGGCAGGGATAGATGGATCCTTTGAAGCTGGGGTCTGATTGAGCAGAGGGGAGATGAAGCTGCCTAGGTGGGGTGATTTCAGAGAGAGTAATGCCCACTTATGTCAGTTTAGCTGGAACAATTGTTAGCAGAACCACACCAGAAATAAAGCTCCACTGAGAACACTCAGGCCAGGACTCCTAAGTACAGGGACGTCAAAAGAATGTTACAGACAGTTGTCCCAAAACATGTGGGTGACATTGGGCAGATGATTAAACTCGTTGGCCTTAATTTCCTCATCTAATAAAGGAAGCTCTTAAGATCTTTTGGCTTTCACTTCCTGTGATTCCACTCACTGCAATATCTGAAAGCACTTTCTAAAGACTGTGTTTGTTCCATAGGGCAGACAAATGATGAGCAGGAGAGATTTCAGTGTTTCTCCTGAACACTTTGAAAGATTTCAACTTGAATTAGACTTAAAAATATGTGAAATCCCTCACTCACAAGTAAAATAGTGGCAACTGTTTATAGTGTGGGTTATGGAAATATGGAACTACCCATCCAAAAGGAAATCAGTAAACAGGTTGGTTGGTTGGTTTCTTTGCCTTTATAAATCAAAATTAATGTTAAGTGTTTTAGTCAACTTTTTCACTGATGTGACTTAAAGACCCAACCAGAACAATTGTATGGGGAGGAAAGTTTATTTAGGGGCTCACAATTTCAGAGGTCTCAGTCCATAAGTGGCTGGCTTCATTCCTCAGGGCTCAAGGTGAGGCAGGACATCATGGCAGAAGAGTATGGTAGAGGGAAGCAGCTCACATGGTGATTAAGAAGCAGAGAGAGGGAGAGACTCAACTCTCCAGATATAAAATATATACCCCATAGCCACGTCTCCAATGAGCCATTCCTCCAGCCACACCCCACCTGCCTCCAGTTACCACCCAGTTAATCCCATCAGGGATTAATTCACTGATTATGTTAAGGCTATAACAGAATCATTTCTCCTCCAAACCTTCTTGCATTGTCTCACATGTGAGCCTTTGGGGGACACCTCACATCCAAACCTTAACAGTAAGTAAGGTTCATCTGAATAAAATGTAAGCCCCAATATCATTGTTGAAATCAAGCGAACTTTTCCTTTGCAATACATTCACATGGATTCCCAGCTTCCCCCTCCTCTGCCACCCCCATTTGGCTTACTGAATCGGATACTCCTGAGATGAGACACTGCAATCTGCATTTAAAAGGCTCTCTGGGCACTTTTGATGTGTCATATCCTGCACTTGGGAATACTCTAACAGGACAGAAATGTCTGTACATTGTGACTCTAATGAACTAATTATTGGCCTTGGAGCAGCACTTAGAATTTTTATAAACATTTTAGAGAAGTGTGGGGTGTGGAACCTGGGAGGTGACAGCTGATTCTAAGCAAACAGGAACTGTATTTTTTTGCATTCTCTTGTGTCTGTAAAAATGTTGGTTTTCCATTTTTAAGATGGAGAGTTGTAGCCTTGGTACCTCTCTACTCCACACCCTCCCTGGTCTGATACTTCAAAAAGTATTCCATCTACATGAGCAAAGATGTCTGCCCTGAGCTTTGGTCTCTTTTTTGGTGCTAGTGACTGAGCTATGTTGGGAGTTCCTCTTTAACCTAGGTAGAGATCACTTTCTTGAGCAACAGTCATCCAAAGATTTAGGGCAACTCTAAGCCGAAAGGCTCCATAGAACTATGGTTCTATAGTTTAACATTTGGGTTCTAGTCTTTTCACTCTTTTTTCCTACTATATGCTCTCCAATTTGATAGCCTCATTTGGCTGCTGTGAGAGGGTATGGAAGACAGAAAAAGAATAAACTGCTTCTTTCCCCACATTAAGCAAGAACATTAGTCTGATTTCTTTCAGTTTTTTCAAATCTCAAATTGATTTCCTTCTATCCTCATTATCCAACCAATTCAATACTAATTTGGTTCATGTTGCTTCTACTTGAATCCTGGCCTCCTTGATACTTTTCATGGTCCATTCCCTGAAGAATTTGGCATTGAGTGGCCATAAAATTGATTCTATCAATGAGGCGATTCCTACTTTGTATTTTAGGCATTTTGAAAATCAGAGACTTTCAATGAGTTTGAGTAATGAGGATTACAGGAATAAAATACATAGAATTCAGAAATCCCATGGAAACGAGAGGATTCTTGGATACTGGGAAGTCATTTAGGATGAAATAGGCCTGTATTGACATGGTTATCTTGTTACTCCATGGCAGACCAATCTCCACTGGAGTTTTGCAACATCAAATATGATGATTTAATCACTCTCCATATGACTCAAGATCAGGCATCCCAAGAGAGAGAATCTGCTGAGATTGGCTTTTGTCTGGGCCACCTCAGTCTGCTGGCCAGCCTCCACAAGGGCTGCTTTTGACCTGGGTGTACACAGTTAGTGACTAAGGAGGTAGGGAACATATCATATGAAACTTGGTCATTGTCTTAGGTTATGTTTCCTAGAAACAGATCCTGAGGATTCATGTGAAAATGGTTTATCTGGAAATGTCCTATTGGGAAAAAATGGTAGAAAAATGGGGGAGTGGGATCTGGGGAGGAAGTCAGAGAAGGAGGAAGGTAACTTAGATTCAGTCCCATAGGAGAATTTTTGGAGACAAGATAAGTCATATCTCTGAGGGGTGCCAATCAGAGGCAAAGGAACTAGGCTATATATACTCTTGGATTCAGTAAATTCAGTAATCTTTGGTTAAGGGTTGGCGTGAAGTGCAAGTTCCAGGAACTTACAGGTTTTCTTGTACACAGCAGATTCTGACAACCTGAGGCAATTCTTCCTCAAGGAGATATAGGAGAACACTGTCAGGAGTGAAAGAGCACTGGGAGCTTGTGCTCAAGAACACAGTGCAAAGGCTGGGTTTGGTGATACACGCCTGTAATCTCAGGTACTCAGGAAGCTGAAACAGGAGAATCACAAATTTGAGGCTAGCCTGGGCAATTTAGTGAGACCCTGTCTCAAAATTAAAAACAATGACAACACAATAACAACAACAACAACAAAGAAACAGGCCTGGGGAGGTATCTCATCTGTAGAGTGCTTGCCTAGTATGCACTATGTCCTGGTGTCCATCCCTAGTATTGCAAAGAAAAAAAAATCCATGTGTCCAGGGGGACATGGGTTGGAGCACTGACAGCATCTGTTTCAGCCACTTAAAGAATTAGCTGGAGAGACTTCCTTCACTAGGGAACATGGTCATGGCTGACACCATAAACTGAAGAGTGTTTTCCCCTTATAGCCTGTCTATGACAATGACAAAGAGGGCTGGGAGCCCATGCTCAGGTTACCAACTGTGGTCTACTACTGTCATCTCCACAGCCGGGCAACCTCACAGATGCCTGACTGAAGCAAACAAAGGCTATCACAAATCAGACTCTGGTTAACATGAGCCAGACTCCAGCTGACCCCAGTTTTTAAACAAAAGATAAACTGTTTTCAATAATGTCAACCAAAATAAATTAACTTTCTTATTAAATCACTGAGAAATGTCATTTCAGATGTTTTATAAAAATCCAGCACATCTACTTGCTATCCAACTCCACTTCTATTTCCACAAACTCTTGTCAGTTTAAAGATCCTTTAGATTTTCTGTATAACCTGTATTCTAACCTTTTAGGATTCCCTGGATGATGGTGCTTTTTCCTCTTCTCAACTCCCAAAAGATCTAAAATGTATGCGTAAGTATGTACATGAATTTTAGATACATTTTAATGATATTGAAAGATGTATAACATAATTTAAAAATAAATAAAAATAAAACATTGTATTATAAATTGTGCACAGCAGATTGATTTTCAAAGATTGCTTTTATTGATTTTTGTTTGTACCTTCAACCAACCTATAGTTGCAATTGATGAGCAAGAAGAGTTCCAACATGAATGTTGGTTGGCATTTTTATTTATGCTAACAAGTGAGACAGAAATGGAGATGTGTTTTGGAATGAGCATACATACGTTTGAATGAAGGGGATGTGTGTTGGGAATGTACACTGGAAAGACATGAATAACTGCTTAATCATTGTTTATAAATACAGGAGGAATTTAGCTTTGATTTTGTAGTGCTTGTTATAATTTAATGGCTATAAGTATGAGATGCTTTAAGTTTAATGTGTATGATAGTATTGTTTTCATTATTTTCTTGATGGAGAAATTACCACAATCATCATAATTAACAAAACAGTAAGTCAAGACTTGATTTGTAGCTTTTAATGATCTCCATGGTGAAAATATTCTCAACATGGTCGATCTCAAGCTATGTAAAGTCACTGAACTCAGAAATAGGAAAAGATGTTCAGTAGGACATTGTTATTTAGTATTTCCATCATGAAGACACAATGGATCAAAATAAGTTCAAAGATAAAAGAAATAAAATAATCAGAAATTGAGGAGGCACTACATCATTTTAATATATTTGATTAAACAGTAAATGAGTAGTGATTAAACATGATTAAACATGAGTAGTTTTTAATGGTGACTGGGCTTAAAAATCAACTTGCAAAATTCCTAAAAATTTAAGAGCAGTCTCTTTTGAGTCAGTTTGATTCAGTTTTGACACCCCATTTTCAGTCACCCCTCATAATTCTCTGTCTCGTATGCTACCAAAAAACATCCAATTACTGAGTGAATGAGTGGTGGCCAGTTGGAGAGACTGACTGATTCTCTTTGACATGTTCTGCCTCCTTCGTGATAGAGTTCTATCACAGCCCCAGAGGTACCTGAGCACAGAAACTAATTTTTCTAAACTAATAAAGGTCTGATTGGCTTATCTGAATGAAATATAGTGTGTCTCTGATAATAATCATCCTTCTCAGGCCAGTTAGTGTCCCTTTGCTTGTAGCTGCCATATTTCCTTAAAAATGCAGTTTCTAGAGAAGTTTAGAGACCCTATTACAAAATGACCTTAGATCCTAAAATATTTTGTGTAGCCTTGATACAGTTCCCTATTTCTTTTCATATCTATTGTACAAAATACAATCTGTAACCTAATACTATCCATGACCAACAATTACCATTTTATGACTCTTAGTGACATTAAACCAAATGATTTCCTTTCTTCTTCTAAGTATTGTGTGTGTGTGTGTGTGTGTGTCTTTATCTCCTCTAGATTGTCAGGATCTCTGTACAGTGCTTTATATGAGTCATTATTGTAGCTGTTATCAATATTTAATTTATGACTCAGGATTATCAATACATATTAAGTCTTTCTAAGTGGAATTTTTAATTAAATTCAAGGCAGTCCCAGATTATAAAAGAAATCTTCAAGCAATTGATTGTCTGGCCATTTTAGCTGCTGGGGTAATTGCTGATTACTCCATCATATACCTTGTTTGATAATTCCAATCTCCATTTCTTTTTCCTTGACTTACATTTCTCCCAGGAAAAAAAAGGGAAGCAGTCCCACTGCCAACCACTACAGAAGTTGATGCTGTTCCCAATGCACTCTTCTAGAACTGTTCACACATGAGCATCTGAACTTCAATCCATTTTCTGAAAAGAATGTCATTAGAGCAGCTGATTAATTCCATTTCTTCCAGGCAAATGAGATACAGTTATCTCCATTTTGTGGAGCATTCCAAATGACCTGGAGTGAATTGGGGATTTTTTCCAACATCACAGCACCAGCAAGTGCCAGGAGGGAAGCTGTTCCTTCTTTCTAGAAGTTGGCACCCATTTATTAATTCATTCATCCTATAAACATGTACCAGATGTATATGATAGGCCAAACTTGATGTAGGTGCTAAGAATAAAAGGAGAACATGTAAAAAGAATGTATAGACCTATTTTTAGTGATTCTTAACGTATTCTTTTAGGTTATCATTTGTGTGTGTGTGTGTGTGTGTGTGTGTGTGTGTGTGTGTGGTTAATTTATTTTTATTCAATGTACATGAGTGGAGTGGATTCATGTACTGGTTGTACATGAAGTAGAGTCACACCATCTGCATAATCATACATGTACATAGGGTATCTGATACAAATCAAAATCTAAAATATTCTTTGAATAGCAAGTCATCCTTTCACTCTCTGTAATTCTTTTGGTTCTGCTTTAAAATGTGTTTAAAATAAAACATATATTAGTAACTGCAAAAAAAATGAATGAATAGACCTTTGATAGGGAGGAAAGATCACAGACTTTAGGGTCAGATAATCCTAGGCTGGACTCTTGACTCTATTTACCTTCTAGATAATGTGATTTTGGTCAAGTTACTTAACTTTTAAATCCCCCTAAATGAGGAATGATATTGCCAGTCTTGTGGGTTATTGTGAGAGGTACAGATGAGGTGGTGTGTGTGATGTTTACACAGAGCAGGTGCTTTAAACTGGCTCCTGTGACTAAGGCTGGAAAAACACTGTCCCTGTCTCCATGGAACTCAATTTAATAGGACAGGCAACATGTGGAAATACATGACAATACAATAGTGGCTCCTGTGGAAACATAAAGAGAACACGATGAAAGCTCACGGTATTCTGTGTGGTCAGGGGATCACAAGCGATGTGAATAGGGGTGTGCCTTTTAATGTCTGAATCACAGCTCTCCTATGTGCTAAACAAGGGTCAGGTGATGATATCTGACTTGACAGAGTTTGCATACCTTGGTTGCCTGGAACTACTCACAACAAGGTGTGCCCTGCAATTTCAGGTTTCGAAAAAGTCCATCCAATTAAAAAAGCTGACTGCAATACACACCCTTATAAACAGCCTAGTAACATAAGAAAACACAACAGTGACAACTGATATCACCATACCATTGCTGTAAATGATAAAAATTCTCAATGGCATGCATCACACAGATACAACTCAGTTTCCTAATCAATCCTCCAGGAAGCCCTTCTCTATATAGTGTTATAGTCTGAATATTCAGTTCATTTGAATCCCACATCCAGACTGGCATTCAAAGACTGATATTTCTGTTTCCTATGCACTGATTCCCAATGCAGAACACAAGGGAAATAATACCATTGATATTGGTGGTGCAAATTTGGTTAATGTGTTCCAAATTCTAAGAACAATGATAAAGACATTTCAATTGGGGAAGGAGAAAGGGGAAATACTGGGGTCAGAATTAGAGCAAATAATATTCCATGCTTTTGTAATTATTTCAAAATGAATCCTAATGTTATGTATAACTAAAAATGAACAAATAAAAAAGAAAAAGAATACACTTCAATAACCTATATTATTGTAAAATGTATATGGTAAATATTTCTATTACCTCTCCCACAATGAAAATATTTCCAATTTGCATTGGATATGTATAAATTGCTAAAAGAATGTAATTGTAGAATTGAGGAATAAGCAGATTAGAGCTATTTGGCTATAAGGCAAAGTTTTCTTTTTCTTTTTCCTAAACATTTTTCTAAACATTCCTTCCCCTCGAACACACCCATACCCCCATATACTTCTTTTATTTCTCTTATTCTCTTTCTCCCTCTTCCTTTATTTTTCCATGAATCATCCTTTAACACACACACGCGTGCGCGCGCACACACACACACACACATTTTTAGACAAGATATTTTAATAGTAGAAAAACCACAATGGACTTGAAATTCTTCATTGAATATAGATAATAAATTATTTCTATATTGCTTTGGAAAATACCAGGCAATTAGGGGACATGGGCATATATTTTCTCTTTTTAAACCGAAACATTTTTAGGACATTGATCATATTTCACTGTGAACTTGTTTCTGTCACATTAATATATATTCACAAATATTCCAAGCATCCTAGTCTTGTACCAAAGACATTTTAGTAATAGATGATTTTTAAGTAATACTGGCACAATTAAAAAAACTTTACATAATGGTTACACCCCACATATTTTGCAAAAAAAAAAATTGGTATAAAATCTACAGTATTTATGCAGTGAAATATGGTAATTTTGAACTTTGGAACTGCTGCATTATGCTGAAGCAGGTTTTCCAAAAATAATTTTCCATGGGATATTAACAATTATTCTGAGTTTTAAAAACTCTTTCATTAGAACCCCATGGGGGAATACAAACAGATACATTAAAGACTCAGAATTTCTGTCTTAGAGAAATCTATTTAGCTCTCTTTGTGCTAGAAAGTCACAACTTTATTTGATTCTAGAGCTCTTGCTGATTGATCTAATGTTCCAGGGAATACATTTTGGAAGATATTGATCTAATGCAATAATAATTCTCTTTTTGAGGAAAGGAACTCATTGACTCTATCTCAGCCTCTAAGGGCTGCCTCTCTCATGGTAGACACAGACTCTCTCCTTATTTTTCATCCCCAGGCATGTTTGACAAGCTTCCCACTCAGTCTCCTGCTCTGTCTTCCAGGATGAGCAGAAGTTCATCCACCAACTTATTATGATCTTGCAAATCTTTAAAGGATTGTGCAAAGCAACTGTGAACTGGCTTCAGCTATCTAAGCCTGTGCTTTTGTGGTTCAGTCAGACTTTGGGCTTACAGTAAACACTGCCTTGAAGAATTTCAATCTCTGAGGAGGTTTTGTTTAAACTCTTGTACTGGTCATTTCACACTGCTGCTTTAGTCTGCTTTCCATTGCCATAACAAATCACCTGACATAATCAACTTAAAAAGAGAAGAGGTTTATTTTGGCTTGCAGTTTCAGAGGTTTCAGTCCATAGTCAGTGGACTTGTTGCTTTTGGAGCTTGTGGTAAGGCAGTACATCATTGCAAGAGCACATGGTGGTGGAACAAAACTGCTTCCAGGGTGACCAGGAAGCAGGGGGCGGAGGAGGGAGGGAGAAAGAAGTACTGGGGTCCCAAAATCCCTTTCAAGAGTATTCCTCAATGATCCAACTTCCTTCCGCTATGCCCCACCTCCCAATGTGACACAGGTTGGGGACCAAGCCTGTAACACATGGGTCTTTGGGGAACATTTCAGATCTAAACTGTATCACCACTCTGGGCACATTTCCCTCTCCCACCTAGAAAGTGCATTGTTTAGATTGCCTTATTAAAGGTGTTTATCCACATAAGAGTTGATTTTGAAGCCTCTCAACAGGAGACCTTTGCCCCAGTGTCAGCCTTATCTACTGTCATCAGTCCCACAGGCCATCAGCATTTATTATCCCTCTGCTGGCACAGTAATTCCTTCCTCTCAGGGATGTTGAGGGAGTTGAAGGAATTCATGGGTAAAAGAGAAGTGCTTGGCAAGGAACAATCATTCTTCTTAATGGTTGGTACTGTGTTTTAAATTTATTATTTATTTACTAAGAAGGGCAGCCCTGGAAGAAGGGCAGGCTCATCATTGTGCTCTTTGCAGGATAGGATTCTTAAGAAGAAGGAGACACTCTGGATGGTCAGGGAATTTATTACTTATTTTGCTATAGTATAGAGGTAAAGAGCACAGATATCAAAGCCAGACAGACCTAGATTCAAAGCAGGGCTCTTCCTTTTGTCTTGGTGACATTGGTTAATACACCCAACCTCTAAACTTCCATTACCTCATCTAGAAAATAGAAACAATAGTCTCACCTATAGTGCTATGAGGAACAACAAATGAGATGCTGTATGTCAAACCCCATCAAAATGTGTGATATATGGTACAGAGTGAGAATTCAATAAATATTAACTGTTGTTTGTATTATTGCAGTGCAAAAATGTGTGTGTGTGTATGTGTGTGTGTGCGCATGTGTGCAATTATAAGGAATGTTCAGATTGTGGAGACAGAAACATTAAATAAATGTAAAACCAAATGTATTGCAAGGGTTCTCCCCTATCCACTAGGGATTTTTTCCAAGACCCTAGTGGATGACTGAAATCATGGATAGTTCTGAACTTTATATATTCTATGCTTTATTCCCCTATACCTACATATCTATGATAAAGTCCTATTTATAAATTATGCACAACAAGGTATTAACAGCAACAGCTTATTATGGATTTTATCAATCTCAGCATATGATTTTTTCTTTCCTTTTTAAGTTGAGAACTTTCATCTTTTCTCTTAAAAGTAACACTTTACAGCTTATTTTTGGCATATCCAAATTGTTAGCAGCATGTTTGCTCTTTGAGGGTCACTGATAAAAAATCTTTCTACATAGTAATATCATATCACAATAGTGGATCAGATTACTGAGATGGTTACTAAGTGGCTAATGGGAGGGTAGCATATACAGCATAGATACACTGGGCAGAGTAATAATGATTCTGATTCTGGGGTGTGACAAAGGGAGACAGTGTGAGATTTCATCACACTCTCAAAATGGCACACAATTTAAAACTTATGAATGTTTTACTTCCATAATTTTCCATGATTGCACATAACTGAAACCATAAAAAGTGAAACATGGATGGGAGGAGTCTACTGTACATGTGATATGCAAATGAACACAAGGAAGGAGAAATTATATCTTTATTTAAAATATATTTTTAGTTGTTGATGGACCTTTATTTTATTCATTCATTTATATGTGGTGCTGAGAATAGAACCAATGCCTCACAAATGCTAGGCAAGCGCTCTACCACAGAGCTACAACCCCAACCCTGGATTAATTATTTCTTTTTTTTTTGATGGGACAGTGTGGGACAGTGTGTGCCAGCCAACCAGAGTGAAGTGTTGTCCACTCAAACTGATTCTTCCTGTGGTGACAGGCAAAGGATGACTCACCTAGATGTAGGAGGAATACAGAATACATCTTCAGGATGAAGAGCTGGGTTTGGATGACTGGATGTCAGTCCAATGTGCAAAATGAAATAAATGATGTCCTGTGGGATCTGCCACATCAGTTTAAAAGTGATATGGGATGGTTCATTCACAATAAATGGGGTGCAATTTGCTGTGGTTTGAACATGTCCCGCAGAGGTTCATGTGTTGGAAACTTAATTTCATGCTTGCATGTTGATGGTATTTGGAGGCGAGGGCCTTTGGGAGGTAATTAGGGTTAGATGAGGTTATAAGTGTGGAACTTTCATGATGGGATTAGTGACTGGTTTGATGTACGTGGATGTGCCATTGTTTGGGGCATAAATATTTATGATCATTATGTCTTCCTGATTTATGATTCCCTTAAGTAGTATGAAGTGACCTTCTTTATCCCTCCTGACTAACTTTGGCTCAAAGTCCACTTTATCTGATATGAGGATGGAAACCCCTGCTTTTTTCTGAGTCTGTGTGTGTGATAGGCTTTCCCCCATCCTTTTACTTTTAGTCTGTGGATATCTTTTTGAATCTTTCTTTTTAATCCAATCAGCCAGTCTATGTCTTTTGATTGATAAGTTTAGGCCATTAAATTAATTCAGGGTTATTATTGAGATATGATTTGTATTCCCAGTTATTGTGGCTTAGTTTTGGTTTTTAACTTATTTCTCCTTTGGTTGGCTTTTGCTTTAGGGTAGTTCCTCCCTTTGCTGACTTACATTGCTGTTTTTTGTTTCTTCCTCATGGAATATTTTGCTGAGGATGTTCTGTAGCAAAGGCTTTCTATGTGTAAATTCTTTTAACTTTTTTTTTTTTGTCATGGAAGGATTTTGTCTTCAAATCTGAAGTTTTGCTGGATATAAAATTCTTGGTTGGCAACCATGTTCTTTCAGAGTATGAAATATATTGTTTCAGGCCCTTCTAGCTTTTAGAGTCTGGGCTGAGAAATCTGATATCTGTATTGGTTCCCCCTATATGTAATCTGATGCTTTTCTCTCGCAGCCTTTAAAATCCTATCTTTATTTTGTACATCAGGCATTTTCATTATAATGTGTCTTGGTGTGAATCTGCTGTAATTTTGTGCATTTGGTGTTCTGTAAGCCTCTTGTAGTTGAATTTCCATTTCATTCTTCAAGTTTGGGAAATTTTCTGATATTATTTCATTGAATAGGTTGTTCATTCCTTTGGTTTGTATCTCTGTGCCTTCCTCAATCCTGACAATTCTTAAATTTGGTCTTTTCATGATATCCCACAGTTATTGGAGGTTCCATTCATGATTTCTTACCATCTTCTCTGTTTGGACAACTTTTTTTTCAAGATTTAATATTTTGTCTTCATTACCTGAGGTTCTGTCTTCCAAGTGATCTAGTCTGTTAGTGATGCTTTCCACTGAGTTTGTTATTTGGTTTATTGTTTCCTTCATCTCAAGGATTTCTGTTTGATTCTTTTTTAGAATCTCTATCTCTTTGTTGAGGTGATCTTTTGTTTCCTGTAGTTGCTCTTTCAGCTGCTTATTGGAATGATCAATCATTTCCTGCATTTGCTCTCTTAACTCATCGTTTGCTTCTCTGATCATTTTAATCATGTGTATTCTGAACTCCTTTTCTGGCATTTCTTCTACCGTGTTGTAATTGGATTTTATTAGTGTAGAATCTCAGTTTGTTTGGAACACTTTCTTCCCTTGTTTTTCATGTTGTTCATGTATCTTCCCCTCTAGCAATGCAGATCTGGGGTATTGCAGTTTCTACCCTATAAGCTTATAGGGACCCTGCAGGTTTCCCAAACCTCTTCTTTAAGGGGAGATCAATATTAGCAACACCCAGTACAGAAAATATGCAGCCGTATACCAAATAGCCCCTATGAAGACGTTAACAATATTGTCATAATAAACAGAGAGGATGAGTTCAATTATTATCTACAGTATAACAAACAGATTTGCAATGAGGACTGCAATTTCTAATGGAGGACAAAGAGAATGGGGAGGGGTGTAGGATGTAACTGTTAATGGGTTAAGAAAAAAGTATAAAGAAGTTCTATATCATAGGAAGAGTGAAAATGTAGTCAAAAGAAGTTGTTTGTTAGCATGAGGAAAGGGAGAAAGGGACTCTGAGGAAACAGGTAAACAAAAGGAAAATAGAGAGCCAGAAAAATAAAGAAATAAAGAAATAAAAATTTTCAAAAAGGAGGAAAAAAAATCTACACTATAACTGTCATATACTATTCAACCCTCCCAGTCTTCAGTAGCCTATGGCATCAGAAGTACCTGACAATGAGCTTCCAGTCTCCAGCAGGAGTCTCAGGATGGGATTTGCCCCACCTAATGACAGTTTCCACTTCTAGGATAATCCAAGATGGCTGCACTGGCTTCCAAAGGTGTTGGCAAATGGGGAGCTGCAGCACAAGGTGTGGGTGCTGAGTCTGTGTGAGTGTGATTGGTAGGGCCCGGGCCCCTGGAGTGGAGGGGGGGGATCCTGGAGGTGGGATGTAGTCAGTCAGGCCAGGGGTTCTCAAGGCTAGGTCAGTCAGACTGGGGGTCCTGCAGGTCCTGACTGTTTTCCCAAACTGGTGGCAGCCACCTGTAACCAAACCTGTGGGTAATGTGACAGTGGGCTTCCAGGCAAGAGCGGGCAGCTGGTGAACTGATGGTCTGTGGGCAGTCTGCAGGCTACCGGCAGACGATCGGCAGATGGACCTTGGTTGGTGAGTGTGGGTAGGTGAAAGGCAGTCGATGGGCAGGCCAGCGGCAGGCAAACAGGTGAATGGCAGATGATAGGTGGCAGTCAGTGAGCAATCTGCACTCAAAATGTAGTTGATATGGATTAATTACTTCCGATGTGCAACACAGTATTTTGAAGGTAGCCTTTGCTTTTGACACAAAAAATATGAGTAGACTTCATACAAAGTCGGGGAGTAAGAGAACTCATTCTAGGTGGAGGAAGCAGTATGGGCAAATCATGAATTAAAAAAAAAAAATGACAGGATGTTCTTGGTGAGTTGGGAACCGGAGTTGTGTGTTCATCTTATTTGGGATGGTGGAGTGGGAATGGGGGATCAGAAACCCAGTCTGGATCCAGATGATGGAGGGCTTTAGATACTGATTTGAGAAGTTAGATCTCCTTTAAAGCTGAGTAAACAGCAAAGATTTCTGAATAAGGTAATAGTAAGACTCATACCTGAATGAACCCAGACCTTCACACTCTTCCACAGCTCTTTGGTGGCTATTCTTGTTCTGCCACTGGGTTCATGCCTCCTGTTTTCATTTCTGTGATAGTATTTGCCAAAGGAGCAGACATTTAGCAGAGACATTAAATAAACATACCTGGGTTTTATGAACATCGGAGAAGTCTTGCCAATGTCAAGGAACTTTCCTCTCACCATTTGTGGAATGATTCAGAACCAGAAAATGTCTGGCTTCTAATCCCTCTGCAGAACTGTGAGTTCAGTTGACCTTTAGAAGCCGTCAGAGGCAGAATGCCCTTCCCCTCAGGATTGCACCCTCCTTGGTGCCAGGCACCAGGTGAACTGCTGAGTATTTAATGCTGAACAAAATAGATCTGGGTCATACTCTACCTTCCTGTTGCTTACAGTCTGGAATGGAATTCAGATGTTAATTAAATAACCACCTGATACATAAAAAACTGGAAATATGAAAAATGTCATAAAGGAAAGGAGTTGGTGAAGTATAACAGGGTGACCCAGTTGATTTTGGGTGATCAGGCATTACTTTTCTGAGGTAATTACATTTTTAGGGGAGGAAAATGATCTTTCCTCTGCCCTGCAGTAACCAAACTTCCTCTCTAGTGGCTCTGGGGCTTCCTATCACTTGGCCATTACTCTTTATCCATATGCACCAGACTCTACCTGCTAGTTCCATCCTCATGGCTGACTCATGCCCACAGTTCCTTCCTCCATTCCTGCTCCCAAACTGATGTCATGCTACCAGTTTAGCCCATGTTGCTCACTACACATCACTGCTACTCAACTCAGTGCATTTCCCTGATATACAAAAGAACCATCTCCTAAAATTCACTTTTCACACCTAGACTTCTGGTGGGTGCAAAACTTAGCCCCCAGTTATGTGAAGACCAAATCATTTCCATGCCCTCATCTTCCCTTCCCTATTTTACCAACCTCAGGTCTCTTTCCCCTCCAATGTCAAGCATATGCCAAAAATTCTTATTATTGAATTAAGCCACTAAAATTTCCTGTTTCTTCAAGTTATCCACCTACAATTCTCTTCCTTTCCCTGTCAGATCTCTCATTAAATTGAATACGTTCATGGCCTCAACATGGATTATTACCTAGTGTCATGATTACCCCTGGATCCAAGGAGTCAACTTACACATCTAAATCGTTTTTTCCTATGTCCATGTCTCTGGCCTAGTGTCTGGTCTAGTACAACACCTCTACTGCCACCCTCCAATATAATTTTACTAAACTGTAAGCTGCATGAGCTAGAAAAACATCTCTCATTTATCCAAATTAAATCCCATAATGTTTAGTACAACTCCTTCTATGTAGTAAGGACCCAATGTTCAAAGCAAAACATTGAAGCTCTTTTGTCCCTCTCCAGCCCCATGCCCATATGAGATACAATCACAGACTACGCTCTCTCATTCATTCATTCAACCACCATTTGTGAAGCACCAACTACTATGTGTCAACATTGGGGAGAAGACAACAAGCAACACACGTTCCCTACACTAAAGGAGCTACAAAGCTGGGAAAAGTAGACAAAATGGGTAAACCCATGAGTGAGCCTAGCTGTTCTGGTGCTGTGACAATAAGCTTAGAGCACAACGAGGGTACCATGAAGTCAACTCTTATTTGTGCCAGGAAAATTAAAAATTGTCTAGGAAAGGGTGTTCCTGATAGCAGCAGAAGCAAAGGCTCAGAGATTGAAAGTGTTTGAGAGGACAGACCAGCCTCTCTACTGTGTGGTCCATAGCCTGACCATCCTGAATCCAAGAGTTAATACAAAATGCAGCATATTATGGTTGAAAGAATAATAATAACAAAGGTGGCTCAGAGTGAAAAAATATTAAAGCCATAAGTAGAAAGAGCTAATGATAAGGAACATGAGAAAACCAAAGGACAGCATTGGCAGTGTCCTGCGGTGGCATGTGGTAACCTAGACTTGGCTTGTTGAGTCCTGTATCCAGTCTAAAGAGGTGTTTCTCTTCCATCAGATGTTTCTTGTTTCTACTGGGAAAATATTCTGGGGTTATCTCCATTGTCAAAGGGCCATACTGTTTAAGTAAACTCTGGTGGCAGCATTTTAACTTTTCTATTTTAGATTCTTGTGGGTTTGGTTGGCCTTAGCCTCTGATAAATCAGAGGTATCCACAGCACCAAGTTTCTGAATGACTGAAGCTGAGGGCAACCGAACTTGGAGTCTCTTCAGTCAGGTCCCTTAGGTATTGCTTTATCATGGCAAGCATCCCAAGCAATACCAATAACGACTAACTGAGGACTTTATTTTCTCCGTGTTAATAGTTACCCAAGTAACAACAAATTCTTCTGCTGTTCATACAGGTAGACTTGCTGCCTCATAGAAAGCGTCTTGAACCTTGACAGCGCTGAGCTTTAATGTTAGTTCTGCTGCTGGGTGACTATGTTTAAGTCAATTAAAATGTCCTAGTTTAGCTTCTACATCTGTAAAATATACACTCCTATTACGAGGTTGGAAGGAGTTTACATGGATGAACAATAATGTCTGTAAAACATGTGGCCTAATGACTGGATGAAACTTTATTACTGTTTACAGAAAATTTTGCTAGAAAGGGAAAGTTGCCAACTTTTTCCTCAAGGTGAGGAAGGAGGGGGAGATGATTAGATAATCCCGTCTAGAAAGACGTTTTGCTGGAGAGAAGACAAGCATGAAAGTGGGGTTTATCAACACTCCAGGACTGTTGTTTAACTCCCCGGCAGCCCTGTTGTGCTTTAGAGTGGGCCACCAAGTTCGATGCATCTGGAGGAGTTCAGAATGAAAAGCATCGAGAAAGACAGGGGATTCGCCATGCCCTGTCACTTGGGTTGCCCTCGTCCCTTTCACCTCTGGGACCCAGCAGTTCTTTCCGGGACCGCGGTTACTAAGCGCGAGAGCGTCCCTGGCAACTGCTTTCCGCGGGGTTTCCTTCCTGGCCTTGCAGCTCCTGCCTCCCGCCTCTCCTCTGATCGACCAATCAGCTCCCGGCGAGTCGGCCAGGGCGGCCGTTGAGTGGCCCGCGGGGGATGATGCCACAGATGGGAAAGGCGGGGCCCGAGGCCGGACCGGTCGGGGTCTGAGCCTCAGTGGGCGATGATATAGAGGGTCTTAGACCTTTGCTTTCACCGCCCCCTTCCCCGCCCCTCGCCGGCATAAAATGACAGGTGAGTGGCCTCCTCGACCCCTGCCTGCCGCTAGGGTGACCCGGGGCAGGGTCCCTCTTGGCCTGTCAGGGCTCCAGCGTCTGGCCTCAGAATCGCGGAGAGGTCGCGGAAACCCTGCATTCCTCCCCTTCATTCTCACTTTTCTGTCTCAACCTTTCTCCGCAAATAAAACCGTACAAACCCACCAACACCTCCTACCTAGTCTCCTATGCTAGCATGATTTGTCTTTATGATGCTTTTCAGGGGTTGAGAAGTTATTAGTAAATGAGGAACCAGAAAAGAGGCATCGGAGTCCCAGAGTCATACAATTTCCTACACCTGTTAGCAGTGTAAGAAAGTCGATAAAATATTCTTTTCCTTTTGTAAAAAATGAAATAGAAATTCTTCACACAATAAGTATAATAAACAAGCATCCATGTACCTATTCCTAACTTATTCATTTCCACTGTGGTGCTGGCTGCCCCAAACATGTCCCTGTTCCTTCTGCTTCATTGGTCAGGGCTTTGCAGCCCCCAGGGAGTTTTACAATCACCTGGCGGTTCAAAGATAGAATTCTTAAAGTTAAGACTAGGTAGGTGTTCTCTCTGTCCAAGGCTATTTCTGTTCATCTCTGTCTGTGAAGCTCTCACTTGGATTTTGGCAGTTAAACCAAGCCCCTAATTGTTTTCTTCTGGTTGCTTATGGTGTTGTAATAAATATTTTGGAACTGGATAAAATCATTCGCTTGGTCATTGTGGAAAAAACAAGCAAATAACTTTATTAATAGGCAAAGTGTTTTGAGGCATCTGACAAAATATTCTAGTCTTTTTTTTTTAAGTGGAATACTTCACACAATAAAGTAAGTAATTATCCGTGTACCTAGCCCTAACGTAGTATTTCCCCCTAAACAAATGGTTACAGGTAGGTTGAGGCCTCTAGTCCATTCCCCTCTCTCCTTCCTTACTGTACTCACCTACTTAATATAATGTTCACTTATATTCCATGTATTTTATACTTTTACTACTTATTTATCCAAAGACCAATATATAGTTTTGTTTTTAAAGTTTATGTAATAGTATTGTGCTGTACATGCTCTAGGTGATTAGCTTTAACTGACGTGTGCTAATTCTTACATGAATTTACCAAAAGTTATTTATGTGTCCTCCTGTTGATGGACTTTTAGTTTGCTCCCTTTAAAAATTATTAGAGAAATATTCTTGTACATTCTGATTTTATACATATTCAAGTTTCTCCAAGTATACATCAAGGAGTTGAAGAGCTGAGCCACAGGGAATGTCCCCTTTCAAGTTTTCTAGATACTGCATATGACTGTCCAGTGTGTAGTACTTTATATTTTTGTTTTTTTAAAATTTTTTTTAATTGTTGAAGGACCTTCATTTTTATTTATTTACGTTTATTTGAATTGAACCCAGTGGCTCACACATGCTAGGCAAGTGCTCTACCACTGAGTCACAACCCCAGCCCGAGTGTGTAGTACTTTATACATCATCAATAAATAGAATTTCTTTTCATTTTGGGGGAAGAGAGATCACTTAGTTTTTCCTTCATTATTCAATCTATGCATGAAGAAACATGACAAACATTGAAATCTGGTATCATTTCTTCTGATTCTGTTATAATGTATTTATGGTGATGTTTTATTCCTTTTCTAGTTTGAGTAAGTGGATAGAACTAAAGGAACTAGGGAGTGGAATATGAGAGTCTTTTGAAGTCTATGCTTGCCATAGGTCTTAGACCAGGCGTGGGCAATTCCAGTTAACTTTTTAAACTTGTGCCTTCTGCAGAAATAATTTTTATACTTTAAAATATTTATGATCTTAAAGTCTGGCCTGAATGTGCTAATAAAATATGTTATTTTATTTGAGGCCAGATTTTGGATTGTCAATGAAACTTCCCAGTATTTAAAATGTCTGTGATTGGTTCTATATTTAGCATGTCAATATTTATAGAGGACTATTGTAACTTTTTTCAGTATGTAGATACCTATTGACCACACATTAAATGAACATAGTGAAACACTATGTTTGTGCAGCACATGTCTCAATTTCTTAAAATGCTATTTGGTTATAGCTAAAACTATAATAAAAAATAAATGCACGATCAAGGGGATGGGCTTTTCCATAGCTATTTTCACTCATTTTTCCAAAGAATTTTGTTCAATTTCCTTGCAAATATGAGATATTTATAGCATTAGTTAATAATCTTAGTATGTGCTGCACATGCCCCCTTTGGAAATGATTGAGCTAGAAATTAGAGAAATTAAACATTGTAAAGGACACAGATCAGCAAATTAAGCCATATGCTTTTAAAAACTGAGGAACTATTTTTTCCTTAGAAGTTTGGTAGACTCTGCCAGTGAATATATCTAGGTCTGAAGTCTTATTTGACCGAAGACTTAATAGATCCTGTTTCTTTAGTTACTACAGGGCTATCTCTTCTTTCATTTCGATTACATCTTTTAACAATTTTATCCATTCATAATTGTTGTCAAATTTCTTGGCATAAACTTGTCAGTATATTTCTTTATAAACTTTCTAACATTTTCTGCGTGTGTTGTAATATTTTATCTTTTGTTCCTGATATTAGTAATTTGTTCTCTCTCTTACATTAATAAGTCTGGCAAAAGCTTTACAAGTTTTATTGATAGGGTTTATTAATTTTTCCTTACTTCCCCATTTTCTGTTTCATTCATTTTTCTCTTTATTATTTTTTCCTTCTACTTTGGGTTTGTTTTGCCTTTTTTTTCCTAGAGTAAAGTACAGGTCATTAATTTTACCTCATTCTTATTTTCTAATAGAAGCAGATAAAGTTATAACTGTCTTTCCAATCACTATTTAGATGCATTTCCCAAATTTTGATATGCTGTTCTTATTCTCATTCAGTGAAAGCCATTATATGATTTCTTCACTGATTCATGAGTTATTTAGAACTGTGTTGTTTAATTTTCTTCTGTTTTGGGATTTTCCAAAGATCTATTATTTATTTCTAATTTAATTCTGATATGTTCAGAGAACATATGTTCTTTGTATGATTTCAATATTTTATGATTATTTGAGACTTTTATGGGTCATAATATGGTCTGTGTTAGTTAATGTTTTCTGGGCAGTTGGGAATAGTGTTCAGTCTGCTTTTTGGGGTAGGTATTCTACATATGTAAATTAGGTCCAGATAGTTGTAATGGAATTCAAATAGTCTATACATTAACCAATTTTCTGTTTACTTTTTCTATTAATTACTGAGAGAATGATGAAATGTCCAACTATAATTGTGGATTTGTCTATTTCTCATTTTAGTTCTGTCAGTCTTTGTGTTACATATTTATGTTAATGATTATATAGACATTTAAAATTGTATGTCTCTTTGATCCCTTTATACTTATTTATATCTTTATCTCTGATAATATTTCTTTTTCAGAAGGCTATTTGGTAGCCATTTTAGTGTTCTTTTGGTTAGTGTTTACACAGTATACATTTTCTGCACTTTCATTTTTTACTTATCTGTGTTTTATATTTAAAATGAGAGTTTACTTGATAGTATATAGCTTCATATTGTTATTTAAAACTATTCTAAAAATCTATGACTTTTAATTGGATTGCATAGACCATTTATTGTAAATGTAATTATCAATATAGCTGGATTTATACCTATAATTTTGCTCTGTGTTTTTTCTTTGTCTTGTTTTTGTTCTTTTTTTCTTTTAAATTAATTATATGTCTTTTTTGTCTTCTATTTTTTCCTTCACTCTTGGCTTACTAGCTAGGAGTTTTTTTTCCTCAGAAATCACTCCAGGTCAGCAATTCAAAAACACTTTTGGTATCTGGGTCAGAACACCTTTACAAAATATTGAGGATCTCAAAGAGCTTTCTTGTATGTGGAAATATATACACATATATATGTACATTTACATATGTATATGAAATTAAAATTTAGAAACTAAAATATGAAATCATTAAAAAATCATAATAGTATATACTAACAAATTACATTTTTATTAAACATGAATTTCTACAACAAGAATTACTGAGAAATATTGTATTGTTTTACATTTTTGGTGAAGTTCTTTAATTTCTGCTTTAGTAGCTGAATTTACTTATATTTTTCATTTATTCTGTTATGATATCACATCATGACATCTCTGGAAAGCACTATAAATTTGTGAGGTAACGGGCAAAAAGAAAAAAAGTAAGGTGAATAGCATCCAATTATTTACTATGAAAATAATTTTAACTTTTTTACTCCTGAAAAGGTCTTAGACTGTGCAAGGGAACTTAGATTACATTTGTTAGAAAACTGCTAAAATTCACAACATGCATTTTTAACTATCACAGGATATATTTAAATAACATTCCATTCAGTTATGACCTTTATTATATTTCCATCTGAGCCCTCAATCATTTGTTCTCATTACCATATAATTATTTCTATTTTGTAAATGCCACAAGAAATTTTTGTTATTTTTATTTTAAGTAAATTTGAAAGGAAATTTGAAAAGAAATTTGAAAGTTAGAAAAGTTTTCTTTTTAGCATTAGCACACATGCTTACCATTTCTGACATTCTTCATTTCTTTGTGTAGTTCCAAGTTTCCATCTGGTATAATTTCCTTTTGCCTGAAGAATTTCCTTTAACAATTCTTTTATTACAAGTCTGCTGCCGATAAATTCTTTTGGTCTTTGTTTCAGAATATTTTATTTCATCTTACTTTTTCAAGGATATTTTCAGTAGATATGGAATTCTAATCTTACATTTTGATTCCTAGCAGAAGAAAAAAGAAAGAAAGAAAGGAAGGAGGGAAGGAAGGAAGGAAGGAAGGAAGGAAGGAAGGAAGGAAGGAAGGAAGGAAAGAAGGAAGGAAGGGGAAAATGATAAACAATACAATAAAGATTTTGTTTAATTATCTTCTGACTTGCTTAGTTTCTGATAATAATTCTGAACTAATTCTGATCTTTGTTGTTTTCTACTTAATCTGTCTTTTCTCTCTGATTTTGAACTCCTCTTTATCACTGGGTTTCAGCAATTTGACTATGATGAGACTTGGGGTGGAAATTGTGGTAGTGGGGTGTGTGCAAGTATGTGTATTTATTCTCTCAGAGTTTGTGGAGATTAAGGTTTCCATCACATTTGGAAAATAATCATGTCTTTACATATTTTTGCTCTCTCTTCTAATAACACTCCAAAGAGATGACATTAAACCACTTACTCTTGTACTGTAAGCTACTAAGGTGATTTTTCACTTGTTTTCTCAGTTAAAAAAACACCTCTGTGCTTCAGTTTGGTTAGAATTGAGCTCACTAATCTTTCTTTATTTGATGTCTAATCTGTTATTAATCTCATCTAGTGAAATTGTTCAAGTATATATTGTATAAGTATATATTGTATATTTTATCGCTAAAGTTCCATTTGGTTCTTTTGTTGTCGTTGATGCAGTACTGGGGTAGAACTAGAGACACTTTATCACTGAGCTGCATCTCTGGCCTGTTTTATGTTTTATTTTGGGACAGGGTTTTACTAAGTTGCCTAGGCTGGCCTCGAACTTGTGATCCTTCTGCCTCAGGCTCCCTAGTTGCTGGGTTTGCAGGCATGTACTACCACACAGGGGCCCCCATTTGGTTCTTTTTAAAATCTTCCATGTCTCTCTTAATTATGTACTTGTACTAATTACTTGTACATACTTTCTAATCTCACCACCTCTGCCATTTCTAGGCTTGCTTCCATTGACTTATTTTTCCTAATTATGGATCACGTTTTCTTACCTCTTGGTATGTCTGGTAGTTTTTGATTGGATGCTGGACATTGTGCTATAACATAGGTGAGTGTCTTGATGTTGCCTGGCACTTAAGTTACTTGTGGATCAGCTTCCTATATTTGAGAACCTGTTTTAAGGCTTTCTTTTTCTTTTCTTTTCTTTTTCTTTTTCTTTTCTTTTTTTTTTTTTTTTTTTTTTTTTGCTACAGTAAGTCTGCGGTACTTTCCCTCCAGGGACATTTCTGGTTTTCCTCACATGTGTGCCCCTCTGAGGTTTCCACTGAATGCTCTAAGTAATCACCATTTATTTTCATATTTGATTAGTCTGAGTTCAAAATATGTCTCCACCCTCAGTAAGCTCTAGAAATTATTCAACTAATAGCTCTGCTATCTCTCTTTGCCAACATTTATGGAAGGTCCCATGGTGTGTGTGCAGGCTCTTACTTAGTGAAGACTTACATAGATCCCTACATAGATTTTTGGAGCTCTTTGTCTGTTGAGATCACTGTGTTCCAGAATCCTATTTTACAATGTCTAGCTGCCTCAGTCTCCCCAAATTCTGCTTACTTTCTTGGCTCACAAAGGCTGCTAGGCTCATTTTTAAAATCTGTTTTCCCACAATGATCTGGAAATTGCCTCCATGTGCAATGCCATTATATCAGAGAATTATCTTACTTGTTTCTCTTCTCTCAGGGGTCAGAGTCCTGTGCTGCTTGTTGACCAAAGTATAAGAGCAGTTTCATATATCCGGTGTAGGTTTTTCAAAGTAAGAGTCTGGGTCTGGATTTTATTCACCTATTATGGTTGGAGGTAGGAGTTTAAGTGTTTAAATGTTTTTTAGGCCATCACAACTTCAGTTTTCTTGACCAATAACAACAACAACAACAATATAGGACAGCAAAACACTTTGATGGGACATCACCATGCAGTGTCTTTTATTCAGTCTTTCTGAATGGCTTCAGAAGATGGTTGGCTAGAGCTTACACTCCAGATGTGGCTATAAAATATTTTCTCTTCATGTGATTCTTACTGCCATATATGAGCAGCTCTACCTTGTGAATTCTAAATGAGTTTTATGCTTCAGATTCCAGATTCTAAGTGAAAACCCATCCCTAATTAAAAAAACAAATCTCTAAGTGCTAATATACACTATATTGATTTTTCTCAGTCCACATGTCTCCCTTGGCTTATGAATTAGCATCTCCTGAGAAGAGATGACTCATGGTTCAATATTTGATAATCCTTGGTTGAGATATCTCAAGATACCAACGTTGCATGTATTGGAAAAACTCAAATGGCATTCTACACTGGGAATTCCATGGTCAAAATACCAAGTGAGCCATTGGTTATTGGATCCATTATTGTTAAGAATTATCTAAAGTGAAGGAGGAGTCGACTATCCCCATTGAAACTTTTTGCTAGAAGAAAGCTAGATTATTCCTAGATTTGACATGGAGAAAGGGTCAGAACTAAGGCAACCTTTGGGACTCTACAGCCTCAAGTTACTTTGAATTTGCTTTTTCAAAAAGCAATCTTCAAGTTTCAAACTGAAGTGAAGAACTACAAATGGTTACTAAGGCTTCCTTTCTACCACCAATTTCTAAGTTGGCAACTAGAAGGTATTTGGGGGTTATAGAAGGGAAAGATGCAGGAAAAAGTAAGGGAGCTGGGGTCATGGACAGTTAATTCTTTATGTTGTCTGAATGGATTTTGACTTAGATATAGACTTACAAATAGATTATATTGTGGATTGGGTACCAAAGTCATCAAGACATAGCTATTTAACTAATCATTTGAGAATGTTTCCCTTTTTTTCCTGAGTAGTGAATAGAAATGGATCTGATTTTATTTTTCTTTTTTCAGTAAACAGGTCCATAGACATGAATCTCCAAACAAAATGGTATGTGGATGCTGAAAAGTTTATCATCCTTTCTAGCATCCTTGATTAAAAGTTCTAGACAATCAAACTTCCTGATAAAAAGGATGAAATGGATCTGAATTTTCTAATATGGGAGATGTGCAAATTATGAACCCCTTAAACTTAAGCTTAAAAAAGCATGTTTGAGAATGAAAGGGATGAAGATTAGGATAATTAAAGTTTTATATTTAGAAGCTCTGTACAATTGTATAAATGGTATATAGGTAGATGTCTATAGTATACAAATAACATATGTCAGTCAGTATGAGTGGGAAAGATCTGGAGAAACACAACTACTTATGAGCGGCTTCTACTGTGGAGTTCACTTTCAAGGGATAAAGAATATTTACCTTATACTTTACATACACCTTTGAATTAGTAATTGAAGAAGCTAATGTTTATTGAGGACTTACTATATGCCATTTCAAATACATAGCATTGTCTTAGCCCCTGTAACCCTGTGGCTGCTCAAGAATTTTTATATTGGAGGTACTTAGAGGTGGCAAGTTGCCAGGAAAAAAGGCCTAGTACTTTCCCTGAAATGTGCTTGCACACCAATCACACAATTGTTACCTAGATTGAATGTGTATTTAGTATGACATGGGAGGATGATGCTGTCAAAAATCCCTTACTGCTAATACTGCTTATAATGATCTAAAGAATAAAGTGCCAGTATTATTTCCTAATAATATGTGTGTATGTTTTTATTAGGGAATAATAACAATAATTAATTATAGATGAGGCAACTGAGGCACGGAGAGATTAAATAATTTGCCCTGTGTCACATAACTAGTAAAGAGCAGAGCCAAGATTTCAAACCCTATCTGTTAGACTGAGTAATTTAGGTTCTTGATTTGAAATTGTTAAAGTGAGTCAGTACCACTCTCTTAATTTAAAAAAAATTAAAAATTCAAATGGACAATTTTTAAAAAATGAGACCTTACTACATTCTAGAGACAAAGAGAAGAAAATAATTTTTTTGATTATCCCTTGGAAGCACAGGTAATAAATTAAACAAATATCTAATGAATTAGGGAGCATTGTAACATATACTAAGATTTTGCCATTTTTTGGTGTGTTTCATGAGATTAATTAATTTGACTTTCTATTTTTACTTTGTGTTTAAACAGGACAGATTTACAGATCGTGTTTGGGCACCATGGAACCTTTAGGTTCTACTTTAACAGCAACTTACGCCCACCCTCCACCAACACCAACCAACTTTCTACCAGCCATTAGTACTCTGGCATCAAGCTATAGGAACCGCTTTCCCCATCTCAATTTGACCCACAGCTTGAGCCTTCCTTGGAGACCCAGCACATACTACAAAGTGGCCTCCAACTTTCCGACCTTGGCCCCATACTGCACCAGATCTCAGAGGTTGTCCGAGAGCACCATGCTTCCCTTTGTTTCCAACAGAACCACTCTCTTTACAAGATATACTGCTGATGATTGGTACAGGTCCAATTTAACCAACTTCCAAGAGTCTAATACTTCCCGGCATAATTCCGAGAGACTCAGAGTAGATACATCTCGCCTTATTCAAGACAAGTATCAACAAATAAGAAAAACCCAGGCAGAGTCGACCCAAAATTTGGGGGAACGTGTCAATGATATAGGATTTTGGAAATCCGAAATCACTCATGAGCTGGATGAAATGATTGGGGAGACAAACGCACTTACTGATGTTAAGAAAAGATTGGAGAGAGCTTTGGTGGAGACTGAAGCCCCTCTTCAGGTAATTATGAGTTTATGATAAAAGGCACTGCATTTTGATTATTATAGCCCACTGGTTGAATTTCTGAGGTTATTATATATTAGATTGTGCTTCATTTCATGTATAGACACAACTCCCTACCAATGAATCTGTAACTGGTTTCAGTAATGGTAAAACCATTTGAACACATTATGCAACTACCCTAAGAGTGAGAGTTCTG
This sequence comes from Glaucomys volans, assembly GCA_020662805.1. Classification (NCBI taxonomy): domain Eukaryota; kingdom Metazoa; phylum Chordata; class Mammalia; order Rodentia; family Sciuridae; genus Glaucomys; species Glaucomys volans. The sequence continues at coordinate 1,237,896 of JAJEJO010050041.1, read as the reverse complement.
GATGCAAAGCATATAAGACTAATTAAGGAGACACCATTAGAATGCACAATGTTTGAAGTAAAAATAGCATCTTCTTAACTCCTAAAAAGCCTTCTTGATCACTGTTGTCCCTAGATTAAGGTTAAAAATATTTAAGGAAAAGAATTTTGTTCTCTTAGTTTGTGTCATGAACTGCCTCTTGTATGTAAGTTATGATTCTGTTCAGGGCACAAATTATCAGATGAGCATTTGACAAAATAGATTGAGCTATTTTTAAAAATAGAGACATGGGACTGAGGTTAGGCCCATTGCCATAGTAATAAAGGCAGTTTCTAGTTAGTTACTGGTCTCCTACCTGGCTTTTGAGTGAGCTCAAATCGCATCCAAACCTAGTACCACATGATAGGCCCTCCAATCCCATGCTGCCCTCCACCATTGAAAAAGGACATTCCATATTTGAAGATATGCAAATCAGAAATTATTTTAGAAGTTGTATATATTTCAATGAGGATAGCTAACAACATTAATCTTCATGTTTGCATGAGCTATTTCCTGGGTGATAAGCATTTGCAGTAGGTCTTCACCATGGTATCTGTAGGTAGAAGAGTTTGGACAGCCAAGGAGCTGGAAAGCCTAGTTGTTTAATGAGCTTGTTGAGCATCCAACACACTGTCACTTCCTGTCACACCCCCTCCCCACTAAACACAAACACACACAAAACCCCCAGAATCCTGAGGAAGCTTGGTAGTACACCAATGATGTTTTTCATAAAAATTAATTCTTCCTGAATTGTTCAGAGTTAGAAGGCCTGCTATACTTCCCAGCTCATTTTGAAGATTATTGTTTATACTACAGTCCCCACTTTGCCTTCATAGATTTAAAAGATCCTTAACATGATAGTTGGTTGTCCTCTAACTTAATTTCCAGATGAGATTCAGTTTCTCAGTATCCCTTTTAGTGATGACTTTCAGTGAGATTGTTCTAATTTGAATTTTTTATCTGCAGTTTTGATCTGGATGTTCTTGTGTGCTGGAACACTTACTGTCAAAACAGGATCAGAAGGTTCTTATTAAAATTAGAGTTAGTTGCAAAAACATATAAATCTCAAAAGAAAATGTAGATGATCAGCTATATAAGGAAAAATGCTAAATTTAATAAGACAACATCAATTAAATCAATGAGGTGACCATTTTGGCCTATCAAATTTGTGGTAGTAAAAACTCATAACACCTATGATTGGTAAAGGAATAGAAAATGGGCACTTTATGTATTACTGGTGGGACCATGGGCTGGTAGAAATTTCCTGGAAAACAATTTAGGAATACAACCTAAAATAATCAAGAGTCCTCCCTGGCCCATTAGTTCTCCTCTTACTAAGTATAAATTACATGAAATAATTAGAGATACATGCAAAGATATTGTTCAATAATATTATATCTGGATTACATACTTTCATATTTTATGCTTTTAAAAAATTTAACATTATACAGTAGTCTCATGTCATAAAATAGTTTTTCACAAAAGCATTTTAACAGCTACATAATGTTCTTTCATACATTATTTATTGTTAGCAATCTAAGTTGTTTTTCCTTGGGAGTCATTAACATACTCTGTCTCAAAGCATACTTTGTGACAGGGACCTACTATTTAATGTCAATTCTATAAAGCATTATATAAAATTGTAAGGACATAACAACTTCCATTTTGAAAAAAACAAACCAAAATAACAATGACAGAAATATGATCAAGTTATATTTTCTATATATTTCTCCTTAATAAAAGCATATTATTTTTATAATTAGGAAGTAATAACACTTTAAAAGCAATCACTTGGATTTTTGGCTACACATATATTTGATATCTTGAAAACTAATCATTCATTTCTTCCTTACTCTTCTCCCTAGAAAATATTTGGAAATAATATCTTTAAGTCTATGTTTCATATTACAGAATTATTTCTCTTCAACAAACTAATGCCAAGTAACTTTCTCAGATGCTAATTTGTGGAGATCAAATAGATGCCATCTGCTTAATTTTGTTAACTTTGCAAATTGGGAATTTTTTCAGGCTATTTTGAAGAGCTAACTCTTTATCTTTTAACTAGCACAAAGATTTATTTAGTGGTCACGGTCTTTTTCATGCTAGAGTTAGTATTGGGAGTGTCTGTTGACATATTTTTTAAACATTTTTTTGGAACTGATAGACACTGGTTATGGTCAGTTTGCTTTAACATATTCTATTATTTGTTGATCTGTAGGTTGCCCGAGAATGTCTCTTTCATCGAGAGAAGAGAATGGGAATTGATCTAGTTCATGATGAAGTTGAGAAACAACTGCTGACGGTAAATATGGGAGAAATGCTTCAATAAATGATTCAATAACAAGAAGCTTAGTAATTAACTTGTGTTTATAATGTAGAAATAAAATGGTGTCACATAAAGTCACTTAAAAGAGCATTTCGGATGTCTATAGCACTTAAACAAGATACATTTTTCATGATTTTAAAAGTAAATTTTAACTAGGAATTTGAAAATACAGAAGATAATAAAGAAAGATAAACATTGCTTGTAGCTCCATTGAACAGAAATTGACATCAATTTTGGAGTGTTTCAGTCATTTTATTAAACATGCTTACATATACTACCCAACTCAGCAACACCACACTGACATGTCTTAAAGATTAGAATCATTCTGTTTATGAATTTCAATTGTGCTTTATTCATTTAAAGTTGTATTGGGATAATTTTTTGTCATTAGATATTATTTGAAGACATGATTTTTAATGATTACAGCATTCTACAATGTAAAGGTGCTATCATTTTTCAAAAAGTTGATCCTCTCTTAGAGGAAATAGGTTGCTTCCTTATGCCATTCTTTTTCAATTTTAGTTATATTGTGGCATATAAAATTATTACTATTGATAACTGTATAACTGTACATACTTCTATTACTTCCTTAGATTACATTTCAGGAAATGTAAATGAGGTGTCAAAGGGAATGTGCATTTCACCAAATTGCCACCCAGAAGCTGATAGTTGTATCTGAACTACTCTGCTGATTTCTCCCACAATCTCCTTCCGCTTTCCACTCACTAATCCTGATTTAGTTCTGAGTTCTCTGATCTTTACTTTCTGGACTAGTTCCCATAAGATCTCTGCTTATAAGATATCAGTCATTGTGCACTTGAGGTCCTTCCAATCTCTTTCTCCATCTCAGATATCTTACTGAGCATGAGTTCTATCCCTAAGTGTCTCAACAAATATTTTATAATGTTTAACATATATTAATTGTACATATTGATGATATTTCCACACAGGCATACAGCATGCACTGATGTAACCCAACCTTCCTTTACCCTCCTCCTGAATCTTCATACCCTTCTCAACCTGCTGTACCCTGTTGTCTACCCCTTGCTACTGATGGGACTAGTGTCCTCACATCACTGTGACTTGGGTTGCAGTCATTGTCCCTTAGACACCTTTAATCAATGTTCAGTTCTTCTTCTTTTTTTTTCTTTTCTTTTAAAATTTAATTTATTTTCATTCATTGCATATGAATGAAGGACAATTGTTTTTCTGGTTGTACATGAAGTAGAGTCACACCATTTGCATAATCATGCATGTACATAGGGTATTGATGTCTGTCTCATTCTGTTGTTTTCCCCCCACCCCTCCTTTTCCTTTATGTAATCCATCCTTCCTCCATTCCTGCCTCCCTCCTACTCTGCATTATGTATCATCATCCGCTTATCAGAGAGATCATTCGGCCTTTGGTTTTCTGGTTCAGTTCTTCTTTCTAGCTGGTTCATGTGAAATTCCCAGACCCTTTCCCTTCCCCAAGTTCCACTGGACAATATACCTTGTCACCAATTTCTTCCTTCAGGTAAAAACTGTTCCTTGACACTCTAATTCCTATTGGAGAAAATAACCAAGGCCTTCCAAGGCTGGCTCCCATCTAACTTATCCGCTTTGTTTCCCTCTTTGAATCATAATATTTCTGCTGTGATGAATCTATCTTCTTCATCCTTGAACTAACTTTGCAGGGTTCCACCTCTTTGCCTTTGTTTGATTGGTCCTTGGTAAGAAATGGGTCCTTGGTAAGAAAGTATGATGATCTAACAATATGATCATTACAGTAATTTATATTTTATCAGTGCCCTATTTTTTTCAGTGACTCATTTCTTTGAGAATGATAAGCAGGGGCTGGGGTTGCCTAGGACATGGAGGCACTGGGTTTGATCCTCAGCATCATGTAAAAATAAATAAAGTAATTAAAAGAATTTAAAAAAGAATGATAAGCCGAAGGTTTTTCTTTGCTTTTTCCTTTCTTCCACTGTCTGATTCTCTGAGAGAAATATGAACTTAAAAATAAAGGAAATCTTTGGCTACTACAGGAAGTCTATGCACTTAACTCTGTAAAAGTCATGGCCCCCACTGTTGCATGCAAGTAATCATGAATAGGAAATCCTGGCTGAAATAACTGCTTTCATGGGTCCCTGCTCTGTTGTTCCTTTCTTCAAAGCTTCTGATGAATCTTGCAATTCCTAAAATAATCTGCCATGTACTTTGTCATCCTAAATGGGAAGGAATCTGGCATTTGGCAGAATCTGTTCCTTGGCCTTTTGTTCTCACTGATCCTGAGATGTTTGATAGGAAGTAAGATATAAGCTACTTTTAACAACTTCAGCTGAGCACTTTGCTCATAAACATACATATGGTGTTTTCTAGAGATGTATTTTGAAACTTGGCTATCATTAGCATTTCTATTATTCTAGGAGTGACCCTCAAACATGCTTTTACATTAGAATCATATGATGAAGGTTTTAAAAATCTCTGGAACTTTCCCCCGGAGATTCTGGTTCAGATCTGGAATGGGGAATAAGCATCAATGATTTTCAAATATTACCATGGAAATATTTTTTAACTTTTAATATTAAATTTGTTTTTAATTTGTAAATAAAAACAAAACATATACATTAATAGGGTAATATGATGTTTCAATATATATTTACATTATGTACATATGTGTTGAATCAGGTTCAAATACATGTTTAGATCAAACATATCTGTCTCCTCAAACATTTATCACGCCTTTATAGTAAACATTTTCAACATCCTATTTTCTAACTTTTTGAAATTGTTATACATAATCACTTGTGCATGATAGGTCTTTCAATCCAGTTTATTCCTTCTCAACACTAATGAAATGATAAATCTTCAAATTCAATACTGGGGAGGATCATGTAAATGCCACTCCAAGACCTAAGATACAGAGCTGTAAGTGGATCAAATGACTAGAAGCTATTGGGTTATGATTATAAGTTTATTTGAGTAGTTACTTCTATTATATATTATAAATTTTATAAACAAAGGGTCAATTGAATATAGAATATTGACCTTTTCCATCATCTCAATAATTATTTTCTCCATTTAAGAGATTTTCTAGCTTTGTACAGATAATACCAAGTGTAAATAAAATATTTTTCCAAAAATAGATCAGAGGGAGTTTGTAATGGACTTTTCCATTTTCTGGTAATAGTTATATGCTCCACTTAACCAGGAGAGCCATAAACTAAATGATTTTGTTATGAATATCATATACCAATTCCAATTGTATTACTTTTATTAAGCTATGCTTGTAATACCTCAATCTGATCCAGATAATAGTTGCCATAGAAATCTTAATAAATAGAATTAAGAACTTCAAAAATACAAAATATTGCTGAAAGAAATGGAAGATGATTTAAATAAATGAACATACAATGTTAATGAATTGGAAGAATTATTTGTGTTAAGAGAACAATATTTCCCAAACTGATCTGTAGATTCAACACAATCTTTATCAAAATCCCAGTTGGCTTCCTAGTGGAAATTGAGAAGTAAATCCTCAAATTCATATGGAAATCTAAGGAATGCAAAATAGTCAAATAATATTGAAACAGAGGAAAGTTGGAGGATTCTCACTTCACAATTTCAAAACTTATTGCAGGGTTACAGTACTTAAGTCAGTGTGATATGTGGATAAAGTCAGAGTGTACAATGGAAAGAACTCAAAAAACTTAACACTAAAAAACAAATAACCCAATCAATAAATTGGCTAAGGAACTGAGCAGACACTTCACAGAAGATATACAATTGATCAATAAATATATAATTTCTCAATGCAAATCAAAACTTCTCTAAGATTTTATCACACTTCAATCAGAATGGCAATTATCAAGAATACTAGCAGCAATAAATGTTGGCAAGAGTGTGAGTAAAAAGGCACACTCATACATTGCTGGTAAGAATGCAAATTGGTGCAATCATTATGGAAAGTAGTATGGAGATTCCTCAGAAAACTTGGAATGGACCCACCATTTGATCCAGTTATTCCACTCCTCAGATTATACCCAAAGGACTTAAAATCAGCATACTACAGTGACACAGCCACATCAATGTTTATAGCAACTCAATTCACAATAGCTAAACTATGGAACCAACCTAGATGTCCTTCAACAGAATGAATGGAAAAAGAAAATGTGGTATAAATGTATGCAATGGAATATTACTCAGCTTTAAAGAAGAATGAAATTCTGGCATTTTCTGGTAAGTGGATAGAGTTAGAGAATATCATGCTAAGTGAAATAAGTCAAACCCCAAAAAACCAAAGGCCAAATGTTTTCTCTGATATGTGGAAGCTAATTCACAATAAGAAGTGTAGATAGGGAAGAATAGAGTTACTTTATATTAGGTAGAGGGGAGTGAGGGGAGGAGAAGGGGTATGGGGGAAGGAGTGATAGTAGAGTGAAACAGACATTACTACCTCATGTGCATGAATGAATGACTGCATAACCAATATGATCCTACAATATGTACAATCAGAAAAATGAGAGATTATACTCTACTTATATACATCAAAATGTGTAAATACATTCTACCATCATGTTCAACTAATTAGAACAAATAACATTTAGAAATTAAAAAACAAAAAAACAAAAAAAACAAACAAAAAAAGAATTTAAATGTTCAAAAATAAACCTTCACAGTTGCCATCAATTGTCCTTTGACAAGGGTACCAAGACAAGTCAATGAGAAAAGAATTGGCTCCTCAGCAAATGGTGCTTGGACAATTGGATATTCACGTGTGAAAGAATGGAGTTGGATCCTTACATCACAACGTATGAAAAAAAAAGTCAACTGGATCAAATATTTAAATGTAACAGCTAAAATGATGGAGTTTTGGGGACAAAACATGCACATAAATACGTGACATTGGAGGAGGTGCTGTCTCTTAGACATGACACTAAAGCACAAGCAACAAAATAAAAAGCTGAACAACATCAAAATTAAAAATTTGATATTTCAGAATATGCTCAACAAAGTAAAAGTAAAATCTTTGCAGATCATATATCTGATAAGAGATATGAATCTAGACCACATAAATGCCTATTATGATCTTTGGAAAGAAAAATAGCTCAGTTAAAAATGGGCAAAGAATCTGAATAGATAGATAGTCCTCCAAGGGGGACACACAAAAAGCTGGTAAACATATGAAAAAATGCTCAACATCATTAATTATTGGGAAATGTAAATCAGCATCACAGTGAAATGTAGCCGCATACTCACTAGCTTGGCTAAAACAAAAAATACCAAAATAACATGAGAATGTGAAGGAATTAGAACCATTACACCCTGCTGGTAAGAATGTAAAATGAGGCAGTTGCTTGGAAAATGATGGAGCAAAGTTACCATATGATCCGGTAATTCTACTTCTAGGTATCTACCCAAAGAGAAAAGAAAATGCATACTCCCCTGAAAAAAACTTGTACCTGAATGTTTATAGCAGCAATATTCATGACAACCCCAAAGTGAAAAAAACCCAAATTTCTATCAGCTGATGAATGGATAAACAAAATATGGCATAGTCATATAAAGAATGTTATTGAGCCATGAGAAAGAATGGAGTGCTGACATATGGATGACTCCAGAAAGCAGAATATTAAGTAAAAGAAGTTGGTCATAAAGAACTACATATTGTATGGTATCATTTATATGGAATTTCCACAAAAGGGAATTTTATGGAGTCAGAAATTAGATAAGTGGTTGCCTAAGCTTTGGGGATTAAAAATCGGGGTGATGGCTAATGGGGTGCTTTGTTTTTTTATGGGGAGGTAATGAAAATATGATCATGGTGATGGGTAACACCTAACACTCTAAATATACTAAAAAGCATTCTATTTCATAGTTCAAATAGTTCAATTAGGGCATGTGAATTTTATCTCTATAAAACTATTCTTTAAAAAGAAAGAAGAAACTTCAGAGCTTTATATCTTCAAGGTCAGTAGCAGAGGTTGCTTCATCTAAAATAATTGAATCTGCAATTAGAGTAATGGCTCATGAATTGAGGGGATGCCAGATAATTCAAGTAGTAAATTATTCTGTCACTTATTCAAGGTAATGGCATTGGCACATATTATTATTATTATTATCATTTTACCAAATGGGTCTCAAGGTTTAGAATAAATAAATGAGCAAAGAAAAGAAGAAGCCGTAAAAGGCCTACTTTTGAAAGACATGGGCACAATGAAAAATTTTCTCAAGGATTCTGTTGGCTATTTTATTCAATTAATGAAACAGGTTGAGAATACTTAGTTCAAAATCTTAAATCTGAAATGTTCCAGAATCCAAAACCTTTTGACATCGCAAGAGGAAAATTCCATACCTGACCTCATATATGGGCCACAGTTAAAACACAGAAATTTAACATGTAGTTGTTACATTTCTGGGCTTGACCCCTGCTGGCCAATTTCCTTCCCACAAGTGACTTTTCCGCCTTACTAATGTAGAAGTGGAAAGCAAAAACACTGCAGAGACTTACTGAGAATGTGCAAGCAATGAGTTCCAAAGATGGAGAGACATCTCAGCATTTCAGCATAGTCCACCCCCAATCCCAGGATGGAAATGACATTTGGGTGGGCTCTGGTCACCACTAATAACAACAGATCTCCTCACATATGTTTCCACCCAAACAGGTTGTGGGACCAAAGGCTTCTCACAGCCATGTTGGAATGTGCAGGTGCTTGGTGGTCATCTCTGAGATTCTGAAAAAAATTCTGAGAATGCAGATCACTAATGAAAGGAAACACCTCTGCTTACCAAACCCAAGGATCAGTGAGAATATGAGAATATTTGATGATGATTCCATTAAATAGCATTGTATCTAGAAAGGAAGTGACTGCTCACATGGGTGAGATTTGCCATTAGCTAGATTCATCTGGTTTTGATCTTGAGAGTTTAGTTTTAGTAGCCTATTCCACCTGTTAGGCTGTGGTAGTTTATCCACTTTGCATAATCTTAAAATGACTCAGAAGCCAAATGCGTGGTGCATATCTATAATCCCAGGAGGCTGAAGCAGGAGGATGGCAAGTTTGAGGCCAACTCAGACACTTTAGACCATGTCTCAAAATAAAAAGGGCTGAGGATGTAACCAGCCTTGCTCAGTAACTTAGTGGTCCTTGCCTAGCATGTGCAAGACCCTGGGTTCAATCCCCAGTACCTAAATAAATAATTAATAAGTAAATGTCTCAGTTAATGTGGATAAATATAATCACACATATGGCTTCAACCTATGGGGGACCAGGATTGGGTTTAACAATGACATCCAAGAAGTGATTTTATATCTAATATTCAGGATATAGCCCAGGGCTAACACATCTCAAAATTTATGGTCAGAACTCAGAAGTTCTTGTGAAATATCCATATTCCTCAGCTGAGAGTAGAGCAGAGATCACTTCTAAAGTGAAGATTAAATTCTAACATCATGCAAATTGTTCCTCTCACAACATCAAAAGACCTAACACTTATTGAGCACTTACTATCTGCCAAGCACATCATTATCTACCCAACAGCCTTCGCTTATAACTTGTCTTTGGTCATAGTTTAGCAAATGGCAAAGCCAGCATTTGAACCAGCACTGTCTGATGCCAGAATCTGTCTTTAACTACTCTTCCACCCAAGGCCTGGGAGTGTGAGGCAACAAGAGGTGATGTTTACCAAAAGACTGTACAGTCTTTGTTCCATCTCCCTCACCCTTGTCCAGAGAATACTGTTCCCAAGAGGTGAATTGTAATGAGAGAGACTTCACAGAAATTTCAACTGCTCCGATGGTAGGATAAATGGAGGGTTCTTCAAACAACTGGGCATGATTCCTTATTACATTTTCATCCAGAGCTCTATAAAATAGGCCACCTTTTAATCATTATGACCATTGAGATGTTGAGAATCTCAGAGAAGTAGCCAGGGTCATGTCATTCATGAAATCTATTATTCCTTGCCAAGTCAGGATCCAGAAGTGTCGGACCCACTTTCCAGCCTCCTCAATGTGCATTCTCAAGTGCTGTGCCAGAACATTTGCTTCTCTAGGTGGAGGTTGCAGATACAGGTCTATTGGATCTAGACTTTTCTCACACTTTTGCCTTCTGTGTGTACCCACTGTCTTCTGGAAGCTTTCTTCTTGTAGGCCAGTAAGGGAATGCTTTGCACTCCATTTACTTCTGCTCTGGCATTTCAAGGTCACCTCCATATATGAATAGAGATTGGTAAGTTAACATGGTGGACAGCTCCAGGGGTCCTTGGTTAGAGCATTTCCCTATTCTCATGAACCCTTTACCCCACCCATTCTGACATTCACTACATGACATTATTTAAATGTATATGAAAAATTATTGTTAGATTTTTTTAATATTGAGAGTTTCATTAAATGCATTTTCCCCACTTAAAGTTCATGGAATTTCCTCTATGTTCAGTGTGTAAACACACTCTGCATAATGTGAAACATACCAAGATGTAGGGTTTCAAATGGTGCTTCCCAAGGAGGACCCCATGCATCCTTTGGTAGCATCTCATCATTACATGTGCACGCGCGCGCACACACACACACACACACACACACTCACATGTGCAACACACATACCAAGTCATTGAGACATATGAAATTGAGCAACACAAAAATCTAAGACTGATGTAACAACCTACAGCAAGACTGTGTGAGAAAACTTGGCTACCTGTGAGAGCAGGGAAAACTTTGGTGTCAACATATGATGATGGGAATTTAATTCCTCATTTGCTCCATTAATTCAGAGTATTTAAGAATCAGACCGTAGGATTGTCACTGTAGGTATACTCAATGCTTTTATGTTAAATAATAAAAGAAGACAACTTACCTAGGTGTTTAATAATTAGAGTGAAGAAAATCTTTATAACAAAAGTAACTGTTTTAGTCAGCTTTCCATCTCTCTGAACAAAAGACCTGATGAGAACAACTTAGAGGAGGAAAAGTTTATTGGGGTCACAGTTTCAGAGGTTCAATCTGGCCGACTCCATAGCATTGGGCCCTGAGGTGAGGCAGCACATCATGGTGGAAGGGAGTGGCAGAGGAAAATAGCTCAGGACATGACAATCAGGAAGCCGAGGGAGACAGGAAGAGGCCACAGGGAAGAGGAACCCTTCCAGGGCACACTCCCAGTGACCTCCCTCCTCTAGCCATGCCCCACCTGCTTCAGTTACCATCTAGTCAGTCCATTTAAACTAGGATGGGCTGATTAGGTTACAGCTCTCATAATTTAATCATTTTATCTCTGAATATTTTTGCATGAGCAGAAGGTTTTGGGGGAAACCTCATGTCCAAACTGTAACAACAGCAAAGGCAGAAACCAAGAAGGGATATTTGATAGATTTCAACACCTATATAAAAAATGCCATGCACAAAATATAAAGGCAAGGGCCAAAATGGCAAAAACAAATTATAATATACATGATGGGAAAGGACTGATTTTTAAATATCTTAAAAACCCTTACAAATTAGTAAAAAAAACAAAAAACAAAAAACAAAAACAAAAACAAAACAACACACAACAGAAAAAGTGGACAAGCAGGTGAACAGACAGATTACAAAAGAAGAAAGTCAGTTGAGAAAAAACTAAATACTATATTAGCTTGAAAGTTCAGACAAGTGGACTGTTTATTTGGGGAGCTCCAATCACATTGGCAAAGATGTAGAGGAGCAATAATGGCTACTTGGGGAAGGGGTCAAGACAAGTGAGGACATCCATCATTGTAGACACATACTTCCTGGAAGGACATTTTGGCTATCCTTGTCAAAACACTGGAAAAAGTCATACCCTTTGGCATCATCTAAATATTTATTGAGGTTGTTCATGACAGTATTGTTTAATGTCACAGGAAATTGTTCAAGTTTAAAATGCCACAGAACAATACACATAGGATGGTCACTTTTGATGAAAATGTTATAAGAATGATTATGTGATTATGTACACTTTTAAAAAATGTCTTCTTGGTGCTATTCAGAGTTCATGAATTTTCTACTGTGAATATTAATTTCAGAGAGCAATCAATGTTTGTCTTAAAATCTCTGATACAGGCCATGCTTATGGAATAGTGCATTCATCCGCACAAGCACCAAAATGCCACATGCCTGGTCAAGTGGAGAGGTATGGCTAACATGGTGTTGGCACAAGTGTAGAAGCTGGGCTCGGCACAAACAGCATCACCATGCCCTGACCAGATTTGGATCAGAGTTGGGTCCGCTGAGGATTATATGCACTGCCAAGGACAAGCTCCTGTTGGTCTCCCCTTTTCTATCCTTGATTTACTTTGATGTTGAAAAACAACTATTATAGAAGAAAACACACACTTAAGTTCAACCTTGCTTATTATAAGGGCTTCGATCTATTTTTCTATTATTTTAATTAAGGACAAAGATTAAAAAGAGAGCATGTCCCTAAAAGTTTAATCATATCCCAACTTGTTCCATAATATAATTTCCCTAGACCCCTATAAGGAATGAGTCTTAATGGGCTATTTATATGTTAATATCATGGGACCAATAAGGTAAATAAGTAGATGCAAAATTGCTTTCTTGCTTAACAATTTTCAAGAAACAAAGTTTTCCTTATTGCTGACTTTGGATGTTATGCTTAATAATGAAAGTATTAATATACTTTTTTTTTAATTGAGTAGGAAGTTGATGTTATTCTATGTTGTCAAGAAAGAATGAAGCTACATTTGGATAAGGCTATTGCCCAACTTGCGTAAGAGCTTTACCTCTTTATACAATTTAAAAGTTATCATTGAACTATGCTGTCATGCCTCCCATTCATATTTCTCTTAGCTTCTTATAAGAACACACACATGCATGCCACACACACATTTTTTTTATTCAAAGGTTAAGATGAGTGCTTGGAATATTTGCTTTAAACTTTTTTAAAAGAAATAATTCTGAGATTCTATGGAAAGGATTTCTGCTCTCACTTGGAATATGGCTAAGATTTCTCAATTCAAAAACCTTAAATCTCTGATAAGAAATTGTCTTATGTGTGTTTAGCCCTAACAGCTGGTAAATTAATAACTTGTGACTTGCTTATGTTTATTTTTCACCCCCCCTTAAAGACCCACCTTCCCTGATTACATCATCACAGCATTGCATTTTTAAAAATTATTTTTTAAAATATTTAAAAGATCTTAAAAATATTTTTTAGATGTTGATGGACCTTTACTTTATTATTTATATGTGATGCTGAGAATTGAACCCAGTGCCTCACACATGACAGGCAAGTGCTCTACCACTGAGACACAACCCCAGCTCCCCCATTGCATTTTAATCACTTATTTATCTTTTTTATTTTTTTCTCTCTGAGGTCCAATCTCAGGAGATTCTCTTGGGTCTATCTTTTAAATGCATACAGAATACAAGCACTCCTTCACTGCTTTCCCTGGTCTAAGACAGCACCACTCTCACCCAAGTCACTGTTGTGGTCTCCCAGTGGCTCTCTCTGAAGCCTATTCTTAGCCTAGCACCAGAAAGGTCCTTTTAAATTGCAAGTTGGTCATTTCCATTTTTATTCAGAGGGAAGCCTGACTCTTTCCAATGTGCAGCAGGGCCCTGCATGATATGATTCTCCCTTTTACAAGACTTTATTTAATGTCACATGGGGATATGTTATCTTGATTATCCTATTTAAGATCATAACTCATCCTCCTATCCCCCTCGGTCCTACTTTGCTTTTTGCAGTTCTTCTAACAACATAAACTCCTTTCATTATGGCTATCATCTGTCTCCTCCCAGTAGAACATAACTCCTTAGAGAAGAGGTGTTTCTTTCATCTGTGGATGCATCTCAGGCTCACAGATACATGGTGCCTGGCATGTAGTGGGTACTGAATGATTATTCGCTGAGTAAACTATTATTCCAAGAACAAAGATATGACTCATTTGTTAGTTATGTTCACCCCTCACCCTTGCCTTATCTCTTTAGGAGTGAGCTGTGGGTCTGCCTCTATCTGGCACGGCAGGGAAGATCAGATCAGAGCTCACCTTCGTCTCTTTCTTTCCAGGAGTGGGACTGCTGGAGCATAGAGCTAGAGAGGGCACCAACTCCTGATCTCTCTGTTATTTGTTTTTATCTTTTGTATGGCACAGGGCATTGAACCCAGGGCCTCACACATGCTAGACAAACATGCTACTTCTGAGTTACATCCTAGCCCCTCCTAATCTCTTTTAAAGAACTCTTTAGCTCCTTCCCTGGAGGTTAATTTTGACACTTGGTTTATATCTCCTGGCAAACTTCTTAGCCATAGCATGAACACAAACTGAGGTCATGGATTGATAGAGGGAGGCTTGACTATAAAGGCCTCATAATTTCTCTACACTAAAAAATAGAGGAGTTGATGGACAAAAAAAGGAACCAGGAGGAGGAAAAAAGGCCCAGGGATGAGCAGATTATTTAAACCAATCACCTGTCAGGAACTGTTGGAGTGTGTTAAGAAGATGCCTGGCTCCTGTTTATTTACTCCTCTCCAACGTTCCACCCCACCCCATTGGAAGGGAAAGTGTGGGCATGGCAGGATAGTGTTCCCATGACTCACATATAAGTCCATCTCCAAAGAATGCTTCTTTTGATTGGGAAGTTGGGTGTGTGTGAAGGAGAGACTGGGAGAGTGAGAATGAGAGCCCCAACATAGGAAGGCTTCCCTTTCCTTGTAGCATGGATGCTAAGCTTCATTTGCCCATTCCGTGTTCCAGAGCTAATAGAGCCGCCCAGCATGAGCTGGAGAAGGACCTAAGTGATAAACAAGCTGCTTACCGGATCGATGATAAATGCCACCACCTGCGCAACACTTCAGAGGGCGTCAGCTTCTTCCGTGGAGTGGAGAAGGTGGATGCGACGTAAGTCAGGCACATGCTGTTTCTGTGACTCTCTTTTTTTTTTAATCCAGGGCCACTGTACCACCCAGTTATTCCCCCCCCCAATCCTTTTTGTTGTTGTTGTTGTTGTTGTTATTGTTGTTGAAACAGGGTCTTGCTAAATTGCCCAGGCTAACCTTGAACTTGAGATCCTCCTGCCTCAGCCTCTTGAGTAGCTGGGATTACAGGTGTGCATTATAGCACCCAGACACTTCTGTGATTTATTATGTCATTCATTCATTCATCCATCCATTTCTTCCTATCCTTCCTTCTTTCTTTCTTCTTTCAAAATAATGCAGTTAAAAAAATAATGCAGTTTAGGGTTATCTTAGTCAATTTTCCCTAGTTATAACAGAATACTTGAGATTGGATGATTTAAACGAATAGAGGTTTATGCAGCTCACTGTTTTGGGAAGTCTGAAGGCATGGTGGCAACTTCTGGCCTGGGCTTTTACACTGAAAAAGGAAAGGGCAAGCAAGCACATGCAAGAGAAAGCTGGAGGGGCAAGTTCACTAACCCAGTGTACTAGGGATGGAACCAGGGACTCATGTATGCTAGGAAGTGCTGTATCACTGAGATATACCCCTACCCATTTTCTTTTATTTTGAGATAAGGTGTCGCCTAGTGGCCTCCCAACTTGTGATCACAAGTTGCCTCCAACTTGTGATCCTCCTGCCTCAACCTCCTGAGTTTCTCAAGAAAGGCATTAATACTTCTTATTGACCTAATCTCTTCTTAAAGGCTCCATCTCCCAACACTGCCATGATGGCACCCAAACTTCTAATATGAGTTTTGGAGAAGACACACCATATTCAGACCATAGCACAAGTTAAAATGGGAAGCACACGGCATGGTAAGATGTCTGGAAGGTGAGGGACACACCCAGCTTTGGTTGAGTGTTCAACAAGCACATCCTGCAGTCAGGCCTTGACAATGACATCATCCTGTATTCTTTTGAAAAAGAATATTTGTTTTTTATTGTTTGAACTATGGAAACAACATCTATGTCGTGCAGAAAACCTCAAAATACACAGATGAGCACAAAGAAAATCACATGTTGCCAATTCTTGGATGTCCTGGGCTCTGACGGTCTGAAAACGCCAACTCTTTTCTTACTACTGCTTGTTAAACTTATCCTGTTAATGGTTTGTTTGCCAGGCTCCTAGCTGCAATCTTAGGCGGGTTCATGGATTTGACCAGCCACTAGCTTTAAAAATAATCAAATTGATTGAGGTGAAAATTTATATACAATAAAATTAATCTAATTTAAATGTAGGTGTCAGTGGGTTTTGACAAATTTGAATGCCTGTGTAACAACGACCACTCTTGATTTAGTATCTTTTTATCAGCTACCCAAAGTTCTCCCATTCTCCTTCCCATACTTATGTCCACTCCCTCATCTAAAGTGACCCTCAAGTGGATTCTCTCTTCTGGGATACCTTTTCCCCAACACAGCCCCCTCTGTTGTTGGCTCACTTGTCTGGGCCACAGTGGCAGTTGCCAACTTGAACTTTTAAATTCTTCAGGTGTGAGTAAGAAGCAGACCTTGTGCTTTAAGTAGTCCCCACAAAATGTCTCTTACTTGACTTGAGGTGAGCAGGGAGCATCTTCCTGGCCTCCTTGGAGGGTGGGAGGTGACCTGGGATGAAACCTTGTACTGTGACTACTTAGCCCTGTAAAAGCCCTCTTCTGTTTCTAGCATGAATTCTTAGCCATCTCTTATAGAATGCCAGGGTACAGGGCATCTGTAGTGTTATAAACTTCACACACCCATATACTTTATCAATTTTTTTCTGCCTCCAAATTGGCAGAAGAGTTAGTTTATGCTTTGGATTTATAGAAAATGGGTTATCACTAAAATAAGGAACAATTAAGAAAAGTCTAAAATAAGCTTTGCTCTGATGTTTGCATTTTATGCAATGCCATGGGGACCAGTGACTTGGGGGTTTCTCTTTCACAGGATAGATGGTGGCCTGCAGACCCACTGGGCTGATTCATCATTGTCACCACTATCTGGATATCCTTCCCTTTTTTAGGGTCTCAGTGCCTGAGTCCTGGGCCAAATTTACAGATGACAATATTCTCCGCTCTCAGAGTGAACGGGCAGCTTCTGCCAAATTAAGAGATGAGATTGAAAACCTTCTGGTTGTGACTGCCAACGAGATGTGGAATCAATTCAACAGAGTGAACGTGGCTTTTACCAATCGCATTGCTGAGACTGCAGATGCTAAGAATAAGATCCAGGTTCATTTATCAAAGGTAAATCAGCCACATGTGGTACCCCTTAGCTGACCTGGACAGGCAGGATGCTTTGGGACCATAAATCTCTCATCACTCCCAGAAAGGCACCGTAAGGCACATGCCCTCCTGGCCACGCAGAGTAGGAAAAATTAAAAACAGTACAAAGCATACCATTTATTTCAGCCAGGTAGCCAGGTGTCAAAATGAAATTGGAACCCACTGGTGTTTGGAAAACAAAGAGTGCACTATGCAGGGAAAGGTTCTTCGTGTTTAATGGAAACAAAAATATTATTATTAAAGTTTAATGACTCACACTGTATGTAACTAGAAAGTGAATTTATTATTATAACATATGGTAAGAGTGTTTTCTATTCAATGATTTCAGACCCTTTTTCTGGACTACAGAACCAAATACAGGAAACTATTAGGTCGTTCAAAGTATTCCTGATGTTGTAAACTTTTAAGTGCTCTAAATATAACGGTTTTACAATGACAGTAAAAGGAAGAATTCATGCAGAAGTCACGTTTCAAGATAAACAAGTAGCTCACTCTTAATTTAGTATCAGTCTTGAAACTCTTCAGCATTTCTGTGGACCTTGCTGCATGTTCTGGGTCATTTCTTAAGAGCCTGACCCTGCTACTCTTGTTGCTGTAGGGTGGTAATACCCAATTGAAGGTGCTGTGTTTTCCAAGGCTGCGGCAATTCACCTTTCCTTCTCATGCTGTCTTCTTGACACAACAAATACTAGTTGAGCCAAACAAGTTGCTCCATTGTGAAGTGCAGAGAGAAACTTAGAATATAGCTTTTTATATTAAGATTCTTTTTCAATTGTTCTAATCAGTTAAACATGACAGTAGAATGCATTTTGACACATTGTACATAAATGGAGTATAACTTCTCATTCTTCTGGTTGTACATGATATGTGCAGCATGTAATCATATATGCTGTATGTGATATACTGGGTAATAATGTCCAATTCATTCTACTATCCTTCCTACTCAATGCCCCCTCCCCTCCCTTCACATCACTCTGTCTAATCTAAAGTACCTCTATTTTTCTCCAGTTGCCACCCCTTACTGTGAATTAGCATCTGCATATGAGAGAAAACATTCAACCTTTGGTTCTTTGGGATTGACTTATTTTGCTTCACATAATATTCTTCTGCTCCGTCCATTTACTGGCAAGGGCCATAATTTCATTCTTTTTTAAGGTTGAGTAATATTCCATTTTATATACCACATTTTCTTTATCCATTCATCCGTTGAAGGGTTAGGGTTAGGATTGTTTCCAATTTAGCTATTGTGAGTTGATGTGGCTGAGTCACTGTAGTATGCTGATTTTAAGTCCTTTGGGTATAGGCCAAGGAGTGGGATAGTTGGGTCAAATGGTGGTTCCATTCTGAGTTTTCTAAGAAATCTCCATCCTGCTTTCCAGAGTGGCTGCACCAATTTGCAACCCCACCAGCAATGTATGAGTGTACCTTTTCCTCCACATCAGGATGCATTTTTAAAGGTCCTTTGGAAGTCTGATGTCATAGAGTTCCTTTGCTAACCAATGTACTATTCACTACTAATTGAGTTTGTTAGGGCTGCTGTAACATAAAGTACCATAGACTGGGCAGCTTAAACAAAAAAAAATAATAATTTTTTCACAGTCCTAGAGGTTGGAAGTCTGAGCTTAAGGTGTCTCTAGCCTCTCTCCTTGGCTTCTAGGATGGTATCTTCTCCCTATGTCCTTACATCATCTTCTCTGGGTGTATATCGTATCCAGATTTTTTCTGCTTATAATGGTTCCAGTTGTATTGGATTAGGACCCACTCTGGTAACTTCTGCAGAGACTTAATGCCTCTGTAGAGACTCCAAATATAGTCACATTCTGAGATACTGGGTTAGGACTTCAACACATGATTTTTTTTAGGAAGGGATACACTATTCATCCCATAAATACATTCAAGGTAGTGTGCCAGGCACATTGGAGAATACTCATATGAATGTCACATTGATCTGCAATCCTGTGTCTTAGAGTGAGACAAGACACGCATATAGAAAATGGTCAATCCATTGGGGACAGTGCAGACAGAACTACTTGTAAGTACAGATAAAATACTAAGACTGTTTAATAGGAGTGGTTGTTTCCATTGGTGAGAAACAGGCATGTCTTTATGGAGTTGGTGACATCTGAAGAAGGCCTCCGTAAAGAGAAAGGTGTGAAATGATTGTTAACGGGTTGCCGAAAGCTTGCTTTGTAGCAGTGGTCAGTTTCTGTGGTGTAACATTCCTACCTGGTCAATTTCAGACCACCATTGTGAGGTCACTAAATCTAGACTTGGGAAGACAGGCACACAGTGAGCTCTCTAGAGCACACCCAAGCAAGATCTAGCACCACACTGCAGATTCTCTTGGGGAAGGGGTAGGAAGAAACACGGTTCTGGTGAATTGGCTTCCTTCTCTTCCCAGAGGTTAAGGCCAGTGGACAGGCAAGAGGCCAGAAGCAGGTTGCTAAGGGATTCGCACAGAGCTTTACGCAGCTGTTTCTCTATCACAGATCCTACAGGAGATTTTCCAGACTGAGAGGACCATAGAATCCATCAAGAAGGCCATCAAGGAGAAGTCTGCCTTCCTGAAGGTGGCCCAGACCAGACTGGATGAGCGTACCAGGAGACCCAATATAGAGCTCTGCCGAGACATAGCTCAATTACGGTGAGGTGGGGTGCACAGCTGGGTGGGAGGGGAAGGCACCAGGCTTACCCCATGTAGCCCACTAGCTTGAGAGCTTTCTATAACACATCATGTAGGTACCTCTTTAAAAGTCTCAATAGTGGGAGTTGTGGATGGATGGATAAGTTACTGTTTGTGATGATAGAGAAGCTCTGGAGGTGGATGCTGGTGATGGTTGCACAACAGTGTGAATATACTTAGCTCACCAAACTGTACACTTAACCATGGTTAAAGTGGTAAATTTTATATTATGTGTATTTCACCATACAGTTTTTTAAAGAAATGATGTCAATACATCACAAAAAAATGTGCTGATAAACATTTAACTCATTCAGAGGGTTCAAGGTGATGTTTGGGTTTCTGAGAACTTCCCTGGAGTCTTTGGAGTTTCCAGAACACCTGTCTTACTTGTAAGAAGCAGAGGTTATTGGCTTTCTGTGTATTTCTCAGTGTGCGGAGTCTTGTCAAAAAAGATACCTTGGGTACCCATTCCACTGACCTGTCAACACTCGTTTGCTCTCTATGGTCTCTTTTGGGCATTAATACCTGTTCTTGCCACTAAAACCATCCTTGGGACCATCCTGAGACCCCTGAAGTTTGCATTTAGGCTTACTTTAGTATCTTCTGTTCTCAGTAGAAATAACAACAGCTGCTCTTCATCAAGCTCAGCTCTGACATGGCAGGAAGATTCTGACTCCACAGTCTCTACCAAACACTGCATGAATCTTATTATTTAAACTTTGAAGACCCCCTTTTAGGATGTACTCATAAGAAATTGGCCAAGATTCCCTCCCTCTCAGCCTCACTCTGGCATCCTTTCCTGTTTCTCAATGCCTGTCAGCCAACCTTTTCCTTCTGGAGTCCATCATTACTGTCCTTAGGTCATGAAGTACTCCACACAGATGTGAGTCAAACTGATAGTGACTGGATGAACAAAAGGGCAGTGCTTGGCCTCCCAAAGCCTTTCTAATGTCACTTGCCTGGTCTTCTACCTTGTCTCATGGCAGAAGTCCCTTATCATCAAGAAAGATTTATCCTAAGGAGAGACCTAGTATGGGTCCTGCTGAAGAGAACAGCTATGGTTAGAGACAGTGATCTCCTGGAGGGGGAGGAATGGGGGGATCTTGGTGAGGCCAACAATGATGAGGATGATCATCATCATAATATTAAAGGCACTGATGATGACAATAAAAGCAATGATAATAATAGCCGCTAATATATTTTCATTTACTCTGTGCTGAGCACTATCATATGTGCTGTATAGTATCTTCATTTTGCAAATGAGGAAGCTGAGGCAAGAGCAGGTTGAGTGGCTTGGTCCAGATCACACCTGGTGGTAGAAGAGAGCCATGGTTTGTATCCTGGTCTGTCTTATGACAGACAAGGATGTTTTAATCATTGGCAGTTGGGAGGTAGTGAGATGCCCAAAGAGCAACTCTACTCAACCAAATGATTTGCTTCTGCTTCCCCATCTTCTACAGTGTATAATGCTTTATCGGTCCTCTGCCATGTACTTGATCTCATTTGATCTTCTTAATGCCCATAGGAGATGAAATGGCAAAGTAGGTGAAACATCCTTATCTCCTTTTCACACAGAAGATGAAACTGAGGTCACAGAGATCATTATTGTTAAGCACTCTACATGTGTAGCACTCTAATGCAAAGTGAACCCGTATCGCTGTTATGAAACATGCATAGAATATGCAGACAGTCCCTGACTTAACGATTGTTTGGCTTAAGAGCTTTTATGATGGCTTGAAAGGGCACCCATTCAGCCATTCTTTTTTCTACTTCTGGTGCAGCATCCAAGTACTTACAAGAGATAGTCAGCACTCCATGATAAAATAGACTTTGTGTAGGATGATTTTGCCCAACTGTAGGCTAATGTGAGTGTGCTGAGCACGTTTAAGGTGGGTAAGGCTAGGCTGAGATGATTGGTAGGAAAAGTGTATTATATTCATTTTCGACTTGCGATATTTTCAATTTGCCATGGATTTATCAAGACAAAACCCCGTCATAAGTCAAGGAGCATCTGTACACAGACTTCATTCCCTAGATTAGCTACATATAGGCATTTACCCATGCTGCATGGTTCCCAAAGTGTTTTGCATAGAACCCCTCTCCTTACACAGCACATTATTTGGTGAGGCTAGAAGTGACTCTCCACAGCCACAGCATACCCACTTGGCCAGTTAGGCTTACATCATGAATCATGATTTTAGGCAAATATTGTTTGGAGAAGCTGAGCTAATGTTTTATTCTACAAATACTTCTGCAGAATCATTAAAAGTAGAGATCAGAATAAATTCTTTAGACAGCATTAGACAAACTAAGTATTGTTTTTTTCTTTTTTCCCTTTGAGTTACTAAAGATTGCACCCAGGGCCTCACACGTGCTAAGCAAGCTCTCTACCACTGAGCTACATCCCCAGCCCACAAAAGGCTTTGAGCAGCAATTTAAAATGACTTTGGATTATCAAGATTAAGACAGTCACAAATTCCTCTGAGAGGTTGAATGATTTTTACTCTCTTTCCCCACTTTCCCAGCTACATGGAATTTGCTTTTTGTTCTGGTTCTTGTCAGCTTCCTATTCCTTCTGCTCTTGACTTTAGGACAATACCTCCTTTTGCTTCTCTCAAGATCTCTTGGTAGAATGTCATTGCCAAAAATATGTAGGATTATTATTAGGGGGAGAGGATCATTTTCCTTCTTAACCTGGTCATTCTGAAAGCAACCATTCAGCTGTCTAGATTAAGAAAAAGCAAAGATCATAAGCTCAGGGGAGTGGAGACGGAGAAAAATTGCTGTTTTCATTTCAAGACTTGTATTTTCACTTAAAATGTTACAAATGGCTCTTTCAAAAGTGATTCTAAACCTTCTTGGCTTTTTTGGTGGTAAACCAAACCAGGCTCTACTTTACTTAAATAATCTTGATATTAAAACAAAAAATAAATAAAAAATCTACAGTGTTTATATTAAAACAAACAAACAAACATAGTTGCTTTATTTGCATTTGAATGCAAAATGATTTTTGGATCTGTAATTACAAAAAACAAAAAATAACTAAAAAGTTGGTGGCTTCAGCAGAATAGTTCTCTACAGTCTGTCTGCCAAGAACAAGAAAATTGGGAGTGAAAGTAGACTTGAAAATGATGAAAAAATGTATTTCTAATGGTTCAAGTTGATGGGGGAGCATGGTGGTGGCCCCCAGCTGTGCTCACAGCAATGAGGAGAGAAAGACTTAACTGCCTGCGTTCTATGGATCTTAAATTCTTTTATTTTCAACATGATATTTTAATCTATACATTTTCAAACAATCCCTCAGATACATTTTCCACTGGACACATATTTGGCCGTGAGGAGTAAAGACTCATTTATCACCCTGCTCCATTTCCTACGTTTGGGTTCAGGGTTCCTTTTGAAGTCAGCAATGGGTGAGAGACAAGAGGCAGGCCCTGTGGTTTGATAAACAACCCACAGTCATAAATCCCATTCCCAGCCATCAGCAGCAGCCTCCCAAAAGATCTTTTTATTTGCTAGTGATATTTTATACCCTGGGATCTTTTGTAAAAAAGACTTTCTTTTTAATTCAACTTTTCTAAACAACAACAAAAATATGCTTTCAGATGAGTTCTCAGATCTCGTATTCATCCCCAGACCCAATGAAACTTCGGTGCTTAGTTTTAATTTCTTACCTTCACCACTGGAATGGAGAAAAAACTCCATTTGTCAGATGAAAGGAGATGCAAGGGGTGGATCCACTGACTGTTTTTTTTCTTTTTTTATTTATGGGAACTGACATGGGGCCCTTTACAGGTGCCCTCAGTCTCTCAAGCTGGATGCAGGTTCCTTAGTGGTAGACACCTCCAGATTCCTCCTGCCTTTGCTTCTTCCACTTGGCATTCTTTTTCCATTGGTTCTGGCCTTCCCCTTGGTAAATCTTACAAACTTGGAGCTTTAGGGAACTCCCTACCTCTCAAGACTACCTCCTTCACCCAAGACATGGAAGTTGGCCGTCATTCAATAGTACTTTTTGCAAACCTATGAGCTGCAGAGGGGTTGTGGGACACAGCTGTGAGCAGAGGTCCCTCAGTTGATCCTGCTTCATGGAGTTGATATTATGTAGGACAGGTCCAAAGCAGACCATCACAAGTGTCTGTGTGCCACCAGATGTTTGGTTCTCTTGGAATGCACATCTTGGAACAGCAACCTAGTCCCAGGTGTCCTTTCACATGAGATTGGAAGTTGGTATACATTAGTGGGATAAAGAGTGTGTTGAAAGTGATCGTAGCTAAGAGGACAGCAGAGAAAGGCAGGCCCTGAAGTCAGAGAAGTTGTAAATGCATCCAAGGACAGATCTGGAGAAAGGGGGTGGTGCAGGGGGCATGGAGTGTCTTTGGAATGTAGGGCATGATTTTATGATTGAGGCACACGAGAAAGGGGGTGAAGTCAATGGTGATCACAGGTTTCTGGTCTGGCATCTGCAAAGGTGAAGTCAGCATTGCATGAAATGGAATATACAGGTGACCTGGGGTGTTGGGGTCATATCTACTTCATACCTGACTTCTGACAGCCTTGGAGCTCTTGACCAGCCACTGACTGGTATATGCCTCCAAGAGGGTGAGCCCAGAAGGTGGGCATGGTGTGGTGTCCCTGCAGAGTTGCCAAACTGTCTTCATTTGATGGCTGTGCTCCCTTAGCAAGATGTGGACGTTTGTCCCAGTGTGGTGCTTGTCAGTGGGGCCTCTTCAGGTAGCTCTCTAAAAGGTCAAAGAGAGTTAAGTCCCTTCAAAATATAGTCCCTCAGGGTCTTGGTATATTAGTTCCAGGACTCTGCACAAGTATCAAAGTCCAGGGATGCTCAAGTCTTTTATATAAAATGGTGTAGCATTTGCATATAACCTATGCACATCCTCCTGTAAGCTTTAAAATCATCTCTAGCTTACTTATATTGCCTAATACAATGTAAATGCTATGTAAATAGTTGTTATCCTATATCATTTAGGGAATGTGACAAGGGAAAAACGTTTGTGCCTGTCCTGTACAGACTCCAAATATTAAAAAAAAAAAATTCCATCCAAGGTTGGTTGAATCCATGAATGTGGAACTCACAGATTCAGAGGGGGGGACTGTATGTTTATTTAAAAATATATTTTCTTTCTTGTCTTAAGAGTAGTATATGTTCATGACTGTGGTACAAAATCCAGAAAGTGCAGAAGTGAAATAAGAAGTAAAAACTTCTGCTCCTTATGCTATCCAGGGACAAATCCATGTTGGTGTTTCCTTGTTGTTTGCCTACTGCTATTAGTGAGAGTGATCATGCTGCATAGAGTTTCAGGTCCTGACTTTTTCAGAAAAACAAAATTATATTGTGAATTTCTTTCCCAAAGGCCAGTAAAAATTCTTCTCAAAAAATGTCACTTGCATAGTATAGTATTCTATCATCTGCCTATAACATCTGTTACTACTAGACATTGACATCATTTCCTCTTGTGTTCTCATATCACTCTTCAATACAAGATGAAGAATTATTCCATTATACTTTTATGTCAAACTTTCTGTCTTGCTTATTTTTTTCTGAAAGTGGTACATTCCAGTTATTTAAAAAGTTCAAGTAATATAGGTCTCTATGGAGTACAAAATGAGAGTTCCTTTTCTGTCCTTTCCTCCTTCCATTCAACCTAAACAACAGTTAATGGATTGGTATATCACCTTGAAAATGTTCAGAATTTGTCTGTTAGGAAAGGGAGTATAACAGATTTTTAGTAGAAGAATTCTTGCTCTGCTTACCATCTTAATATTTTTTGAGACAAGCCCACTTTGTGCCAGACACCAAACTGGCCACTATGGTAGAATTGACAGATTTTGCAAATTAAAACACAGGACAGCAAGTTAAATTTGAATTTTTGATAATCACCGAATATTTTTTGCATAAATATATCCCAAATATTGCATGTAGTACTTATATTAAAATGCTTAATGCTAAGTAAAAATATTTATGCTGAATTTCTTCAGCAATAAAAAGAGAGATGATTGACACATGGTACAATTTGGATAAATCTTGAGGACATTATGCTCAGTGAAGTAAACCGGTCACAAAAGGAGAAATACTTTATGCTTCCACTTCCATGAGGTGCCTTAAGTAGTTAAATGCATAGAGACCAAAAGTAGAATCTTGGAGAAGAAGGAATGGGAATCGAGTTTCATTTTTGCAAGATGAAAAAAGTTCTGTGGTGGATAATGATGATAGTAACACAAAAATATGAATGTATTTAATGCACTGAACTGTATTCTTAAATGGTTAGCATGGTAAATTTTACGTTATGTATATTCTACCACAATTGAAATATATACTTGCAATAAATTACTCATTTGTCTCAAATTCAAGTTAATTGGGCATCCCATGAGAATTACTAACAGAGAGGAATGATGAGATGAGTCACCCCCCAAGAAGTCCCGTGCCCCTACACCAACTTCCTGGGTCTCTGCTTCTGCTTTTTTATTGCAAGGAGCTGAGAGGGTTGGGGCAGGAAATGGCACAGATCCTTAGTGTAGCCACTGAGGCTCCACGTTTCCTTCTCAGCTTCCTGGATAACCTGGCATGGTTTATAAACACTTGTGGGCTGTACTTTGAGGAGAGGGCAGTTCATCAATCTCCAGGCTCAATTTCCTCATCTGTGAAACAAAGAAGCAGGACTTGACGACCCTCTGACATTCCTATTCCTGTTGCAAATCTCTGTGAAGCCTTACAGTTGCTTTGGTATAAAGATTTTAATGTGGTCTGGATATTTTTCTGATGTCACAAAATCTTTTTTCTATTTCTAGGGACATCAATATCCCTATTTGTTCATAGTCATTGTTCTCTTTGTATTTTTTATTTCACTTTAATCTGCTAATAAATGAACTCCCAAAGTAAAGACAATTATAGAATTGCCTCACTGGTTAAAAGATGATGTAAAGCCATCTCTGCATACCCATGGGAAATTGATTCCAGAACTCTCCTCAGGTACCAAAATCCACAGATGGTCAAGTCCCTTATATAAAATGGTGTGGTGTTTGTGAATGACCTAAGCATATCCTCCTGTACATTGTCATTAATCTCTATATTATTTATAAATACCTAATACAGTGTAAATAGTTGTTATCCTGTATTGAATAATGACAAGGGGAAAATTCTGTTCATGTTCAATATAGATGCATTTTTTTTTCCCTGAATATTTTTGATCTGGGGTTGGTTGAATTCAGTGGATGCAGAATCTGCAGATATGAAGGACAGACCATACTTGGAGTTATGTTTTGAACAGTTTAGGGTCAAAGAGGCAGTAATTAAATGAGCTGATTCATAGTTCCATACAAAACTCTAAGAGTTATCAAATTCCTGTTACCTCAGTTTTGTAATTTGTAAAATGGAGAAAATCATGGTATCTAATTCTTAGTGTTATTATAAATGTTAAATTTTCTGATTATGTAAAGAACTTAGAATAACGTACATGTGATAATCAATAAATGAGCTGTTATTCTTTTTTCTTTTTATAACCTATCCCTTTTCTTTCCTTTACGGATCATGTGATCACATCCTTGGGATATTATTGGGGCATAAAGGGAGCCCTAGTTTAATTTTCTCTTCTTTGGGAAGAGAATAGACTTTCTAAATAGAAATACGATATAAGAAATTGCAAAGGAAAATAGGGTAACATTTGGCCTACTAAAAAATGAAATCTTACGCATAACAAAACATAAATGAAACCAAAAGGCAAACAACAAATTAGGGAAAACATTTTTCACAAGCATAACAGTAAAAAAATCAATAAGTCTAATGTATTTACAGAGCATTATGCAAATACTAAGATAAATAGAAACATCCCAATTGAAAAATGAGCAAAAGACAGGGAAAAGCAATTAACAGAAGAAAAGAAAAATGGCTAATGGACATTTAGCTAAAATCTAATAATACAAAGAAATGAAAACTAAAACAATGTTGATTAAAATAATTTGAAGAGATATCAGATTTCCATGAAATTATACCATTTTTCCTTCTATTTAATGAAAAATGCATGATGTTTTTCATCATTGGAACACAATTAGACATACAACTTGCTTCATGGTTTATGTAGCTGATTTCACACACTATCATTTTTCTGTTGTATTAAATTTTGGGGGGGTAATAGGGATTGAACCCAGGGGTGCTTAACTACTGAGCCTCATCCCCAGGCTTTCTTTATTTTTTATTGTTTTTATTTTGAAACAAGATCTCACTAAGTTATTGAGGGCTTCCCTAAGTTTCTGAGGATGGCTTTGAACTTGTGATCTTCCTGCTTCAGCATCCAGAACAGCTGAGATTACAGGCATGTGCCACCACACCCAGCTTGTATTAAGTAATTGTATTTACTTTGGGACCTTGTGGCATTCCTTTGGGATGTTGCTGAGAGGATAGACACTAAAATTTGAGGAGTGCTCCATTAACAGTCCCCCTATTAAGATATATTAGCAGGTTGAGTAGAATTCTAGCCACTGAAAACAGTTGTGTGTCCCTCTCCTCTCAATTATAAAGATAATTTTCAATGCCAAAATAAATGTTTGAAAAATCTAAGTTTTCATTTTCTCTATTTTTAAAAAATTACATGTTTAAAAGTTTCCCTCCTTCTTTTGAAATATAATATCTAATATACATTTATGTGCATGTATAAAGTGTGTGTGTGTGTGTGGGTGTGTGTTTGTGTGTAAATTTAAATTTCCTGTGCCCCAAGAATATGTTTAGTTCACCTTGGACTATGAGGCATAGTTAATAGGAATGACCTTCATATGATACTAGAATCATCTACAAACATTGCTTTCTCTGCTATGTAAAGTTGTTCTGACGTTGGAGTAGTCCCTGTGCTGCTGGGGATCCCATGTGTCTTGCAGCACAGCAGCTACATCTCTGATAGGAATTCAGTAACCAACATGACTTTAATTAAGCTAAAATCAAGCCTTAGGAGTATGGTATCTGCTAATCTAACTATGCTTATTCCCTCATGCAGCCTTGTTAATGAGGTCTACGAGGTCGATGACACCATCCAGACCTTGCAACAGCGCCTGAGGGAAGCAGAGGACACTCTGCAGTTCCTGGTCCACACCAAAGCTACACTGGAGCATGACCTGGCTGTCAAAGCCAACACTCTGTACATCGACCAGGAAAAATGCATGGGCATGCGCAAGAGTTTCCCCAACACCCTCCGACTGGTTGGCTACTGTTAGGGACCTACCAAGAATGGTTTTGATGCTCCTAAGCAAAAGGAGAACCTGGATGCTGACTTAGCATTTAACTAAGTGCTTATATATATTCACATATTAAAGCATTGTATTGATAGAAATATAGCAATTCCTTGTCTCAGAAGATTTTTGTATGTGTCTAAACCTTATTTTTTACTATCTCATAGGCTTCTGGGTTATGAGAAATAGATAAAGAAATACAACCAATTAATGGAGAAGGTAGGCAAGATGATTTGTTGGAGTCTTATTGTTTTAGACAGCTTTTCTTGTGGTTATGACTACAAAACCTGACAAGAACAATTTTAGAGAGGGAAAAGTTAATTTGGTCACAGTTTCAGAGGTCTCAGTCCACAGATGACTGGCTCCATTGCACTGGGCCCAAGATGAGGCAAAACATCATGGTGGAAGAGTGGTGGAGAAAAGTAGCTCAGTACAAGACCTCAGGAAGCAGAGATAGAGTTCCACTCACCAGGAACACAATATAAACCCCAAAGGCACGTACCCAGTGGCTCACCTCCTCCAGCCATACCCTATCTGCTTATAGTTACCACCCACTTAATCCACTCAAGTGGATTAATGCACTGATTAGGTGAAGGCTCTCATAACTTGATCAGTTCACCTGTGAAATGTCTCTCATTGTCTTGCACATGAGCTTTTAAGGGACATCTCATATCTAAACCATAACACTTATTATTCTATATATAACATAAATGCACTAGAAAGCATTGTCCATGAGCCACCCAGGTCAGGAACCACAATGCTATAGTTTGGAAGTTGAATATCCCCCACAGGTCCACATGGTAAAGTCTGGGTCCCCAGTGTAGTACTATTGGGAAGTGGTGTGAGCTTTAGGAGATGGAGCCTAGTAGGAGGTACATAGGTCATAGGGCTGGGCCCTGCCCTTGAAGGTCATTGTTGACCAGCCTTTTTTTCTTTTCTGACCAAGGGTTATGCAGTTTTCTTTGCCACTTTCTTCTCACCATTGCCACCCAGGGCCCCAGAGACCCAAGCAATGGATCTGCAGATCTTGGCCTAGAACCTCCAAAATTGTGAACAAAATAAACTTTTTCTTTTTATAAGTTAATTATCTCAGGTACTTTGTTATAGAGAACAAAAGTTTACTAGCACCCCAAAATAGGTTTCATTTTGAGCTCTGCCTTAAAGAATATGCAGAGTGAAGTGGCACAGTGTATGTTTGGAACAATCGTAAGTAGACCAGTTTTTTGATTCAAATTGTAGGGTATACATAAATAAATAATGTGATTCCTGGAAGAGAAGGGGTTAGGAGACATTCAACTCCAGGTTGAGGCACTGGGGAGCTGATGTGTGTCTCTAGACAGGGAAATGTCTTCATGAAAGCAATGCTTGAACAATGAAAGTTTGAAATGGAGAAATGACAATAGAAAAAAAGGAGACATGCAAAAGCTGTAACAAATCAACAGGACTTGGGAAATCTTTACATATGGGGTGCTAAAGGATCCAGGATGACAAAGAGGAGTTGATGCTAGATGGGGTGGAAAAAGGGGACTGCTTAAATTCCAGGAGACCCTATGGTATCTCAAAGGCTGATTTTTAAAAAATAACTTTTGCTATGGTTGAGTATGTCCCTCAGAATTCATGTACTGGAACCTTAATCCCCAAAGTCCTATGTTAATTGTATGTTAAAGTGAGGCCTTTGGGGAGTGATTGGGTCTTGAGGGATTTGTCTTCATGAATGAATTAATCCACTCATAGTTAATGGATTCATGATTATTTTTTTAAAAAATTCCCCACACTATGTTATTCAGTTATAGCAATAACAATGGAAGACTAAGACAACTGTTTTTATTGCAAGTGAAAAACATTGACATGACATATATTTTTGAAAAATAGAGAAAACAAAAATTCACATACAATAAAACTCTAGAAAAAATTTCCTGAAAAACCATTCATTATTACAATACCCAGGAATAGTCAGTGAAGTTTTTCAAAATTTTATTGAGTATTCATTTAACCATGACTATTGTTTAGGTTATATATGAGGTGTGAGACAATGCAAGAAAGTTTAGAGGTGAAATGATTGGATTTGAGAGTATTAAACTAATCAGTGCATTAATCCCGTGATAGGGATTAACTGGGTGGTAACTGTAGGTAGATGGGGTGTAGGAGGAGGTGGGTCATGGAGCATGCCTTTGGGGTATATAGTTTGGTCCTGGTGAGTGGAACTCTCTCTGCTTTCTGATTGTCATGTTCTGGACTGTCTTTTTCTACCACACCCTTCCACCATGATGTTCTGCCTCAACTCAGGAACAAAGAAATGGGGCCAGCTGTCTTATGGACTGAGACCTCTGAAACTGTGAGCCCCCAAATAAACTTTTCCTCCTCAAACTGTTCTTGTCAGGTCTTTTAGTCATAGCAGTGAAACAGTGGACTAAAAGAACTATACGTGTTATACTGTTTTAGTCTGTTTTCCTTTGTTGTAACAAAAAGACCTGATGAGAACAATTTAGAGGATGAAAAGTTTATTTTGGATTCAGTTTCAGAGGTTCAGTCCATGATTGGCCAACTCCATTGCTTTGCATGGTGGAGGAAATATGCTCGGCTCATGACAGCCAGGAATCAGAGACAGCATAAGGAGCCAGGGACACAGTACCCAAGACACACCCCCAGTGATGTAAGTCCAGTGATGTAGCCACACCCCACCTGCCTACAGTTACCTACCACTCAGTAGCCATTCAAATTATGAATCCATCAAATTATTAATCCAAAGATTAGGTCATAACTGTCATATGCTAATCATTTTACTTCTCAATATTCCAGTGTTGCCTAACACATGAGCTTTCAAGGGCTATCCAAACCGTAACATATACATATGTGTGTGCATATGTGTGTGTATTTCCAAAGACAAATAGTATATGAAATTTCTATTTAAATGCATAATTAATGACATATTTGGGATCACACTTCTAAAAGTTGCTTGTGAGAATTTCTGTAAATACAGACCACAGAAGAAAATTAAAATCTTCCATATTTCTAAATTATATATTTTAATATGTGTATTTTATTTCTCTATTTATATTAATATTATCCTCTCAAGAAATTGAATCATACTGAATAAAGTAGCTAGCTAGCATTTACAAAGTACTAATTGTGGGTCATACATACTTCTCAGTGCCTTAATCACCTCACTTAAACTTTCTCTGTCTAATATGCTCCATCCATGTCATTGAACTTTACAACCTCATTTTAATGGATTTTAAGTATTCTACTATATTGAGGTTATGGAATTTTTTATTACCATTTCCCTATTATTGGATATTTATGTTGTTCCTGTCTCTTTTCTGGCATAAACAATGTAGCAAGATTTAATCTTACTAGATAAATTCTTGGAAATATTGTTCATATTTTCCTTGGCATAAGTTTATAGATATGAAATCCTTAGATAAAAAATCATGCACATTTTGAAAGCAGTTTTCACATGTGTTGTTAAGTTTCCCTCCCTGAAGGTCCTGTCATTCTTCATTCCCAGCAGCATGTCTGAGAGGGCTTGTCTTTCTGCACCTTTGATAATCCTACATTATATAATTTTTGCCATGGATAATATGGCATATATATCATTGTTTTTACAACTATTAATTGGGTGACTACTGATATAAATACTTTCCATTTGGCATTGGTATTTTTTCTTTTGGGAATTGCTCATTCTTCTTAATGGCCTGTTTTCCTGACTCTTAATCATTTTTTAACATAATTTTTAACCTTTTTAAAGCTTATTTTAAAAGGCTTTTTCCACTTATTTTTTAAGAGTTGCCAGCATATAGATCATGATGTTTTTGTTATATGTACTGAGTGTATATTCTTTGTTTCTTGCCTTTACATTGTGTTTTTTTTAAGTACTGAAGCAAAAACACATAAATGTATTCTGTATGATTTATACCTTTGTGGTTATGCTCAGAAAGCATTTTCTCATTCCAAGAGCACGCACTTCTAATTCTTTTACAATTTCTTAAATCACACTTAACTATCTGGGAACCCTGCTGAGGTGGTGTGAACTGTATACTAGCTTCCAATCCTTTAGCTCTGGAAGCGGTGAAATGGGAAGATGTGACCGCAGGAGGCAGAGGTTTTTCTTTCCTCTCATATTTCTTACTACTACTGTGTCCCGCACCCCGCATCCTATCAGTGTTTTTGTACGCCTGTATTTTCCTTGCTCTGCCTTAACCATTGCCTATTAATTCCAAACTCCATTTGATCCTTCTCTTTCTCCTCCTCCACCTCCTGCTTCTCCTCTGCTTCCTCCACCTCATCCTCCTTTCTCTTCTTCCTTCTCTTTTTTCCCCTCTCTCTCCACCTCCCTCCTCTGTTTCTTAAAAGTGCTTTAAGACCTTGGTTAGTCAATTTCACCAAACACCTTAAAATGTCAGAAGAGCCAACAATACGGATGATAAACTTGTACCAGAGCTATTTTTGAAGACTGAGGATATCATTTTAGAAATCAAATTGTAGGTTTTGTAATTCTCCCTTTGCTGCTAATGGAAAGAAATATATATGAATGCCACTAAAACATTTACCAATTAGAATAATCAAATGTTAGCCGTCACAATTGTATGGGTTTTCAAAAATATAAATTCCACATATTTCTTACTTGTTGTGTTTGGGGAAAATCTTTCTGACCTTTACTATGAATTGCATTATTTTTAAATTTTTGAGGACTACATGTTCATGTGGTCTTTTTACTTAAGTCCATATTCCTGGCATTACAAGACTGTGATGGGAAGAAAATGTAGTGCAGACATAGAAAAAAGTCTAGTTTTCTTGTTATTTTGGTAAACTGTGGGCAAAGCTAAATTCTGCAAATAAACATTTGGTTTCCAGTCTAAAACATTGCTGCTGCTTTGCAAGGGTATTTATTCCAACATTGAAGTCCACAAGCAGCCAAGACTTAAAGAATGTGGTCATATTTAAAAATCTCAGGACTACAAATATTGGCACATGATCTGGCTTTATCTACTTAGGCCCAAACTATCTTTAATATTGTGTGGCCTTAGAAGGGTTGCTGGAATGGCAAAGGCTTCCACTTATCCAAGCATCATCATTCAGATTTAGAAATATGTGTAATTGCCCCTAAATAGCCAAGCCACCTATAATTTTAGTAATTTCCATTTATGTCTCTGGAGAGTGTTGTCATAAACACCTCTCACCTGGCACTTTTGCCTCCCAAGTTCATGCTGTAAATAGCTGAACACTAGAGTCTGGTTTTAGGTTATAATTTTTGTTTTGCACTGAGAACATGGATGGATTCCTTCCCTTTGTGTACATGGTGGGGGTGGAGCTGCTGCTTGTGTTGATATCTCATGTCTTCCCTTTCAGCCTCTTTCTAGCCTTGGCTCTTGCACTGTTCCCAGGAGGCTGAATGTACCATTGGTTCCATTGCCAAGATCAGCCTTGCGTGCATAGTGCTCCAATAATATTTTCTGAACACTATTGTTTTAGCTTTTCATTGCTGTGACCAAATGACTTGACAAGAACAACTTAGAGAAGGAAAAGCTTATTTTGTCCCATAGTTTTAGCGGTTCAGTCCTTAGTTGGCCAACTCAATAGCTCTGGGTCTGAAGTTTTAGAAGAACAACATCATGGCAGAAGGGTATGGTGGAGGAAAGCAGCTCAGGACATGGCAACCAGTAGAGATAGAGATAGAGACAGATCTATTTATCATCTATCTATATCTATCTATCTATCTATCTATCTATCTATCTATCTATCTAATCTATCTATCTATCATCTATCTAGAGAGGGAGAGAGAGAGAGTGAGAAAGAGAGAGGGAGAGCAAGCGCTCTGTTCACCAGGGACAAAATAAAACCCCTTCCCAATCACATACCCAATGATCTGCTTCCTCCAAACACACTCTATCTGCCTACAGTTTCCACCCATTTAAACTGTATCAGTGGGCTGGGCGTGGTGGCGCACGCCTGTAATCCAAGCGACTTGGGAGGCTGAGTCAGGAGGATTGTGAGTTCAAAGCCAGCCTCAGCAACTTAGCGAGGCCCTTAGCAACTCAGTGAGACCCTGTCTCTAAATAAAATACAAAATAGGGCTGGGGATGTGGCTCAGTGGCCAAGTGTCCCTGAGTTCAATCCCCTGGTCCCCCCAAAAAATAAAAAATAAATAAATAAACTGTATCAGTGGATTAACCCACTGATTAGATTAAAACTCTCATAATCTAATCATTTCTCTTCTGAATATTCTTGCATTGTCTCACACATCACACATGAGCTTTTGGGGGGACAACCCATATCTAAACCATAACACCTATCCATACTAACATATCTGGCATGTCACCTTTTCATGCATTCTGGGAAGAGAGGCAACACCTAATCTCTTCATCAGGGAAGGCAAATGGATTTCACCTGAGGTGTGTGTTGGGGAAGGGCAGGTGGGGACAGCCCTGATCCATTGGGAATGCTTATTTGGAGTGTCAAGTTGGGAGGGAACCTGAGGCTACATTTGAGCCAAGACCTCCAATAATTTAGAGGTCAAATAGTATTAGCTGAATAGTCCAGAATGAAGAAATGTTGGTACACACACTATTATCACTGGTCTCTAAACCATTATGAAATCTCCTTTAGCTCAGGTCCTCATCTTTTAACATCAGAAGGATCCTATGTTTTACCCTATGGCTCATTCCCCTGGAAGCTTGTTTGCTGATTTTGCAAGGAGTTAACAGAAGACCCTTTCTACTGCTCACTTTTTCCTCTCAGTCCGTGAAGACCTCTAAATACATCACCATAACCTAAAATCAACTCAGATGTCATAGCAGTGGAGTGGAAAAAGAGCCCGATTGGGGATAAAGATCCCACTGTGATTCTCAATGATATCTCCTGCACATGGGTAGGCTATGGGAACCATAAAATAACTTCTATTTCTCATTCACTTCCTTTCCTTCCTGTGTGGTAAAGCTTAACTTTTTTTTTGGAACTGGGAATTGAACTCAGGGGCACTTGACCTCTGAGCCATATCCCCAGCCCTATTTTGTATTTTTTTATTTAGAGACAGGGTCTCACTGAGTTGCTTAGGACCTCACTAAGTTGCTGAGGCTGGCTTTGAACTTGCGATCCTCCTGCTTCAGCCTCCCCAGTTGCTGGGATTACAGGCCTGCGCCGTTGTGCCTGGCCTAGTAAAGGTTAACTTTAAGGTGAAGTGATATGTCTGGACTAGGCTTCAAATTTACCATCTTTTGGCATTTTAGTCCCCACAGTTACTCATACATAAGAACACCCTTCCTACTTTCACAAAAATGGAACCCCTACTTTCTTGAGAACGTGCTCTTTAGGAAAACTTACATATTTTCTGATAACAAAAATTTCTGTTTGTATTGGATAATATCCATTTGTTTGTAATAAACTAGTTGTCTTCATCTCCTGACACCATCCCACTCTATGTGTGAAGACAAGACAGAAAGTCCTTAAGGGAGAAAAGGATAGGGAACCTGAGAGGAGAGTAATGAACCAGCACTATGCACAAGACCCAAGAGCATCACATATACCACAGTGGAAAAGATTAAAGCATCAAGGCTTTGCAAGAGTGCTGGATGGGGCTAATGGGGTCCCCAGTGCCCTAAGGTAGATGTTATAGATGTCAGTCAAACTTTTGAGGTGTTCCAAATATTCATGTCCTTTCAACGACTCCCTTCCTTGAATGTGGTCTGACTCTGTGATCACTTAATCAAAGACGGTAATGGAAGAAGCACTGTGTCAAGTCCAGATCTAAACCACATAAAGTCCTGGAAGCTTCTGCTTGTATGCTTTTGGAAACTTGCTGTCACATAAGAAGTCTGAGACCACCATGCTGTGAGGAAGTCCAAGAAGCGACATGGAGAGGTTTATGTGGAGGAAAATTAAATGGATGAAGTTGGAGAATATCATGCTAAGTGAAGTAAGCCAAACCCAAAAAAAGAAAGGTGGAATGTTTTCTCTGATATGCGGATGCTAATTCACAATAAGGGGGCAGCTAGGGAAGTATAGACTTACTTTATATTAGGTAGAGTCGGATGAAGGGAGGGGAAGGGTATGGGATAGGAAGGATAGTAGAGTTAAGAGACATTATTACCTTATGTATATATATGAACTACATGACTGATGTGATCCTACAATATGTGCAATCAGAAAAATGAGAAATTGCACTCTATTTATGTGTGATTCATCAAAATGTATAAATGCATTCTACTGTCATGTGTAACTAATTAGAACAAATTAAAATGCTTTTAAAAAATTAAGTCTTTGGCCAATCGTTCTAGATAAGCTCTAAAGCAAGGCCAGCACCAACAGATAGCATGCAAGTGAGACCATTTTGGATCTTCCTGCTCACTCAGTACCTCAGCTGACAGCATATGAAGCAAAAGAAGTATGGCCTTGTCATTCACAGTAGCAACATTCGAACTCACCACATTCCTCTTTTCCAAAGTAGCTCAGATTTAAATTCAGGTCTCGCACAAGTACAACACAATTAGTGAAACCAAAACCCAGAATTTGAGCTGTAAGACAGTGTAAGAAATATGTTTTTAAACCACCATAACACAGTAGGACACACTTTTAGAAGGTTTGAGTAGATATTGAGGTGATGCCACATCATCCCAACTGGAACTGTGCAGAAGTGGAACTTTGGCAAGAGATTGTTCTAAACTAACTGACCATAGTTAGGGGCTTGTATTTTGGAGAGAGTTTTCAGAAATATATGACACTTTCTTAAAAAAATATTTTTTAGTTGTCAATGGCTTTTAATTTTATTTATTTATTTGCATGCAGTGCTGAGAATCGAACCCAGTCCCTCACACATGCAAGGCAAGCGCTCCACCACTGAGCCACAACCCCAGCCCTATATAACAGTTTTGAATGAATGCAATTGTTAAATAAAAACAGATTACTGGCCTTATTACTTAGAAAGGAAATCACTTGCCACAGGCATGATTACACACATAGGAGAGAGTGCTCTACATTTGTTTTCAATGAACACTTTCATGTCATGCTCATGGGAGTTTCCATATTTTAAGGGAATTACTGATGGAAGTTTTGTCCCTGCTTTCTAGAGTAGAAAACTCAAGAAAAGTCACCACTGATGGCATGCCACTGATCTATATGTCAAATACTATTTGATTTGTTTTGTAGTCTACCTAGCCTACATGTCCCATTATCTTATATTTATTTAGGACGCCAATAAAAAAAACTTATATTGAACAACAAATATACCACTTATGGTCACTTCAAAATAAATATTCATGTTTTCAAAGTTCTAAGCTTTTAAGAAAAGTAATATGTGAATGACAAATATGTTTAATACACATACGTACATATATATATAGACATATAATTTATATAAAAATAAATAAAGGGTATGTGAGTTCTATATTATGATTTCCAACCTATTTTAGTTTATCTGTATCAATTTCATTGAAATATTGGCAGAATTGAACACTCTGGATTTGACAGGTTAGATTAGAATATTTGGAAGAAAAATAAATAATCATTTATTTTCCATAAGAAAGAATTTTAGCATGGATTAGGTTCAGAAAGACCCCTCAGTATTTGCTGGGGACTGATTTCAAGGGCTCTTGCAATAACAAACTCCATGGATACTCAAGTCCTTTATGTAAAATGATGTGGCATTTTCTTATGACCTATGCACATCCTCCTGTGTACGTTAAATCAATTCTGAATTACTTATAATACCGGATGCAATGAAATGCTATGTAAAAAGTTGCTGTTATACTCTATTGCTTAGGGATTAGTCACTAAGAAAAAATTCTGTACATGCTTCATACAGACGCAATTTTTGTAAAAAATATTTTTAGTTGTCAATGAATCTTCTATTTCATTTATTTGTGTGTGGTGTTGAGTATCGAACCCAGGATCTCACACATGCCAGGCAAGCACTATACCACTGAGCCACAACTCCAGCCCCAGATGCAATTTTTAAAAAATAATTTCAAATCGTGGTTGGCTGAATCCAGACAGCAGAGCTCATGAAAACAGAAGGCTGAATGTAAAAGTAAAATATAAAATAATTTTGAGGTGAAGGAAGCTATTGGGTACAATGCAGAGAGGAGGTAGTCACATGATGGCTTGTTCTACATCCTGAGCAGAAGCTATACCCAGAAAAGAATTGAGGACATATGAATTAAACTTTATCATTGGGAACCAACTAGGGTAGTCATTAGTATTGTAATCAAATTATTTCCAACATTTCACCCTCCTGGTCCCATGTGGATAGGTAGCCCCTTGTGACTGAATGGAAGGGAGGTAAGTCATTTCAGGCTTATGTATTTAATTGCCAAAGTAAGATCCTCCAAAATTCTGTTCCTTTTTATATGACAAACCAGAAACATTTCAGGTATTTCTTGAGTGATCACAATAAGCATAATTTACCTGCTTACACACTGCAACCATGTAACACAGGTAAGAAATATATCTGTGTGGTTTTAACTCACTGATACTCTTGGCTTATTTGCTACTACACCCTAATCTAGCCTATCCTGACTAATACACCAGTCATAAGAAACTGCTGAGTGCAGGGACTATATGGTGGATGGTCATTTTCTGCTGTGAAATTCAGACTCTGTCCTTTCTCAGAAGGCAAGTTGTAGTGTTGGCTAAGCAATTGAGCATGTGCCCTATGCATTCCTTAGAAATAGCAGACTAAGACTAGATCTTTTGCACTTTTCAGAAAATAGGACTAGTGGAGGTATTCCAAGCACAATACATGCAACACAGAGTTGTAGATGTTTCCAAATCTGAGAGCCAGATCAACCTGAGGTATTTGAGTGTTGATTCTCTCAATTAGAGAAGAGCTAATTGAGAGGTTATAGAGCTGGATGGCAAACTCCAATGCTGACAGGGGCAGTCAGGAGACTTTAATTTTCCTGGTATAACTCTACTATAATAAAACAACAAAAACAACAACAACACCAACAACACAACAACAGTAGTATCATAAAGATAAGTGGCAGCTGAAATTCAGCCTCTGGACTGAGGAACATCAGAGAGTGTTTGGGAAGTGAAGAGGAGACCTAGAATAAACTGAAGAACATGTGCTCAGACTAAAGGAATCCACCATTCTGCTCTGGCCAGTTCTCACCCGGAATGTGTTTCTGTGTGGTGGAATATCTGTATCCTGCTGTTGACGTTACTGAATCCCTACTAAGAGTCAAGAGGCTTGGGGAGATGAGAGAGGGCAAGACTGAAATTATAGTATCTTCATATGCTTATTTTTTCCAAACAACTTAATAGGTAGAACACTGGAACCAAGGAGCCCTTTTTTAGTTTTGGAGCTTAGATTTATTATATTTGTACTTTAAATTGTAGCATTGATGGTCACTTGGGCCTGAGATGCACTGAGGCCATGGAATGCATGAATATATCAAATGGAAATGATAACATGATGAAATCTTAATTTACTGTACCAGTATAACAGTCCAACAGAAAATTGGGAATTGTACCATTCAGGGGGAACTAAGATCTATAAACATAACTTTAAAAGTAATATGGTTGCTGAAAATAAAAAAAATATGACCTAACCCATAGTACAATACACAACAATGTCTGCATAAGCAGTATTCTAGTACAGTTTAAAAAAAGCAAAAAAGTTTGAAATTCTCTAATACAAACTTTGAGGGGGCAACTAGAGGGAGAGGAACAGTGAGCTGAAGGCATGGGCCATACGTGGTAATTGAAGGATCTTGTACAAACCCCAAACTGGTAACATTGAAGAACAAAGTGGAACAGAATCTTGTGATTCTTTTCCTTTCCATGATTTTACAGACTTGCTTCATGGTTGGAGCATAATTGGGAGATGAATAATAATCAAACAAAAATTTGACCACCAGACTCTGTATTACTGAAACACTCTGGCTCTTCAAAGACATTGGAACAGCTAAAGAATGAGACTAGTTCACAAAATCAGTCAAATGATAAAATGCTCAGGAAAACAAGTTATGTGACTGTTATCATCCAATCAGATATTTATTTTTAAAACACACACATACAGTTTTGGTTTAGGATATATTAGTTTTAAGGATTTTAATTTGTACTTTTGGGGGCCAAGATAATGAGGCAAAACACTTATCTTTTATGTTTCAATATTATTTAAATTTCTTTGATAATAGAAATACCTTATCCTTTAAAATGATGAAACAGCAAAATATAATAGGGAAAAATCATATAAAATTATCTTTATGAACAATTTTTAGTAAGATAAAAGGTCTTCTATAATTGTCATGTGAAAATGATGCAAAGTTTTATATTCAGTATGAATATATCATTGGGAATATATAGTCAAAGGAAATAGACTAGGAGAAAACATTATCATCACATGACAGAAATATATGAAAGTGGATCCTTGGGATTGATGGGGTTAGATGTTTGTATAATAAAGTCTCCTGGGTGGGATAAACTGCAATTTGTTACACGTTTCCTCAGTCTTTTCTCTGAGCTAAATACAAACCAGTGCCCTTTGCCTTTTCAACACAAGGTTCAATTTCTCAAATTGATTAATAAACTTAAAAATCTGAAAGCTACCACTTCCCATTGGAAGCCATACAACGTCTTTTGGAATCGCCTCATATCTTTGATTTAATACAAGGGGTCCCTGAGGAAGGGAGGGCTACTTTTCCATGGTAACATTTTCCTCTTCCTTCCTTCATTCAATGAACCAGATGATTAGGATGATATTTTTCAGTTATTTGTCTGAATCTCCACTAATCTAATTGCATAGACAACTGGAGTACATCCCAGAGATGCTTGGCTGTCTCCTCCACTTAGTGCAGTCATATTTCTGTTGTCTGTGAAGCTTTTGTTCTAAGCATTTCCCGTAAATACTATTTTATGTCATTGTTGGCAGCCACACCACCCTTCTTTTTGCTCTCAGTACTGTCCAATAGAATATTCTACAATGATAGAAATGTTCCATATATTCTCTGTCCAAAAAGGTAGCTACCAACCACAAGTAGGTCTTAAAACTAACCAGAGCTCCACATGAAAATTTAGGGCACTTAAACTCAGCAAAGTTGTGTAGTAATTCAATGTCATGGAGCCAGAATATGGTAAATCCTGTTCCCCAGTGATCATTCTCCTTACTCTGAATGGATGGTCTCATGCAACTACTTATTTTGAAAGTTTTATAGAAGGCCCATTAATCTAATAAATGTTTGGGTGACACTAAGAAATAAAATGACTTCATTGGGTTAAAGATGGGTAAGCAATAAAAGAAGAAGAATCAATTTGTTGAACTCCAAGAGCCAAGAATAAAGGAAAGTCCCTGTTTTAAATTTCAAGAACCCTGAGGAAGGTAGGGAGTATCCTCTGGTCACCTTCTGCAGTACAGAGGTTCTGTCACAGCTGGTGTTTCACATGAGTCATGCTCTGCCTCTGTGTTTGACAAGCGAGGCACTTGATCACTGGAGGGTCTTTAGCACTTGACATACAGAGGCTACATGCGGTAAATCCCACTTATGCCACCCCATGTCTTCAGTGAGAGTGAGGCTAAGTATTTAGCCCAATACCCACAAGTTACTAGGAAACCAGGTCCAGATTGAAATCCACATCCTTGTGATTTGAATGTTAGTTAGGGTCTTGGTAGATACAGATGATGCAAACAGAGTCTGTGCACTGACTCTAGTGGTCTCGTGTGCCACGTAAAGACATTTGGACTTTATTTATCCAGCTGGCAGCAGGAAGCTAGGGAAGCTTTTTTGCTGTTGTTTTTTGGTGGTGCTGGGGATTGAACCCAAGCCCTTGTGCTTGCAAGGCACTCTACCAACTGAGCTATATCCCCAGCCCTAGCAAAGCTTTTAATTAACTTTCAGTGGAAGCTACTTAGGATAGGAAATATATTACAGTAGAAAGGGGAGGGTTTTCAAAACACCACGTGGTAAGGTTTTGCAGCTTAGGGGCTCCTATTTCTCAGATCTAGAAGATGATTCAGAGATGCTAAGTACAATGATGATATTACAATGTCAAGGAGAGGAATTATTCTGGGAATCCACAGGAAGGTGGGAAATTTGTCTTAGGCTGGGGAGATGTTAATCAGCAGCAGATCCTGCTGTGAACATCTTCAGCAGGTGGTTGATGGACACAGCGTAAACCACTTCGTGCTCTTCAGATGTGGGAAGAGTGAGGTTAAGTAGCATGTGCCAGGCCACCTAGTCACATTTGGAAGAAAAGAGTATGCACACACTCAGAAAGAGCCAGCAGGGAGGAGACAGAAAATTTGCCACCAGAAAAGTCAAAGAAAGTCCAGGGTAGGTACCAAGAAAGGAACAGAGGTACGTTCAGGCAGTGTGGGGACAGATGTGTTACATAAGGGGTCATAGGAAGTCAAAGATCAGAAATAGACCTGAAGGACATGAAGGAGGTCACTGATAACTTTTAATAGTTCTCTTGGGGAGTGCAGTGTAGTCAGATAACAGAGGAATTTAAGAGAAAGGGGAATATATTTCATGGGTAACAGCAGTTGACCAGCAATGAAAGGAAGGAGAGAAAAGCAACAAGCAGAAAAACACAATGAAGTCAATGTGTGATTCTTCAACAAAGAAAAAACCTGTTCACATTTATAAGCATTGAGTGAGAAACTGAATATTTTAAAATATCATATTGTAGGTATTATCTTCTAGTGATAGATGAAATATTTGATAATAATGTTGAAGTTATTTTTAAGATGAGACTTACCTTTAAAAAGTTTTTCAGTCATTTTTATTTGATTTTTCTAGAAAACTATGGTTGTAAAACTGGGGTAGGCAGACAGATCAAAAAAATGGAAAGTCCAAAAATGGTCTCACAAAAATATGTGAGGCCAATAAAATCAACAGTTCAAAACAGTAAAAGAAATTTAGATTATAATTTTGTGTGATTTGCTAATGTAAGTCCCAAATTTTAAAAAGCCAAGAAAGTACTAAAAGAAAATATGTTGTTAAAATGTTTAATAATAGACTAAACATATCAAAAACACAAAATCATAACCTACAAGTAAGTATAGGTCATTGAACTAGAAGCAAATCCTAGGCAGCTCTGTCAGGAAGCATCTGATAGAGAACTAAATAGCTTGTGGGAAGAAATATTCACATTCTCTGCAACCATTTAGGGATCCAGAATTATAATAAGAGTATTATA
The DNA here is from genome assembly GCA_020662805.1 of Glaucomys volans. Taxonomy (NCBI): domain Eukaryota; kingdom Metazoa; phylum Chordata; class Mammalia; order Rodentia; family Sciuridae; genus Glaucomys; species Glaucomys volans. Next base: position 1,193,328 of record JAJEJO010050041.1, on the reverse strand, counting down.
AAGTTCAAAACTAGAGGTGACAGCAAATAATTCATGCACATTTTTAACACATCGGGCTTGGGAATTTTTTCAAATTCTGTGACATCATTTGGCTATAGTTATAAAGTACTGTCTACCAAATAAAATAGCATCTATCTCTTCCTTTAGTAATTAAAGAATATCATCAAATACTGGGAAAAGGTTGAATTTGTAGTGATTAATTGGTACCTAGTATTTATATCTTTAAGAATCTTCATCAACTGCCAAATATTTATCAGAGATATTCCACATGCTGCATGGGAGAAATCACTTGGCATTATTTACATGACCATAACTGATCTTATCAGTACCATGCAGTAGTGTTGCAAAAACAAAGCAACAAATAAATGACTGACTTCCAATACTCATTTGAGTGTATTTTTCTCAATACAGTCTTGTGTGGAAAATCCTTATACTCCTCTGGTCATTACCTCCCTTCACATTGCATGTTGTAAAGACCAACCAAATGGGAATCACTTAATTTTAATTTCCAATTTGCATGTATAATGTACCACAACTAGTGTGTACAATGTTTAATACCACCTAGTGAGAAGAGTGACATTGAGGAGGAACTTATTTTCATGACTTTGCCCTTCTTTAAAAAATAGTTTTGCTAGTGCATTATAGCAATTTGTAATAGTGGGTTAAGTTTGACATATTCATACATGCATGCAATATAATTTAATCCACTTCTGTCCCCTGCACTTCCTCTTTCCCTGCTCTCCTCCCTCTCCTTGCTTCCCTTCCTTGACACTACTGGTCTTCCTTCTATTTATTTTTTGTTTTTATTAATTGATGCTTTATAGATATACGTAAAGGTGATTTTCACTGTGGTATATTATATATGTGCATAGCATAATTTGGTCAATTTCATTTGGCAGTCCCTCTTCTTTCTGTCCTCTTCCCTCCCCCTTGATCTCCTTTCTCTACTCCACTGATCTCCCTTCTATTTTCCTGAATCCCTGCTCCCTTCTCTGAGCCCATATTTCCTCTAGCTTCCACATATAAGAGAAAACATTCACCCCATGACTTTCTGAGTCTGGTTTATTTCACTTATTATGATGTTCTCCAGTTCCATTCATTTACCAGCAAACGACATAATTTCATTCTTCTTTATGGCTGAGTAAAATTCCATTGTGTACATATACCACATTTTCTTTGTTGACAGGTATCTGGGCTGGTTCCATAACTTGGCTATTGTGAATTGCGCTGCTATAAATATTGACAAGAATGTATCACAGTAGTGTGCTTATTTTAGTTCTTTTGAATAAATACCAAGGAACAGGATAGCAGAGTCATATGATATTTCCATTGCTAGTCTTTTGAGGAATCTCCATATTGCTCTCCAAAGTGGTTGGACTAATTTTCAGTCCCATAAACAACATATGAATATACATTTTCCTCCATATCCTTGCTGGCATCTGTTTTTATTTGTATTCTTTATGATTGCCATTTTAACTGTAGTGAGATGAAATCTCAAGGTAGTTTTGATTCGCACTTCCCTGACCCTAAGCCAAAATCATACTGAGTGGAGAAGAACCAAAACACATTTTCTCTAAAATTAGGGACAAGACAAGGATGTTCATTCTCACTCCTCCTAGTCAACATAGTTCTTAAAACTAACCAGAGCAATCAGGCAAGAGAAGGAAATTATAAGGATACATATAGGGAAAAAGTCAAATTATCTGTTTGCTGATGACATGATCCTAAACATAGAAGACTCCACCAGAAAACTTCTAGAGCTGATAAACAATTTCAGCAAAGTGTCAGGATACAAGGTCAATAGACAAAAATCAATAGCTTTCCTATATTCCAATAGTGGATTTGCACTGCCCTTCTTCAATGTGCCCTGACTCCAGCACACATTTTCCAGTCTTCCCCATGACTCACACAATAATTGTTAACTAAAATGAGCACCTCTTCTCCTGCAGCATAAGTTTCCAACAGAAAATGTCACCAGTCACTTTTTCCTTTAGTTTATTTCACTTTTATTCCAAGAATAAAGTTGCTATGATTTGAACGTGCCCCACAGTTCACATGTTGGAAACTTACAATACATCAGTGTTGAGTAGTGCACTTTAAGAGGAGATTGTGTTGTGGGGGGTCTGCCTTCACGAATGGTTTAATGTCATTATCTTAAGAGTGGTTGTTACCAGGAAAGTGGGTTTGTTTTAAAAGCAAATCATACCCTGTCTGGTGCTCTTTCTTGCCCTTCTGCCTTCTGCCATGGGATAATGCGGCATAGAAGCCATTTACTAGACTCCAGAGTTATGCTTCTTATCCTACAGAATTGTGAGCCACGTAAAAATTTGTTCATTATGAATTTCCTGGTCTGTTATATTCTGTTATAACAGCACTAATGAACTGAGAAAGTGGCTTAATATAATCATAAGCCAAAGTCACATTCAATCCCTACCCCTGCCCCACTGCATGACACTGATCATTAGATGCTATTCACAGATAAGCTCTTTCTATGCTATTGATTGTCTGCATCATTTAACTTATGACTAATGATTAAAGAATTCCATCAGTCACTGTGTACCACTCATGTTGGGCTAAGTTATGCTGCAATAACAATTACCACTTCCCCCATAATCTTATTCAGCAAATTTCATGTCCAGAGCTGGTCAGCTGGTCCCAGGCTAGTGGGCCAGCCATTACAGAACAGTGCCAAGTTGTCATGGAAGCAGGGGGAAAGAAAGTATGGTGAGTCATACATTGGCTCTTCCACTCCATTTTCTGACTGGACTGGTCCTAAGCTCACACCTTACATCATAGATAGCAGAACAATGCAATTCTATGATGCATACAGAAGGTAAAGATGTGGAAGTAAGTTGTGCACAGTACAAATGATTCCACAAGCTTATTCAAAAGTGAGTTTGGCCTTCCTGAGCATGAATGTCTATAAATTCATATAAAATTGGGTTTATAGACTTCGGGAAATATTTTTATCCAAACATGTTTATGCTTTGGAGAAGACTTTGAATGTTGATTATGTATTTTAGACTTCTTAGATAAAAATAACTAGAAAAGCAATATTGTATATCTTGTCTAAGACTGAAAAAAAACCCAGTGGGTTAATTTAAAAGGTTAAATGGAAAATGATGCAAAATCTTCACATCCTTATTTAATAAAAGTTTCTAATCAGATATCATTGAAAGCAGAAGCAAGTGCCTTGGTCCAGGGAAGTCTAATTTAAAAATTCATTATCAAAATTCCCATTCATCTGCTCATTTGGGGTTGTTTGTAGGAAACATACTTGGCTATCATTTGTTCTAGCCCGTGCAGTTTCATGGTCTATATTTGAACTGGAGTCCTCTTTCCTATTTATATTTATGCTGTTATTTAGAGCTGTGATGTTTATATTACTATTTTCATTACATTCTCACTCTTTAACAAACCACTTTTGAGTCATCTGTTCCTTTTTGTGAACTGAGAATGTAATGCAGCAGAATAGCAACAACAAAATAAGGAGAAACAATTTAAAACACTAATAATTTACAAAAATTAAAGTTGAGTGCTAAATGAATTAAGATAGACTTCATTGTACACAATAGACATATTTGATAAAAGTGAATTTTAAAATATGTTCCATCTCTACAATCTTCAGCAAGAAATGTTTTCCCTTTGATGGATCAGGAGGGTAATTTATTTGGAAATTAAGTTTATAAAATTTCTGAGTAAAATATTTAAATTGGAAGTAGCTTACATGCCTTGAAGATCTTATATCTGAGTGGCTTGTGAAAGAACTCTGTATCCCTAGAGAGAGAGAATGCACAGGACCTTATCTTTGATTCTCAGAAAATGAGGAATAATTTGAAAAGGTAAAAATTCAGAATCTCCAGAGATCTTGATTTATTTTCCTCCATGCTGTCAGACAATGTCTCTCTCAATACACTCAACTAGGGTATTCTCTTCCTTTATGCAAAAGCTCTTTCAATTATTAAAGCGACCTCTGCTTCCCCTTCTGATCTCTAATCAATTTATCCAGCATGAATAGGATTTTCTCCTGCTGGAGTACATGCACAAGTCTTATTAAGCAACAGCGAAACATTTTCATTTTTATGCTTCCTTTTCAGTGAATTATGGGTAGACCAATTATTAGCCTTATATATCAATGTAATATCTGGATTTGAGAAGAGCTCTCAGGTTTAACATGAGAGGGGGTGTCTTCCTTTCTGGTCACTACAAATCTGGGGACCCATACTCTCAGGTGCCAATAAAGAGATGGAGAGAGATTGGGTCTTAAGAGATTCCTGATTGTTACTGGCACTCTTACAAGATGGTAGATATGGAGAAAAGTGAAATTAAATGGGGTCAGGAGTGAGGGAGGGAGAAAACATGAGCAAAAGCAAGTGTAACCCAAGTGAGTGAGAGTGATATTCTTTTTATGTATTTATTTTTGATCATATTAAAGCTTAATTTTGGAGGTAGAATTTAAAGAAGGACACCAGTGAATAAAATGAATTAGGACAGTCAGAAAGGATAAAGGGAATAGCATGAGTAAAAAGTATAAAAAGGGAGGGACTGGGAGTTAGGACCACAGTATATAAAATTTGGAACAATACAATTCATCCCATAACACAGCCTTCCACATGTGGTGGTGGAGCCTTCGCAGTTACTGAGGGATCCCAAGGAAGGAAGATTTTCAATAAGAAAATGGCACCTTCAAGTCTGGCCCCTTCCCCAAAGAAGGGTTTCCTTCCATGGCTACCTTCCATGGTAGACTTAGAATTTCTGGTGAGATTTCTAGTTGCCTGAATGAAGGTTTCAGGGAGTGGGGAGTGGTGGAGGGCATGACTTGGAAGAATATTGGGTCCATGTGGTAGAATCATTTGAACTTGACCAACAAGTCCATGAGGAGACATTAAGGGGCTGAGCTGTACTTGGGAAGACAATGTGGTGTGTGGGTCTATGAAAGGAGGACGGGAGGAAGCGGAGTGGGCAAGAGAGTTAGAGGTGGATGGGATAAGGTTTGGCCAAAAGTGAGTTTGGCCAAGAGATAGACTGCAAAGAAATATGATTCTTTTTTTTTATTTTTTATTTTATTTTATTTTTTTAATTTACTTATTGATTTATTGAACACAAATGGAGTACTCAGCCATAAAGAAGAATAAAATTATGGCATTTGTAGGTAAATGGATGATGGAGGGGGTAGAAATATGATTCTTATGAGTAAAGGGGAAGCCAGAAATTCCAAAGCTGTTCAGGAAGAAGAATCTTTTTTCCAGGAGGGCAGGCCAGACTCAAAGCTGCCATTTTCTTCACCCAAATATTCCTTACCTTGAAATCCTTTCATTAATTGCCAAGGCCCAGCCCATTGACCTGTGTAGGGGTATGTTATGGGCTGCATTTGTTGTCCCCAAATTCATATGTTGAAATCCTAACCCCTGTCCCTCAGAATGTGACTGTCCTTGGAGACAGGACTTTAAAAGAGATGATTAAGATTCACATGTAATAAGGCCATATGGGTGGGCTTTAATAAAATCTGAATGGCATCTTTACAATTAGAGATTGGGATACAGAAACACAGAGGAAAGATGGCATGAAGATAAAGATGGTTATCCAAAAGCCAAGGAGAAAGACTTCAGAAGAATCCAATCCACTGACACCTTGATTTTGGACTGTAGGCTTCAGAATTATGAGAAAACAATTTTCTGTTGTTGGAGCTACCCAGACTGTCATACTTTGTTACGGCAGCCTTAGCAAACTAGAATGGGGTATGTGGAAAACGGTCCTTCCTTTGGTGTCTTACAGCATGGCTTGGAGAAGATATTTAAAATAGGTTTTCATAAAAGTTGGAAGACAGCAAAATGGAATACAAATTAAATTAAAGCTAGGTCACTGAACCTTTAAGTTATGGCTTATGTTTTGATACCCTAACCATTAAGGAAAAAAAAAATAAGAATCTGTCCAGGGGTCAATGCCATTCAATTCCCCTGCTGCCTGTTGGCTCCAGAGGGGAAGTTCTACATGGTGGCTGCTGTCATTTTGTCATGGATCCATGTCTCACATGTACTGAGACAAGGGTTGGGACACAGAACCACAAAGTGGCCTGTGGCTGGAATTTGTAGAAAGAGAGCAGTAGCATTCCTGAGCTACATAGAAAGGCTTGTCCACAAACCATTCTGGATGACCAGAAAATCCATATGGTCATAGTGTCCCCATGCACATGCTTGGGGGACTGTGTAATGAATGGGGTGTTTTTAAGAGTTTGGATGAAAACTGCGTGTTCCCACATCCCTGGAACCTGCCTGTGAGCAGCAGAACAGACAGCTGCTCTCGTCATCTGCACGTACAGAGTCGGGCTGGTACTTTCCTCTGACTCCAGAGAAACACTGCAGAACATTCTCTGGCAAAGACTAAGCCCTCCAGGGTGCTCCAGGAAAATAGTTTTTCACACAGGAATTGCCAGGTCTGGATAAACATAGTTCAGTCCCTTAGATGTTTGGAATATGACTCTATATTCATACTTCATCAGAGGCCTTCAAATAACTCACATAAAATCTGGACCCTGTTCCAGGCAGGGGCTGGTCAAGTGTTAGATCCACTGTTCTAGTAACCAAACACCATGAAGTGTTTATCCTTCTGAGATAAAAGCAATCCAGTGAGAAAGCTAGTCTTAGACAGAGCTCGTGGAACTATATTATGCTCATGTAGGAGGGCCCACTTCCAGTCGTGTTTGCTAACGGTCTTGGGGAGTTTCTCTAGTCTCTGAACCTCATTTTCCTGAAGTCTAAAATAATAAGATGTGTTTTCACACTTCTCAAAAGAAGAAATGCAAATGGCCAACAAATATATGAAAAAATGTTCAACATCTCTAGTAATCAGAGATATGCAAATCAAAACTACACGGAGATTTTATCTCACACCAGTCAGAATGGCAGTTATCAAGAATACAAATAATAATAAATGCTGTCACCAACGTGAAGAAAAAGGAACACTTACACATTGTTGGTGGAATTGTAAATTAGTATAACCACTATAGAAATCAATATGGAAGCTCCTCAATATGGAACAATGTGATCAAGCTATACCACTCATTGGTGTTTATACAAAAGAAAGTCAACATACTATAGTGATACACACATACCGGTGTTTACAGCAAAACAATTCACAATGGCCAAACTGTGGAACCAGCTTAGGTAGTCTGTCAATGAATGAATGGATAAAGAAAATGTCACACACACACACACGCACACACACACACAGAGTGAAATTTTACTCAGCCATAAAGAATAAAATTATGTCCTCTGTAGGAAAATGGAGGAACTTGAGACCCTTATGTTAAGCAAAACAAGCCAAACTCAGAAAATCAAGGGTCATATGCTTTCTCTTATGCATGAAAGATAGAAAAAAGGGGAGGACATAGGGTATCTCATGAAAATAGAAGGAAAACCACTAGAATAGAGGAAGGGGATCAAATGGAGGGAGGAGGAATTAGAAAGGGAAGATAATGGGAAATGAAAGGACCAAATTATGCTATGTATATGTACAAATTTGTAATGATGAAGCCCATTGTTATGTGTGATTACAATGTACCAATAAAAAACCTTATTAAAATGAAATTAAAGAAAGATGTGTGGCCTCCAAATTTTTAATCAGATTGAAAAGTGAAAAGAGACTCTGCTTTGCCCTAGGAAAACACCCAAAGTCTCTGCACATAAGAAGCATTCAGGAAGTATCAGAGGTGATGGAGGTAAGAAGATAATGACCAGAGAGCCTTTCAAGAAGGCTTATCTTGATAATAGACATTCTAATTGGGGTGAGATGGAATCTTAAGATGGTTTTGATTTGCATTTCTCTTATTACTAGGGATGCTGAACATTCTTTCATGTATCTGTTGATTGCTTACAGGTCTTCCTCTGTAAAGTGTCTGCCCATTTCCTTAGCCCATTCATTGATTGGGTTATTTGTATTCTTGGGGTAAAGATTTTTGAGTTCTTTATAGATTCTGGAAATGAGTGCTCTATCTGAAATGTGTGTGGCAAAGATTTTCTCCCACTCTGTAGATTCTCTCTTCACATTGCTGATTGTTTCCTTTGCTGAGAAAAAACTTTTTAGTTTGAATGTCTATTATCAAGAATACAAGCAACAATAGGTGTTGGCAAGGATGTGGGGAAAAAGGTACACTCATACATTGCTGGTGGGGTTGCAAATTAGTGCAGCAACTCTGGAAATTGGTGTGGAGATTCCTTAGAAAACTTGGAATGGATCCATCATTTGACCCAGCTATCCCACTCCTTGGCCTATACCCAAAGGACTTAAAATCAGCATACTACAGTGATGCAGCCACATCAATGTTCATAGCTGCTCAATTTACAATAGCTGGATTGTGGAACCAACCTAGATGCCCTTCAATAGATGAATGGATAAAGAAACTGTGGTATATATACACAATGGAATATTACTCAGCCATAATGAAGAATAAAATTATGGCATTTGTAGGTAAATGGATGTAGTTGGAGATGGTCATGCTAAGTGAGATTAGCCAATCCCAAGAAACCAAAGGCTAAATGATTTCTCTGATAAGTGAATGATGATACATAATGCGGGGTGGGAGGGAGGCAAGAATGGAGAAAGGATGGATTGCATAGGGAAAAAAGTGGGGTGGGATTGGGAGGAGGGTAAGAATAATAACAAAATGAGACAAACATTGTTACCCTATGTACGTGTATGATTACACAAATGGTGTGACTCTATTTCATGTACAACCAGAGAAACAACAGCTGTAATCCACTTGTGTACAATGAATCAAAATTTAAAAAATTAAAAAATTAAAAAAAGAAGTACTTATCACTGCATGAGGAATTTTGGAGACATTCTATGATATCACAATACCACATTCTTCTTCCATTTAAAAAAAAATCCTGTCTTGAAGTCTAAATGACAGAATGGATACTCAAAGACTTATTAGGTTAGAAATCTTAAAAGTTTTAAATTATATACCTAAATAAGCTGTCAAGAAGTTCAAAGCAATGTCCAACTGCTAAAGTGTGGTGCATTTAAACACAGGATCATCTTAGTGAGGCATTATAATACTTCATTTATTGTAAGTGCAGGCATTGATTATAATACTAGTCATGGGATAGAATAGTCAGAGAGGTCTTGCCTCCTCAATGAGCAATAAGAGCTCTAGACTAAATACAGTCTGACATGCCTAACAATCTTAAAAGGAAATGAACTGTTTCCAAATAATTTAACTGTATCATAGAAAAAAGACTAAGAATATGTATAGGAAGACAAAAGAATCTAACCCCCACAAGGTAAAATTCATTGTGTGGCATCCAATCAATATTATAAGGCATGAGCTAGTTGCAGTGAACTACGCCTGTAATCCCAGCTCCTCAGGAGGCTGACACGGGAGGATTACGAGTTCAAGATAAGCCTGTCTCAAAAACAAAACACAAACAAGAACAACAAAATATTGCAGAGGATGTGGCCCTGGGTCCAATTCCCTACTACTACTACTGTCATGCAAAGAAATAGGAAAAATGACCCAGAGTGAGAAGAAAATAAAATAATTAAAACAAACCCAGAACTGACACAGATCTTAGAATTATCAGATGAGGATTAAAACAGGTATAACTATAATCAACATGTTGAAAACATTAAGTAGAGACATAGAAAATACACGGTCCGGGGGGATCCAAGATGGCGGATTAGAGGAAGGCTGCATTCATACTTGCTCCGTGGATTCCTACTTCCTCGGGATTCAGACAGCAGGAATATGACTCTCAATGAGATTTTATATTCAAAGCACATATAAGGGGTCCCAGGTGCCGCTCCAGAACCAACTCAGCCGGGCTGGGCTCGGCCCGCCGCGGGCAGCTATGATCCGGGAGCGCCAGACCCTGCAGCTGCTTCGGAGCCACCGACCTGGGTCTGCGCCAGCCAACAAGTGAGTGTGGGTCCCCAGTAGCGCTTTGGAGTCACTGGCCGCGGCTCCAGCACCAGCCGGCGGCCTCCCAGGCAGAGACCGAGCATCTCAGGCTACCTGGGGCATTCAGAGGCGTCCGGGAAACTCTGTGATCGCGGACTCTGGCGGGAAGATGGAACTACCCCACGCCATTTTGGCGGCTTAACTGGCGGAGAAGGCCCACTACCAGCTTCCTGGGGCTTCCAGCTGCGTCAGGGGAGCTCTAGCCAGGAAACTCTGGGAACGCAGTCTCTGGCTGGGAGTGGAAACTATTCTGTGCCCCTTCTGCAGCTTTCCTGGCGGAGAGTGCCCATCTCGGGCTTCCCGGGCCTTCCAGCCGAACCTGGAGAGGTTGGCCCGAAGCCCCTGGGATTGCTGACTCCCGCGGGGAGGTGGAACTGCTCTGAGTTTGGCGGCTTCCCTGGCAGAGAGGGTCCATTTCCAGCTTCCTGGGGCCGCCAGCAGTGTCAGCAGTGTCTGGAGTGATCCAGCAGGGAGCTTTGGGCCTTTGGCAATAGCTCACAGTGTCCCCAGGAGAGAGCAACCACCTGCCACTGCCTGAACCCCCAGCGAGGAGTTCAGGTCAGCCTGGGCTCTCAAGCCCAGTGTCTCCATCACTGAGCACAGTTCTGTGACACACCCCAAATTGATCTAATGCCCAGGCCCACACCCAGGCCCGGAGTCTACCACCTTGCTGTATCTAATTGTCTATCAACACTAGGCTGCCTCTGCCCAAAAGCATTGATCATTCCCAACCTGGAGGTAGTGGGACAGCACCTTTCTTGGGTCACCGCTTGATCAAACACCCCTCAAGCAACAGAGGGGAAGATACACGAGCACCATGAGAAAACACGGGAAGAAAGTGTCCCAATTAAACCTAGATGATATATCAAGAGAACCCAATGACAGCATGGTAGAAGGAATGACAGAAAGGGAGTTCAGAATGTTCATAATTAAAGTGATCCGAGAAGAGAATGATGTGACGAGAGAGCAGATTCAGGCTATGAATAATCAGCTAATAGAGCAATTGCAGGAAGCAAAAAATCACTTCAATAAAGAGATAGAAATTCTGAGAAAAAAACAAACAGAAATTCTTGAAGGAAACAAGGAAATGAAGGAAGCAATAAACCAAGTTAAAAACTCAATAGAAAGCATAACTAACAGAATAGATCACTTGGAAGATAGAACCTCAGACAATGAAGACAAAATATTTAATCTTGAAAGCAAAGTCGAACAAACAGAGAAGATGGTCAGGAATCATGAACGAACCCTCCAAGAAATATGGGACATCATGAAAAGACCAAATTTAAGAGTAATCGGGATTGAGGAAGGCGCAGAGTTACAAACCAAGGGTATGAATAATCTATTCAAGGAAATATTATCAGAAAATTTCCCTAATATGATGAATGAGATGGAAAATCAATTACAAGAAGCTTACAGGACACCAAATGCACAGAATTACAACAGATCCACACCAAGGCACATTATAATGAAAATGCCTAACATACAAAACAAAGATAGAATTTTAAAGGCGGCGAGAGAAAAGAATTAGGTTACCTACAGGGGGAAACCGATACGTATATCAGCAGATTTATCAGCCCAGACCCTAAAAGCAAGAAGGGCCTGGAACAACATATTTCAAGCTCTGAAAGAAAACGGATGCCAACCAAGAATCTTATACCCAGCAAAACTTACCTTCAGATTTGATGATGAAATAAAATCCTTCCATGATAAACAAAAGCTTAAAGAATTCACAAAGAGAAAGCCTGCCCTACAGAACATTCTCAACAAAATATTCGAAGAGGAAGAAACGAAAAATAACAATCTCAGTCATCATGGGGAGGAACTACCCTAAAGAAAGAGTCCATCAAAGGAGAAACAAAGTTAAGCTAAAAACCCTAAAAAAGCTAAAATGACAGGAAATACAAGTCATATCTCAATAATAACCCTGAATGTAAATGGCCTAAACTCATCAATCAAAAGACATAGACTGGCAGACTGGATTAAAAAGAAAGACCCAACAATATGCTGCCTTCAAGAGACTCATCTCATAGAAAAACATGCCCACAGACTAAAGGTGAAAGGTTGGGAAAAAGCATACCATGCACACGGACTGAGTAAAAAAGCTGGGGTTTCCATCCTCATTTCAGACAAAGCAGACTTCAAACCAAAGATAGTCAGAAGGGATAAAGAAGGACATTTCATATTGCTTAAAGGTAGCATAAATCAACAGGACATAACAATCATAAATATTTATGCACCAAACAATGGCGCATCCATGTATGTCAATCAGATCCTTCTCAATTTCAGGAATCAAATAGACCAAAACACAATAATACTCGGAGACTTTAACACTCCTCTCTCACCGTTGGACAGATCTTCCAAACAAAAATTGAATAAAGAAACTATAGGACTCAATGACACAATCGCTAATTTGGACTTAACGGACATATATAGAATATTCCATCCATCAAAAAGTGAATACACTTTCTTCTCAGCAGCTCATGGGTCCTTCTCTAAAATAGACCATATGTTATGCCACAAAGCTACTCTTAACAAATACAAAAACATACAGATACTACCTTGTATACTATCAGATCATAATGGAATGAAATTAGATATCAACGAGAAAGTTAGAAACAGAAACTACTCCAAGACCTGGAGATTAAATAATATGCTATTGAATGATACATGGATAACAGAAGACATTAGGGGGGAAATTAAAAGATTCTTAGAGGTCAACGAGAATAAAGATACAACATATCGAAATCTCCGGGATACTATGAAAGCAGTGCTAAGAGGAAAGTTCATTGCAGAGAGTGCATTTAATAAAAGAATGAAAAGTCAACAAATCAATGACCTCACATTACAGCTCAAAGCCCTAGAAAAAGAGGAACAGATCATCACCAAAAGTAGTAGAAGACAGGAAATAATCAAAATCAGAGCTGAAATCAACGAAATTGAAACAAAAGAAACAATTCGAAAAATTGACGAAACAAAAAGTTGGTTCTTTGAAAAAATAAACAAAATTGATAAACCCTTAGCCACGCTAACAAAGAGAAGGAGAGAGAAACTCCAAATTACTAAAATTCGCGATGGAAATGGAAACATTACAACAGACACAATTGAAATACAAAACATAATAAGAAGCTACTTTGAAAATTTATACTCCAACAAAATAGAAAACCTGGAAGACATCAACAGGTTCCTAGAGGCATATGAGCCACCCAAACTGAATCTGGAGGACATACACAACTTAAATAGATCAATTTCAAGCAATGAAATAGAGGAAGTCATCAAAAGCCTACCAACAAAGAAAAGTCCGGGACCAGATGGATTCACAGCCGAGTTCTACAAGACCTTCAAAGAAGAGCTCATTCCAATACTCCTCAAAGTATTTCATGAAATAGAGGAGGAGGGAACCCTTCCAAACTCATTCTATGAAGCTAATATCACCCTGATACCAAAACCAGAGAAGGAC
>JAJEJO010050041.1:1089116-1174910 GCA_020662805.1 Glaucomys volans | reverse complement strand
TACATTGCTGGTGGGAGTGCAAGTTGGTGCAGCCACTCTGGAAAGCAGTGTGGAGATTCCTTAGAAAACTTGGAATGGATCCACCATTTGACCCTGCTATCCCACTCCTTGGCTTATACCCAAAGGACTTAAAATCAGATTGCCTCAGTGATGCAGCCACATCAATGTTCATAGCTGCTCAATTCACAATAGCTAGATTATGGAATCAACCTAGATGCCCTTCAGTAGATGAATGGATAAAGAAACTGTGGTATATATACACAATGGAATATTACTCAGCCATAAAGAAGAATAAAATTATGACATTTGTAGGTAAATGGATGATGTTGGAAACTGTTATGCTAAGTGAGATCAGCCAATCCCATAATCCAAAAGCCGAATGGTCTCTCTGATAAATGAATGATGATGCATAATGTGGGGGGGCAAGAATGGAGGAAAGATAGCTAGCATAGAGGGAAGGGAGGGGTGGGGGCGGGTGGGGGGTAAAATGAATAACAGAGTGTGTGACCGATACCATTGCCCTGTGTAAATGCATGAATGCACAGATGGTGTGCCTCTACTTTGTGTACAACCAGTGAAACAATAGCTGTACTCCATTTGTGTTCAATTAAAAAAAAAAAAAAAAAAAAGAAAATACACGGTCCACATACATGGATTCAACCAATGGTGGAAACACGATATATATTTTTTAAACTGCATCTGTGCTGAACATGTACTGGCTTTTTTCCTTATAATTATTCCTTGATCAATACAGTATACCATCTCTTCATGGAACACTTACACTGTTTTAGGCATTATAAGCACTTTAGGGACTATTTAAAGCATACAGGAGGATGTGAATAGGTTACAGGTATACTACACTATCTGTATAAGGTCCTTGAGCATCTGTGGGTTTTGGTATTTGATAAGTTTGAGAAACAATCCCTCAGAGGTGCTGAGGGACAACTGTGCAACAGAAAAAATCAAACTTATAGAAATAAAAAGTATAGCGTCCGAGATGAAAAATACAAGAGATGACATTAATGACAGATTAGTCCTTGAAGATGAAACTAAAAGACATAGCAATGAAAAATAACCCTGATGAAGCAGGCAGAGGATAAAATAATTGTTTAAAAAAGAAAAAGATCATCAGTGTGCCATGTTGTGTAAAATATATGTATTTGTAGTCTTTAAAGAAGAGAAAGGAGTAAAAAGAAGGAACAGAACAAAATATTTGGAGAAATAGTGGCCAATAATTTTCAAATTTTATGAAAACAATAAACCATGAAAACTCAATGAAACTGAAACACAAGAGACATGAAGAACATGACATCAATGCATCACATTCAAATTGCTGAAAACAAGTGATAAAAAGATTTAAAAACACAGATTATGAACTGAGGTAGAAAGAGAAGAATCAAGAGAGAACCAGCTTCATGGTATGTGACCTGTGTAGTTGCAAAAGACACCACCCTTTGAAGGGCCCCATCCTTGGTTTAATGCCCTGCAGTTACTGCCCTGAAATTTTTAATAATTTATGAACAAGTGCTCCACATTTTCACTTTATATGGGGGTCTCACAAATAATGAAGCTGATCTCAGATGATAGCATAGTTTTAATCAGAAACAATGCAAGAAGATGTGAAGCAACAGCTATAAAAGACTGAAGGAAGGGAGAAATCTGTTGATCCATAATTTTATGTTCAGGAAAATACATCGTTTAGAAATAAAAGGTAAAATAAAGACTTACCAAATTATATACTTCAAACTTGTGTGGTTTACTTCATGTCAACCACACTTCAAAAAAGCTGTTTTACAAAGAGGAAAACCTAAAAAGATCCACTCTGATCCCTGTCTATGCTCTAATCCTAGGTCCTCCTCTGCATTTACCTGTATCTATGAGGGAAGGTTGACAATTTCTTCACCCCAAGCACAAGCATCTCTTCATATGTTCCAGAAGGCTTTCCAAGGCATCACAGCCCTTGTTCAGTAGGTACACAGGTGCAGATGATCAAGATTTAATGGTTCCCAGATAACTCTCAACCAACCAGTTACAAGAATCAATGGATAATATCCCAGATGAGGTGTAGCCTCAGAACCTAGAGAATCTTCCCTATCTCTGGTAACAAGAAGACTAATATTAGATCCTCCTTCTTCAGGACAATGCTATCTAGCTCAATCCAAAACATCAGGGAGATATTCTGAGGTGTGCCTTTAATACATGAGGTCATTTGAAAGTCCACAGTAGGAATGAGTCCCACATACTCACAGTGGTAACTCTCTCATAAAATAATCCACATTGGCTTTTTCCCTCTCTCTCCCTGTCTTACTGGAATCTCCTCCCTTGTAAACAACTTGCACCCAAGTCCTTACCTCCAGGTCAGTTTTTGGGGAAATTCAAATGAAAACACACTCCCTTTTGATCAACTTCTCAAGTGGTCTTCTACCCCAAATTTCCTTTCTCTTGTAGCTCAGAAATCCTTAGGTTGCGAACCTCTGCAGAAGATCCCTGTCTTTAATAAATCACAGTGAATTGTGGTTTTCTTCGGATCCTGGGTTCTTTTTTATTAGCTAGATGGTTTATAATGCAATTTTATCCTAAGTCCTCTAATTTGACATCCACATCTGCAATATCCAATATAGTTGCCACTAGTGATATTGGGCTACTGTGCTTTTGAAATATGGCTAGCCCAAATTAAGATATGCTGCAAGTGCAAAATGTACACTAAAATTTAAAGACAATAAAAAGGGATAAAACATTATAATACTTTCATATTAATTATATGTTGGAAATTTTTTAGACATAATTTGGTTAAATAAATTTTATTATTTAAATTTTTTGTGGTGCTGGAGATTGAACCCAGGGCCTTATGCATATAGGGTAAGCACTCTACCAACTGAGCCATATCACCAGCTCCTATTATTTAAAATTAATATTGCTTCTTGCGTTAGCTTTCTGTCACCATAACAAATGCCACGATAATTAGCTTTTAAAGAGAAAAGGTTTATTTTGGATGACAGTTGTGGAATTTCAATCTGTGATTATTGACCTCACTGCTTTTGGGCCTGTGGTGAAGCAGTGTATCATGGCAGGAATGTTTGGCAGAGCAAAACCCCTCACCACTGGCCGAGAAACTGAAGAGGAGTGAGGACATGGTTGGGGTCCAATTATTCCCTTTAAGGGAATGCCCTCAATGACCTAAGAACCTCCCCAAAGGCCCCACTTCTTTAATGTTCCACCACCTCCCAATTGTACCTCCTGACATTTATTTGTGCTTTTAACACATGGACTTTTGCGAGACATTCAAGATCCAAACTATTGTTTTACTTGTTATAAACTTGACTTTTAGAAGCTTTTAATTTATTTATATGGCTCACATTGCATTTCTACTAGAGCTTATATAAAGGGTTATTTTGCAGTTTTGGAAGACATAAAATGACTTTCCCATCCTTTGATATTAGTTGGCTACTATAGGCTTCTTCTGTCTAGAGGGCAAAGGAGTTTGAAATACAATTTTAGTACAAAGTATGGGGGAGGAATAGACCTTTACTGTGATAGTTTTAAGATTGCTCAATACAGGTAATTTCCAGGAATAATTGCAAGAAATGCTTACAAGCATACATATAGCCCTTGTGATATCATTTTCTATAGAATCAGTTTTAAGTGACAGCTTCATCACAAGCTAGTCCACAAAAGCTTATTTCAGCCACATAGGGAAATTTCAACTACTTTCTGTGTTTAGTGGATTTGTATCCTAATTTGAGGTCTCAGACACCATTTTATAAGTTGTTTTTCTGGGGAAGATTTTAGGAGGCATACAGAAAGAAGAAATCATATTTGTTTAAAACATTTATTTCCTAGTGGCCATATGTCTTTTGAGATAAAAGTAGAGATGTCTGTGACAGGTCTGGTCTATGGCCCCTGGGACTAGCTGGGTGTCACTTCTGCTTGGCAAAGGCCATCTTTGGGTCAGTGGATGGAGAGCTTGTCTGATGGCTGTGAAGACTCTTTCCTTAGGGAGGCCTGTCTGAGAGGCTCCTGGCTAACTCAGATAGGTTCAACCTTAAAGCGGGGAGAGGGTATTCTTATGGATCCAGAGACTCCTTAATTTCATACTTAGTCTTTTAACCCAGAGTAACATAATGAGTGAAGAGGGTTGTGTAAGATAATAAACAACAAATAAATGTCAGTGTCAGGGAAGCAATATGGTCTATGGATTATTGGCAAAACAGAGAACACATATCCATGTCTATAGAGAAAATGTTCATCAGATAATGTGTGCTCTCCTACATCTGTCTGCTTTGGTCCATTGGAGTAATTTTGGCCAATGGAACCTGAAGAAAAAAATATAGTCCAGATTATTAAGAGTCAACATTATCTCCTTCAACCTTTCTTTCCTTTCCAGATGCCCTTGGATGCCCTTTGTTGATATGGTGGGTCACAAGGAGGCATCCTGGTTCCCTGAGGATTATATTCCACTACTTGGAATATAATCTTCACCAACTCTCATTGGACTTTGAGTGAATGAAAATAATCTTTCACTGGATTAAGGCACTATGATTTGGGGTTTTATTTGTTGTTTCAGTAGAGCCCATTCTATCTTGACTAACACATTATTTGTGAGTCATTACTCAGTTTCAAATTATTACTGCCATAGAGTAATGTAGGCTTGGCATTGCCAAATCAAATCTCTCAATTTTTCAAGAGAAGTCAGAAATAGATATTTTCATGTGACTCCAGGTTCAAAATGCTGATTAGTTCAATTTTAAAACACAGTGGCCCAGTACTGTATAGAACAAACACATCTGGAAACCGAGTTCATTTTATCAGCTGCCGGTTTCCAAACTCTGAGATCCCTCCAGTCTATTTAAGTATTTTGCAAACTGTAGATGTCATATTATCTTTGTAATTTTAGACATAATGGTAACAATTTTACTAAGCAGTGGTGTGGAAAGAAATGTCTCAGAAACTTTAAGCTAATGTTTTATGAAGCCATAACCAACGAAGGGTAATCCAAAGTGAATGCATGTTCCCTTCTTTTCAGCTTATCTCCCTACTAGTCTCATTCCTTTCCTTTTCAACTGCCTCCAAGAAAAGATGTGATGTATTGCCTTGGATCAGTTTCCCCAGAAGGAGGCAGTGAGAGGAGGATTCTTGAGTGAGTGATCTATTAAGCAAGTGGCCCCAAGGAAGATTGGTAAAGTAGAAGCTGAGCCAGAAGAAGCAGCCAAGCAAAGACATAAGCTCAGGACAAATTCTGCATAAGGTTCTTTGTCCTGATCCCATAGGGAACCCCAGAGGAGAAGTTACATTTAAGAATTGCCCCAACCCAAAGCAAAGGACCTTAAACTTCATTCTTCTCAGGCTGAGGTTCTGGTTAATGGTTAAGGTTGGCGTGGCTGACTGACAAGTGAGCTCCCAGGCATTTCCAGTTCCTCCTGCCTGTGAGGAGCAAGGTGAGGAGCAGACAAACAGAAATGCTCAGATGGGATTTGACAGCATTTAGTTGGAGTACCAGCATTGTCCATTTTAGGCATTTAAAAGAGTTAGGGGAAAAAATAAAGTATTTCTAAAACTGGATCAATAGTGTTGAAAAAGTGATTTTGTTGGGGATTCATATAGTAGTAATTGTAGTTCTTTATAAACATATAATAACTGTGCCACTTTGGGCATCTCACTGAATTTCTCTGAGCCTCCATTAATTTGGGATTCTATGATTGCTGAGAAGTATATAAGAAACTGCAATAAGCACTTAGGGCTTGGGACATTCTGGTGGTCACTAACTGCCTTTAGCACCTTCCTTCTATATGCTCCTGGTGCCCCCTCATTCAAGTACCAGCTGCCTCCTGCTATCCTCTGACCTACCAGATTGCCCCAGCAGCAGCCTTCCCTTTCCCAGGGAACTGCTTCCTTCTAGGCTTCCATCTCTTCACCTTTTGTCCCTATCTCTGATCCCTGGGGTCCTCCTTTAGGGAACTGCTTTCACCTGCTACCACTAGGAAATTTCTGATAAAATTATACCTATTTTAACACTTGCAACCTAAATAAATGAATCTTCCACTATGACTTTGAGAAGTATTAAAAAACTTAGGTATGTTACCTAGGCGTTTGGATTGCAACAATTAGAAAGAGGAGAAGAAAAAGGATAAATAGTAAGAACTTGTGAACTTGAACGGGGATCATAAAGGGACCCAAGAACCTCTACCTCTCTATTATGGTTTGGATGTGAAGTGTGCCCCCAAAATCTCATGTGTAAGACAATGCAAGAAAATTTACAGGTCAAATTATTGGATTATGAGAGCCTTGACCTAATTAGTGCATTAATCTCTTGACAGGTATTAACTGATTGGTAACTGTGGGCAGGTAAGCTGTGGCTGGAGGAGGTGGGTCATTGGGGGTGTGCCTTTGAGGTGTATATTTTGTCCCTGGTGATTGGGGTCTCTGCTTTCTGGTGCCATGATTGGACCTCCTTTCCTCTTCTGACATCATGTTCCCCCTTACCTACTTTGGGCCCAGAGAAATAGGGCTGGCCATGTACAGACTGAGACCTCTGAAACTCTGAGCCCTAAATAAACTTTTTCTCCTCTACAATTTTCCTTGTTGGGACTTTTGGTTACAGCTGAATAAAACACTGACTTCCAGCCCTCTAGGCTCAGCTAAGATAGCCTGAGGTACCCTCATCCCATCTGTCAGTGACTACCTCTGTGTAAAGAACAGCCTGGTTTCTATTCCCTGCCCTGTCAGGCGACAGGTTTACAATCAAGTTTACAGTTTTGTGTTGTGAGAGCACATGCAAAAAATAAAACAAAGCAAAACCTTTGGTCATCAACTCATGCCTGTGACACACTGGGCCACTTACCTTCTGCTCAGAATTATGAGTTTAATGTTTACTTTTATTGTACAACCATCTCAGAGTATCAGCTATGAGTCAGAAGTGGTGCTTTCTAGGGTCATTGTATAACTTTATTTGACAATCAGTGGTCATTTCTCATCTACACGACTGTAGATTTTTGAAAGAGGTAACAGGGACATAGGTCACCAAAGTATAGAGCTTGTTTGGTGAAACTTCATCCTCATTGCACTTCTGGACAATTGTACACAGATACAACATGGGACATTCCTTATTCCTTTGTCCCAGACAGTTTCATTGATCCTGGAATTTATGTACACATCCAAAATCCCATCTCCTTCATTGTAAGTCTCCAGAACTCTCTGAGTTCCTGAGGGGCATGCTTCTTGAAGTTCACTCCATGGATACACCTGTGACTGTTGAGGTATTCTTGGATCACTACTTCATTAATGGCAGGACATCCCTTCTCACCATCTTTTATGCAAGGCCATTTATCCAGGCCCAGAGAAAAGGAAGAACACCAGAGATCATCAGAAATGGTGCCTTTGTCCAATGTAGAAACCAGTGCAGAAAACAAATAAGCAGGCAACACAGATCCAATAGATTGTGCTATTTGTGGGGAGATGTACAGCATTGTAAGAACATAGGAGATGGTGTTCTATCAAGTGCTTTCAGGAGTTTGAGAACTTTGCCAGAAATAATAAACTGATATATTGTCATAAGTCAATTTTCTACTGCTATAATTGAATACTTGACTCTGGATAACTTATGAAAAAAAAAGAAGTTTATTTTGCTTCATGGTTCTGGAGACTGGGAAGTCCAAGATTGGAGGTTGCATGTGGTGGAGACTTGTGCTACTTCAACTCATGTTGGAAAACAGAAGGACAGATGAACACAGGCAAACGAGGTTAAACAGAGATGTAGCCTCACCTTATAACCACTTGATCTCTCTCATGGTAACTAATCCAGTTGTACAGGAGTGAGAACTTACTATCTCAAGAAAAGCATTAATTCAGGCATTAATTTATGAGGATTTCACCCCCAGGACTCAGACTCCTCCCACTAAGCCCCACCTCCCAACACTGAGGCAAAAAGGAATTAAGATTCCAACACATAAACTTGTGAGGAACACCCTAAATCTAAACAGACCTGGGAGGCAAATGCAAGTCAGAGAGTTAAAACAGAGATGGAAGCCATAGAATACTCTCCTGGCAGTGGAAAGAACCAGTGCAGAGTGTAAAGGACAGAAGACTCATGTCAGAAATGCCAGGTAGTAGCTCATCTATCACCTAGGAAGGGAAGTGTTTTGGGTAATAGTTCAAAACACCATCCTGTCACATTTTGGATTACAGGAGAAAAGAAAGCTTATTGGCTAATAAGTAGGTTTTTATTTTGTTCTTATTATAGGTCTTCTCAGTTCCTTCGAAATTCTTTTATATATCTATCAAGAAATCCCCCTTGGACTTTCCCCCAAACCCAACAAATATTGAGCATGTTCTATGTAACCCTGGAGTGCAATGCAGTTTTGGTAAAACACTGACTACAGCACAGACAGCAAGGTGAGATGTTCCTACAGCTATTTGAGAGGATTGTACCCATTGGTCCCTGAAGCAGCTTTCAGGGAAGAATCCGTACCCATTAGATCAATGCTGCCAACAAGTCTGGCTCACACATGGTTGTAGAGCAATGCTTCTTACTCCAACTATTTTTTTTCCAGCCAATGAAGTGCTAAATGTGGAGATTTCTTATTTTTATAATTTAGCACCCTTCTAAAGAAGGATTCTGTTCTTCATAAAAGTTTTCCTGTTATTTGATTTTCCATAGTTCTTGCACTGGGAATGAAAGAAACACCATTTGGATAAGTGTTCAAAGAAAAAATGTTAATTATCAAACTTGTGTCATAGATGAGAGCTCATGGTACCAGGCCTGGGACTGCATATCTATAGGGCTGATCTCAGCTTACCCTACAGCAAAGTTACTCAAAGTATAGGCTGCACATGAGACCATGCTGGTTCATAGACTATTATAGGTCTGCCATGAGGTAAATGAAGATGCAGAGAGTAAGAATTTAGAAAATTTTATTACAAAGTGATGTTTCCATGGCATCCAATGCATAATCAGTGGCAAGTCTATCTCTCATGTCCTGTAGATTATGTAACTGGCTATGATGAGTTAGAAATAAAGATCAAGCAAACCTAATATCTCACCACAGTTAGTTTGAGAAGTCCTATTCTGGACTGTACCTCAGTTCCAACATCCTTGGGACTCTTTTCAGATTTTAGGATTGATTCTACGCAGAACCATAAGAGTCTCAACCAATGCTTGAATCTCCAGAGTCAAGAAATTCCAACAGAATCTCAGGAATCTTCTCAGTCTCTCTAGCTTTACACTCTCCTATTTTGGAGATGCAGCTGAGCCAACTATTAAATCAACTTTTTCAGATCCTAGATATGCAGAATCAAGTGGAAGTTAATTGGCTGTTGCAGGGGTCATTGTCTCTGTCCCAGATGTCATAGAATCCTTTTGTAAATACAATGTTCTAGAACATTAATGCATCATCTAGCTTCTGCTGTGTAACAAATGACCCCAAACTCATTGACTTAAAGCAGCAAATTATTGGATCTCACAATTCTAAGGAATGGAAGGTCTTTCTTTGGCAGCTCTTCTGGTTCAGACTACACTCTTAGGTTCTCTCTTCAGGTGGTTAATGTGTCTAGGTCTTTAGCTTGGATGGCTGGAGTGGTTGGGATCTTTGTCCATGTTGCCTATCAACATCCTGCATCTTGCCTGGGCTTGTTCAGATGATGGTGGAAAGGTCCCCATCATTAAGAGAGCAGATCCCAATGAGTAAGCACTTTCATAGTTTCTGTTTATGTCACAGTTAATATCAGAATAGCCAAAGCATGGCCAGATCCAGATTCAAAGAATGGAGGGAGAGACTCCATCTCTTCATGGAGATTATAAAAAAGTTACATTGCAATGGGCCATGCATATAGGACTGGGAAGTATTTGTGGTTATTTTTGCATTCTAATGAAGACTGAAGGGCTCCTGGACTACTGTCCTTACTTGGTAAGGATCTATGGAGTGAATATTATTTCAAGAGGGTTTCAGTTTTCCTTCTCTTCACATAGATGAGATTAAGATGTTCAAAATACATTTCTCCCAGAATTTCGTTCTGCCTGTGGATGGCTTTGGATGCCAAATACACGTAGTCATTTTCTGTTTACTCTTGCCTCATGGAAGAAGTCAGCAAAGTCCAGTGACCTAAGTAAGGGGAACTGTATGGCTTTTGTTTCCTTTATATAAAAAAAAAAAAACCCTGCTGGTATAGACAAGGAACTGATGCTGCAGTGTGAAGCTGTTAAGGCATTCACACAACATGTATGGAAGGGGTAAGGGTTGAAAATTGGGTGCTGAAATTGTAGAATGATAAACGGTTCCCTCAGTCTCCTGAGTAGGAGCATATGTCTGGTGTGGTACATGTGTAGTACCCTCGTGGACTGCCACCAGGCTTGCACAAAGGTTTAACAAAGGTATAACAGCTGATTGTTTGCCTCAGCTCCACAGCTGAGCAGCCTATGCATTCAACCTCATTATAGGTCTTCCCTCTTAACTTGATGGTATGAAGTCCTTTTTCAGAGTTTTTCATCTAGAAAGGGTCTGTAATTGGCAATCCATGTCAGTCACTTTCACCTTGGATTCTTTGGAAGAAATCATTCAGATAGGTTATTTGAGGAAGCTGGGATGACCTGTGGGATGTCACCACCAGGATGTTTCTGTTCCTCTAAAAAATGAAGGATTTCCTTCATGTCCCTCTTTTGTACACAAGAACACTTGGAACATCATTGATTTTCTGTGCCCTAGCTCCAGTATTCCTCTGCATTCACCTCTTTCTGTCTATATGTGGAGGTTCATTCAAAGGACTTTGGGGACTAGGAAAGGAAAAAGATGTAAAACAAGGGGCAGTAAAAGCCAAAAAACTTTATTGGTGGTGCTTGCATGAGAAGGAATGTCCTTCACGGCATGATATTTCCCAGGGGTTACAGTTCAGTTTCATATCCAAGAGGGGAGGAGGAAATGGATCTCTTAGGGGGAGAGGACATCTGAGAGGGGGCTTATATGCCCAGGTGATATCAGTGCCACTCAGCAGTTCTCTGGGTCAGAGAACGGTGAAGGGCTATAGCAGCTTGAGGTCTTATAACCATGAAGCTCTTCCTTATCCATGGGTAGAAGGTAGGTGTTCAGACTTCACAGGGTATGTGAAATAAATAGGTTCTATACATCTAAAATCTGGGTTTTTTAAAGTTACTTTAAAAATAACTAGAAGTATAAACATTTGAATCGGACAGCAGTAGACTTTTGAGCTAATATGGCTCAGCCTGTAGTAAAGAAGTAAACAACTCTATATGCAGAGGCCATCTTTGGCTCATTTATATAATATCTTAACTGGGTCCCGGGGAACTCTTCCAAAGACCATGAGAAGGCTATTCCCTGAGTCAAAACACTGTGTTCCGCCCCAAAAGGAGACTAAACATAAGACAAGAGAGCCTGAGCAGTCATGGGGAACAATGTGGCTCTATCTTGGAGCGCTGTGTGACCTCAGACCACATCTACCCAATTCCTCACCCCAGATCACAGCAACAAATCTCTTTGGGATTTCTACTCAATGTTGGCCACTACTGATGTTTTCTGTTCCCTGTCTGGGGAAAGTTAGCTGGCCCAGAGTCCTGGGTCAATGCAATCTGCCTTCAATCTGTCTTTTCTTTTCCTGAAATGATAATAGTCTATTTCCTCCATTGATGAAGACTAGAATGTCAGTGGAGAGGGCCACATAAGCCAATGTTTCCAGCAGGGAGGTCCATGGAACCCAAGTCTTGGGGATAACCTGGGAACAAAGGTTCCATGGCTCAATACACTTAGGAAATGCTTTGTAGTCCAGTCTCCTTCTAGGGATTCATGAGGCATAAATGCCTATCAGGGGACTGAAGTATGTAAGAGTGAGGCACTAGAAGAAGTCCTCCCTGGGGCAAGTTGTGAAAATCCCTTGCTGTGCTGAAAAATTTATAAAGGTCCTGAGGTCTCCCAATAATTGAGGCTCTCACAAGGTACTGGAATTCAGCTATCAATGCTATTTCACTATGGGTCCTATTGTGAGGCTATGATAGAGAGAGGAAGTAAGTTAAAAGAAGATAGAAGGATACAGAAAGAGAGAGATTTTGAAAAATAAGATAATATGGCAGTAGGTAGTGGACAATTGGTACCACACAGGGCTTTCTCCCTTGGATAATTGACCATAATTTTTCAGGATAATTTTACTCCTCTGAATCACATGTTTAACCATGATTTTGCTGTGGGTAAGAAGGATTCTCAATCTTCCAAATCACATACCTAAACCAATAAACTTTGGCACATTAAAGTTCCCTCAAGGTAAAGAAATATCCAAGTCACCTTTTTCCTTTTGCTAATACACATATAATTTTAAAAGGACAGAATAAGATTATCAAACTCTTATCTACATAAATGCTTGCATTTTACCATCAACATTATAAGATGTACAACTTAGTTCGATATTGTCATCCTCCATTTGTGCCTGGATATGAGACTTCTTTTGAGGCAGTGCAAAAGGTGAAGCAGGGCCTTGTCAGTGGCCCTCCTGGCTACTCCTTGGAGTGGGCCTAGTGTGTACCTCCTCCACTTAAGCCAAAATGTCACAGAATTATTATAATGGAGAACTGAGATGCAGTTCAATTAGTCCTACTGTTCAACTCCATGCAAAGTTGTTTTTCCCATCTCATATCAGAACTTGGAAACTGTGTTAGTCAGTCTTCCATTGCTGTGATAAAATACTTGAGAGAGATAACTTATAAGAAGGAAAGATTTATTTTGGCTCATGATTTTAGAAATAGCAGCCCATGGTCAGCTGGCTCCATTGCTTTTGGACTTATGGTGAGGCAGAGCATTGTGGGGAGAAGCACATGGTGCAGGAGAGCTTCTGACCTCATGGCATTCAGGAAGTAAAAAGAGACCTAATCTAACTTGCTTCCACCAGGTCTCATCTCCTAAAGGTTCTACCACTTCCCTATTGCCCCACAGGCTGGGCTCCAAGCACTTTAGCATATAGCCTTTGGGGAACCCTAAACCATAACATGCAGTCTTAAAAGAATGCTATTTCATTGCATTCTCCCAACTTTGTAATAGTTCAGGTTTTGCTTTTATTGTTATCATAGTAGAAATTTAAGACTATACATCTGATAGAGTTGAGTGGTTAAGAATACAGCGTCTTGGCTTCAGATAACCAAAGTTCACATTTTGGCTCCACCATTTACCAGCTCTGAAGGTGTCCTAGGGGGTCGTAAAACTCATCCATGTAGGGATTGTTGTAGGTATTAAATGAGAGGTTTGGCACAGTTTCTGGCCCATAGTAAGTGCCAAATAAACTATAAGTATAATATGTATGCATCATGAATGGACCCTCATTTCAATAAATATTTTTCCTCCACATTATTTTCAAGACTTGCACAATATTTCATTGTATGACTATACCAAAATATACCTAGTCATTCCTCCAGAGTTTGAAATTTATGACATTCACATTTTTCTTCATTATAAAATGTTGCAGTGAATACCTTTACAGCCAAATTTTTGCATATTTGTGATTATTTTAAAGTACATTTCTAAATTTTTATTTCTGAGCCCAAATTTTAAAACAATTGCCACATGAGGCCCAAGCCCACACTGAATTCAGTCCTCTGGATTAGATATTTTCTAATCTTTAACAATGAAGAGGAAGCATGCTTGAAGCTTTGCCCAGTTTTCCTTTGAACCTCTCAAAAGGATTTGACCTTTGCTAATGACCTTCCATGCCTGAGCTGAGGTTTCACACTTGAGAAGTGGTTCAGGGACTTGGAGATGAAGAAAACATCTGCCCTCAAGTTCATTCTAAGTGCAGCTGCTGTTCCTCAAGCCAGAGGTTCACACAGAACACACATGATGGGGAAAATGGTGGGGTTGTCCTCCCATATTCCCATCTAGGAACTTTTGTGTTCATTTTGTTCTTTTTACAGGAGATGAATGCCCCATTTCTTGGCATGTCTGAATCAAGCGTTCCCTTATGTTATGTTAGACCTTCCTGTCTACCTCTCTCAATAAGGACATTAAAGCTCAAGCTGCCTTCCCAGCAGTATTATCCTGGTTTGCAGGAGCCTAGGAAATCCATTTATTCCTATTCCTCTCCTTGCCAATCTTAGGTGGCAATATGTGATTCAGCTTTCCCACTTCTATTAGAGCAGAAGCCTGTCACTTGGGAGTAAGAGTTTTAGAAAAGTTTCAGAGCCTACTTTCCCAACTACAAATTCATCTCTGACCCTCTCTTGCTTAAATTTAACTGCTCCCAAATCCTTCCTCCGCTAGCTCAAGGGACATGAGAGAAAAGATTGTGTTCTCCCCATCCTCTTGCATCTCTGGAATCTGGCTTCCCTAAGCAACAATGAATGCATTTGGGAACAAAGAGTTCTTTGTACTTTGTACTTGTTTAAGTGGTTCAGTGCTGGGACATAATCATTCTGTGCTTTTCTCTCTCCTACAGGTGAAGGGGCTAAAGATGTACTTTTCCCCAAGACGAAGTTGTGAATTTTAAAGACACCATTTAGGGAATGTATCTGCAGGTTGCTTTCTGTCTGTCTTATTCCAGGGACTTGGACAGGACATAATTTCAAACTTATCTATTTATAGAGGGGTCTGTCATGGAAGTCAGCTAGCTCCTCTGTTCCTTTCTTTCTCCCTTCTCCTCCTCTTCCTTCTCCCTATCCCTCTCCTTCCTTCTTCCCTTCCTCCTTTCCTTCCCTCCCTGGCTTTTCCCCTCTTCTTTGCTTGCTCTTTTACTAAGCTGCTCTCACCAATGGTCAGAGCAGCCTAGACATGTCCAAATGAGGGAGAAACCTGATTTTTGAGGGCTCTTTCAGACCAGCTGCATCTAGGCCCAGCCAAGAACTCCCACGCAGGCTTCTGGCTTCAGTGAAACAGGAAAGGCTTCAACTGTAGCGTAAACACTGTCCAGATATTGATGGAGAGCCCGGTGTGATAGACGCTTCAGTGACCACTTCATCACCTGGATGACTGCCCAGTTCAGACTCACTTCTAGTTTGCTCTTTGAGGAGTCCACAGAATTGAAAAATCACAACTTAGGGAACTGAGGATCTGGTTTCAAGTTCCTCCTTGGCCTTCACTAGCTGGTTGCTGGAGGTAAAACTGGTAAATTTCTCGAGCCCCACTTCTTCACATAGAAAATGGTTATAATGATTCCTCACTCCATGAGATACTATATGCAACAGTATTTTACTAGCTACAAAGTGCAGAAAGGGTTTCCTCTTTCTTTGGAGTCTGCTTGAGCTCCTCTCTCTATGGATGACAGTAACAATCTTAATGACATCAACTGTTTCCCACAGGCAGATTTTGCCCCAGTTGCTGGTGCTGTTTCTGTGACATGGTCCTTCTCATAGGAGGGCATGGCTTTATTTTCAAGATGAGGCAGGATGCTGGAAAGGGGTCCCCATGTGATTTTGTGCTTTCTCTCTCCCACAGGTGAAGAGGCTAAAGATACAATCTATCCTGAGATGAAGTTGTGAATTTTGAAGATGTCATTTAGGGAATGTGCAGTCAGTGGATATTCTGGGACATTTTCTTTTCTTTTAATGGAAAAGGAAATGTGAATACCTAAATGGGTACAATATGTCTGGATCTTTCATGAAATAAGGAAATTAAATTTTAGGGTCTATGGAAACACAAGGAAAAAAGATAGATGTGCTAGGAATGTGCTAGACACAAGTAGGAGCAGACAGGATACAAGAGAGCATGGGCACCATAGCAGTGTGTGTTGAGAAAGCTACTCAATGTCTGGCTGTGCCTCACTTTCCCCTTCTTTTGAAAACATTTGATTGTGGTGTCTATTCCATAAAGTAAGGATTAAATTATTTGATTCATTGAATTATTCAAATTGGTGACTGACTCTTAATAGACACCAAATAAGTAAGATCTGTTCTTATTATTTTAATCAATAACTTATGGATGATTTGTTGTTTCTGCAGCAGAAAAGCACAAGTATTTGAATTAACCACTCTGAGGTGACTTAACCTGTGTTTCCTCAGAGAAGTTTCATAATTCTCATTTTCCCTATGTGTGAAAGGGAGGAAATATTAATGATAAATGTGATTGATTGGGTTACTGTTCTATATGATTATTATATAAGGAAAGTGGCCCAGAGGAATATCTCCATGGCCCTGTTGACATAGTGTTCAAAACAGATGTCCAGGATAGGTGTCCCATCCTGCTGAGGAGAGGGCTACTTGAAACAAAAGAGAGACCAGAAAGGCAATTTTCTCATTTGGCTCCATAGAGGGGTCGGGAAGAGAACCTGGCCTAGAAGTTCCTTCACGGCTTGTCTGCTAGTCATAGAGAGCAAAAGGGACTCAGGGTCAGGAGAGCAGGTACTGGAAAGAGAAGCTCATGGAAGCAGGGTGGGCTGGCTGATTGGAACAGTTCTATCCAGTCAGAAGCAAAATCCATACCACCACCCCTTACCCCTCCAACACTCTTCCTCTAAATTTTTAGCTCTTGGATAAGGAATAGTCTTCTCAGATGTGTCCGTGTTTGGTCCTGGCCTAAGGGGCAGCAGCCTCTGTCAAACAGCTTTCAGGGTCCAATCATAGGGATAATGTCTAGAGAGGCCAGGAAAAACATGCTCCCTGGTTCCTAGCTGCCCCATACAGAAGGATTGAGGGGTGCTCTCCTCTCTCTCTCTCTCTCTCTCTCTCTCTCTCTCATACACACACACACACACACACACACACACACACACACACACCAGTTTGTCTGGGCATGACTAAACCTCAACTTGTGAAATACTACAGTCCACAATGATCTTTACCTCAATTTGGGTCCCACCACAGAAGGGAACTGGAAGGAAAACAGGGACATGCTAACTCCAGACAACTTGGCTGGACAATGAAACATTCTGGGGAAAAAGAACATTACAAATTACCCATACATGAACGCCATCCCTGACCACCAACAGCAGCATCTCTGGGCACAGATCTAGGCTAGGTCATTGGTGAAGCTCTTGGGTGGTTCCAAAGAGCAGTCAGGGCTGGAACCACACTGGAAAAAATAAAAATGACTTAAGCAAATTGTAAAAAGTGAAATTGTTTCATTTGGACTAGAAAGATGCTGGCTGTGAGCAGATAATTGAAGAGGACATTTGAGCTCACTTCTAGAAGACCAAGGCACCCAACAAGGGATAAAGTTTCTGCAGCAGACAAGGACCTCCCCAAACTCTATGGGTGATTCCAAATTGGGGATCCCTGACATAAGAGATGGGAAATTGCCAGAATTCCAATGCCCTTCAATGGAATCACTTCCCCTTGTCTCAGAGCACCTGCCTAGGAGCAGTCACTAGAGACTGGGAACTCTTTTTGAGAGCCTGAAAGAGTGAGTAGAAGCTAAAAAGAACCTGAAGAAGATCATGCCTTGTTTGCCAACTTTTCGTGACTGTCCTATTGCTCTTCCAGCCTACCCTGCCTGACAGGTCAGAATGTTTTCTGTAGAGATTTGTTTACTTGATTGAATTATCTTATGAAAGTCAACATTTAATAATGACTTGCTGAAGGGCTCATTAAAGAGAGAGATAGAAGACCCATTTCTCTGAGCTTCATTCCAATATACTGCCAGTGTGGTATACTGGGGTGGGGTAGGTAGCAAAGATCCTTGCCAACTGAGCAAATGGACCTGATTTGGTGATTTTGAGACATTTGCCTCCCTGGGGTGATACTCCGAGGAGTTATCTGTGCCATGCTGGAATGCTTAAAAGGATGTGGTTGATTTAAAATGAAACTTATTTGTACACATATAACATGACTCACACAGATTCTCACACAGATTTCATCCCTGCAGCATTAGCTGGGAGTTGAGGGGAAGGTGCTAAGAATTGCCTGAACTTCTCTGCTAGTGTGCTGGTTGGTATTCCCAGGAAGAACAGTCTTGGCTCCCAGGTTTCAGGCACACCCTAATCTCTTGTCTCAGTTGACTCCAGGCTCTCCATTCCTTGCAGGGCCTCTTGTGATCAGCTATTCTGGAAGGTGCACAAAGTTGGACACTGTCTCTTTAAAAGTAGAGACTGAGAGCTTCTCAGGCCACCATGACATATCCCAGCATTGGACCAGCCCCTGAATAAACTGGAAAGACGCCTGGTCTGACTTCAGTTACAGGGAGCACCACATCTCCAGGAACCTGGTTGAAGGCAGCAAGGCTTAGTTTGACTGCTGTGGGTCACTGGCTGCCTGGTGGGGAGGGCCTTGCCTTGCTATCCTTTGCAATTGACTGCAAAGAAATCCGCGTGGAGGAAGGGCTTACACTGTTTGGTCTGGTGAGTTTTATTGGCAGAATGTGTCTCTGGGTGGTGTGTACTTTACAGAGAGTTACTTAATTCCCTAACCCCTGCAAACTGCAAAAGGAAAGAACTTCAATGAAGACAGCACATTTTTGGAATTGACTGGAGAATCAGAGGATTTTTATAATTTTTGGTTAAGAGCTGGATATACACTCTGGCTGGGGAGGCAAGAGAATCATCTGAGAGCATCTAGAAACCCTACCACATCCAGACTGAAGAGAGAAAGGGGTCTAGAGGCTTTTTCCCTCATGGGAAACAGTTGGCAAGTAGATTAGGAAGATCCCTCCACCTGTGGCTGGCTAGGTCCTGGGTGTGGTTGGCACTGCACTGAGCTGCATTTCTTCTCTCCAAGGGGAGCCAGGAAGGAAGCAAGAGGCTGTGAGAGATGGATGGGTTCACCTGTCTGGAAGCTAAAGGTGTGGCTGTGACCTGAGGAGTTATTGATTAAAATATTGGGTTCAAAAGAAAGGAAGAAGCAAGCTGTTGTGCACTTATAAAGCATGAACTTTTCTAGATGTATATTATAATTCATTAAAAAGTTTACTTAAAAAACAAAGGATAGGTAAGAAAATCCTGAGTTAAATATGCTAATATTTGTAAAGCATTTAGAACAGTACTGGGGTAGGTAGTAAGTATATAAATATTGGTCATATAAATAAAAGGCAGAATAGCACAAAACTAGGAAGTAATTTCTAGGTCAAATCTGACTTATAAAATGACTCTCAAAGTAGAAAAAATACTTCCATTTCTCTAGTCATTCCACTTGCATATGCACTCTCATGTAATAGCCTTAAGTTATTTTAGAGCAGTGGTGGTTAGGTGTGCCTGGAAAAGGGTTGATGTGAGGGTTAAATGTGATATTATAATAATAGTTGTGAAAATTTGGGGACAGTATATTCCATATACTGTGCTGACTGCTTTATACATGTGGTCTCCTTTAATTATCATCAAAACCACTTTGAAACAGGGAGTATTAGTCCTGTTTGCAAACAAGAAAACTGAAGCTGAACTGAAAACCCTCTTCACAGACAAGAAAACTGAAGTGAACTTCAAAAATTGCCCAGATGCACAACAGAATTAAGTAGGTGATCAGGTTTGTCTGAGTTCAGAGTCAGAGTGCCCATACACTGGACCACACTGCCTTCCATGGACCGACCCTATGTGCCAACACCTGGCATTTAATGGGAATTGAATAAAAATTTTACAAGTACTCTTTTTAATCTGAAAAGTTTTTTTAAAAAAACTTGAAAAAAATTTGCATTTATTTTTACTTACAGTAGGGACATAAGAGTTAAAACAGCTACTTTCAAATGGTAAAATAATATGGAATTCTTTGAGTCATTTAGGGTGATAAGGTCTTATGATACAGTATACTGGCAGGTAGCCAGAGTATGTGTGTAAACTGCTGCATTATTATCGCGCAAAGACATTTCTCAGCTACATCCTGGCTCCCCGTTTGGTGCACCAAGGCTGGCCTGCGCAAAAGCATCTTGGATGGGCGCACCTGCACCAAGCCAGGAAGAGCTAGCCACTCTCTCCATAAGGCTGGGCGGACCACACTCAGGCAGCTATGAATCAGCTGATTTCCCTGGCTGCTCTTCCCCCGCCTCAAATGGCCACTTCCCTCACACCCCGTGGCTAGGACGCCGGCCAAGGCTGGGAGCCAAGCCAGACTGCCTCAGGCAAACTTCGCCTGGAACTTATTTCTTGGTAGTCTGGTTTTGCCTAGGCTAGGAGCAGCGGGATCCCAACGCACGTTGTCAGTCTGGTTCTTCCTCCTCCCCCTAATTTTCATCCAAGCAGGGTCCTCTAGATTGGTCCCCTGGAAGCTTAGAAGTCAGGACACTTCCTAGGTGCAGACACAGAAGGGACCACCGTGGTGGGGGGAAATGTCCAGCTAAAACGCCAGGGCTAGCCAGGCATGCCAGGGCTCCAGAGGAGACGGACGTCTTCCAGCGTTTAAGCGCGGGTTCGCTCCTACCGGTGGAAGAATTCGGTCTCAGCCCATGTGTGGGCTCAGTTGGCGCCAGAACGCCCCGAAACCCCGCGTTGGACACCCGTGGGGCGACATCTGGCTGGTTGGTTCTACGTGGACTGAGGGGGCCGAGGGGCCAATTTATCAGTCAACTCTAAAGTTTCCATGAGCGCGGCGGAGTCAAGGAGAGGTGGGAGGTGAGAAAGTTCATCGGCCTGTGGTATCCAGTAAAAGTCGCCTTGGTTTTGCAGAGATCGGCTTTTTCCCCAGGCGCATTAAAGGCCAAATAACTGTCCCCCGCCTGCCCTCCCTTTCTCGCTCCTGCCGGCTCTCCTCCCTGAATCCCGCCCTCCCGCACACGCTGACCCAGAGACACACCCTTCTGCAGCGACGCAAACAGGGCGTTGTTCCGGTTAAAGGCGAAAGCCAGGAGCCTCCCACTGCCCCCTTGCTTCGCGCGCGCAGCCCCGCAGCACAGCTGTCTTTGGGGACGCCAGCAACCGAGCGTACGACTCAAGTTTGTGCCTGAGGCCGCTCTGATCCGATTTGGGCTGTAAGTAATTTGGTGGAAAAAGTGAGGAGATGGGGAGAAACATGGGCATCTTCAGATGGTAGTGTGCCAGAAAGCTGAGAGAAGGCATGGACTCTGACCAGGTCCCTGAACTGTCAGGAGCTTGCAGACTCCTGCCTGTCTCATTTCCTTCCTACCTGGGAAGTATACCCTGAGGAATGCCTTTCTGGTCAGTAGACCACCGTACCAGGTGAGGATAGTGGTTGTGTCTGGATAGAGGCTACTTAAGGGCGACGCAGTAAGACTTGCTGGAGAAGTAGGCATCCCAGGGTTACTGGTCCCCTGTGATCCTCCAGGTCCTAGCCACATGCCCAAGCATCCTCTTCCTGCTCCTGGGCACTAGGAACCATCGTATTTAATTTTAATCCTTCTGAAAGACATCAGAAAGACTTGCTTATTTCTTCTGTGCTTTTCAGGGTTTCTTTGGATATGTTGCTTGTGGAGAGAAACAGAGGCTTCAGGGATTGGGTACTTTTAAAACACTGAAATGCCTCTCTCGCAGAAGACTGTTATTAACTGGTCCTCACAGATGCAACCGTACATATGTTCCACCAGGTCATCCCAACTTTCAGTTCCCCTAAAGTCTGTAAAATGAAGGTCTAGGAGCTTAAAAAATCGGATGGAAGATGTACTGCCAGCTCTAATCAACTGGAATTCTCAGACTCCAATCAATTATTTACCCTCTGTTTCTCCTTCCCGCCAGACATCTGCACCCCTGAGATCAAGCTCCTGGGCTCCTGATCCCCTGCCCCGCCCAGACTGAACCCGAGGCCCAACCGGGTCCGCGCTGGGGTCTATGTGCCTGGGGCGCAGACTAGACGCCCCTGGGGAACACAGGCAGGGCTAGCCGGGGAGCAGAATGTCCCTCGCCCTCAGGGGCTGCCAGAGAAAGTGCCCCATGCTCGGGGTCCGGGCAACCCTCCCGGACCATTCTTTCCTTTCCACACTCCCCTGGCTCTGCGCTGTCTCTCCGGAGCCGCCAGTAGGTCTATGCCAGGCCGAGCTGGGAACAGGACGGTTCCCCTACGCTGGCAAAACTGGGTGGAAACTTGGAGTCTAACGGCCTGCAGAGCGCTTTGGGGTCTTGGAAATCATTTTTCCTGTTGCATTCTCGCTCACAGTAGGCTTCTGTTGACTCCAGGCCTCTGACAGAAATTTGGAGCTAACTTCCCGTATCCCTAACGTCTACCCTAGAGTGGTATCCCCATCTGAATCCGTGTTTAGGAGAGCGTGGTCTCTCTCCCTTCCCGAGTCAGGGTGTCCCTGAGAGGCTCCCTGGACGGTTGAAGGCCTCCTGTGGCCTCCACTAGTCATTCTAGAAACTCCTCCCGGGGTGATTGAGACGTGCACACAGCTTGTTTTGTTCCAAAAGCAAAAGATGTTCGGTTGCAGACGGGTCCAGCTGGCTGCTGGGCGGGGATCTTACGGTCGGCTGCCGCCCCCTCTTGGCAGTGGTGCGGGCGGGCAGGCGGGCAGGGGCGCGCAGTGCCAAGCCCGGCATTCCGCTAGCCCGGGGATCCTCCCTCTGCGCGCTCCTCCCTCGATCCGCTGCCGGCGCCTCTGGCTGACCAGTGCGTTCGGCCTCACGTCCAGTTTGGGTTCTCTCTCGGTGCAGGCAGGAACTCCGCTGAACAGAACTTGCCGCCAGAATGCTCCTCCTGTTGCTGGGAATCATTGTCCTCCACGTCGCTGTGCTAGTGTTGCTGTTCGTCTCCACGATCGTCAGCGTGAGTGCCCACCCCGCAGGGGAGGCTCCCCGGGTGGCAGGCAATTCCTCACCTTGGTTCCCAGCCAGTGCCCCTCCTGGTTCGGAGCGGGGTTGTTATTTGCAGACAACTACAAGTCTCAGATGTCCCAGGGCGGTTTTCACCCCCTTTCTTTCAGCTTCTGGCAATCTGCCACTTTTCAGTTGTTTTGAGAAAACCAGAGCAGTTTCTGGGGTAGAAAGCAAGCAATCGCTGGAATAGGTTAGTTGCTCAGGCTTCTATTTAAATCAAAATAATTTAAAGGCCCATCCACTGTCCCACAGGCTTCATTTGATAAGACTGTTTAGGAGGTTTTTTTTTTTTTTTTTTCTTTTTGATGCAATCTCCTGGAGGAAGTAAGTGGAGTATTTAAGAAAATGTTTTATCCAAACTGTAGGTCAGATGGGTGGCTTACTTTATAAAACACCCCTTGAAGACTTGAAGTTAGAAAGTTAAAACTGGCTTTTCCAGAAAATGTTTGCAAGTTCTGCATCTGTTTTGTGGGTGTTAGTCAAGCTTCCACTGATGTGAATAGGTTAGCAGAATAACTTGTTACAAAACTATCAGACATAATAGATTTTAAACTTTTTCGATTGCTAGTGAAGATGAGCACCAGCTCAGGTAGTTACATGCCTGTGACTTTGATGTCATAATGGAAGGCAAGCTGTCCACATGATTTTCTTTTCTGTTTGAGAAATAATTATGTTAGAGACTTTTGAGTTGCTTTATCATTTACAGGCATCTTCACAAGACCTTAATTATGTGTGATGACAATCCTGTCAAATTGATAGGAATTATAAGTAAGGAAACAGAACTAGAGAGCTGGTGGAATCATTTGGGGAATGATACCCAGGACATGGTTGAATTCAATTGTGTTGAATTGAATTCAACAGAAAGATGGTTGAATTCAATTGTGTTGGGTTGAGACCATAGCTCCTCCTTCTGTACTACTCACCTCTGTATAAAATGTGTGTGTGTGCGTGTGTGTGTGTGTGTGTGTGTGTTACTTTTCTATTTGCAATATGTGTGATGTCTGTACCAGACTGCCACCTCTATGGAGGTTTCTGGATCATAACTGTGAACTTGTGCAGGGAGTGACTTCCGCCTGTACAATACTGGGGAGAGCAGCAGCAGGCCAGGCAGCCAGGTGGTTGGGACTGCTCATTGCCATCCCTCCGACTGCTTCCTCCCCTTCCCTTCACTCCTCATTGCCTCCTTTGATTCAGGATGTCTGATTCTTTCTAGCAATGGATCGTGGGCAATGGACATGCGACAGATCTCTGGCAGAATTGTAGCACATCTTCTTCAGGAAATATCCAGCACTGTTTCTCATCATCAGCTAACGGTGAGACTGGCTTTTCGAGCACAAGCTTGTCCTTGGGTGACCTGGAAATACCTATTCTTGGAAGACATCAGCTTGAAAGTTGTTGCTAAAGTGGGGTGGAATGTGACAGTCATGAATCCAAGGTGGAAGGAAAGGGGCAGTTGCCTCATTAGGGAAGCTGGGATCCTATGTACCATTGTGATTCTCATTGCAGAGAGAAATGCCCTTGAGTTTCCTCCTCATCGCTTTGTGTAATGCTCTTGCTCTTTGTGAGTCAAGAAATGGGGGTAAGCGATAAAGGCCAAACTTTATGCAGATTCCACCGGGAATATGATCGAAAGGGTGTCTTTGGTTTGATGACTGCCTGTATTGAGAAATGCCCTGCCTCTTCCTGCTGGAGTGACAGCAGGCTGTCCTGGACCAGCTTTAGGTTCCCCCATTATAAGGTAACTTCCTAGGTCTTGGGCCTCAGTGGTGCTACCTAGTATCAAAATCTTTGTGTTTCTTTGTTGCAAGATGGAGACTTGAAGGTATCTGCAAAACCCTAAACTGACCCACAGGTCCTTTATCCAGAAGATTGCATTTCTCCTCTGAGTGCAGAATCTTTGCCTATGAGTTATTTGAAGTCAGGCTTACTTAGGGTCAAGTTAAGGGGACAGTTATCAGGGAAAGCACCCACTAGATCCCCCAAGCACTCAGAGGTGTGTGAGTGCTCAGTAGGAATCTTTTGTTTTGGGATGCACAGAGGCAGAGGTGAATAGGATGTGTTTGCTCTTTGGTGGCTGGGTAAGGCCATAGCAATTGGTACTGAAATACTAGTGGGCCTGGTTTGACATGGTCTTGAGTTCCAAAGGCAGTGTCCTCAGCAAGTAGCTACAGATAGAAAAGAACCTCCCTGAGTTTGAAAGGCCAATAAAGTACAACTTTAAATGTTGTAGCAATTACTCATAGATTCAATATTTTTGTTGAGATGCCACATCTGATGAGAGGATGTCTCCTGATTTTATATCCAGCTCAATAAAGCAGGCAGTGAAATGGCACTTGGCACCATCTGATTTCTTTGCTAGACTTTCCCTCCTGTGGGCTCTGTACCCAGTAGTACCCAAGCATATTACAAACCAGATACCTTGAATTCGGTAGCTTCTATTCGGTATGAATAGAAGCTGCTAACATACTCTTTTCGTAATTTATATGGGGAGGGTAGACAAGGAGTAGATGACTGTACTTTATGTTTCCAACTTCCTGGGGGAAGGGTCAGGGTGAAAGACCCAAGTCCTGTTGAAGTGGGCAGTGTGTCTTTTCTCTGAATGTGTGAGAAACATTGAATTAAAACTATCCTAGAGGTTGCATGGTGAGTTTGCATGGTGGGTTGTCAAATAAGTAAATGAAATATTCATGAATGCCTGAGAATGTGATGATAGTGCTGCTTGTCCCCAAAGCCACAGCATCCGGTTTCTCCCAGCTCAGGGTCTGGCAGAAGTTCCCTGATGACTCAGGATGGGAATCTTCCTACTTGTTACTGACACCTGGTGGCCACAAGTGGCAACTGAGCCCCAAAGGGCAGGCTTTCTGAGGTTCTGGTCTTGGTGTCCACAGGCGCTGTCCCCAAGTGGCATCTGGCCACGCGGGGTTGGCACAGAATCCTGGACTCTTAGGCCCGGAAGGGGGAAGTTTTGGCAGGCATGTTAAAGCTCGACTAAGTTTCAGCAGAAAGAGGAGGCAGAGGAACTGCTAAATTGTGCTGCAAACTGTCTGCAGGAAGGACAGCGATACTGCCCTGTGGCCTGTTACCGACCTGTGTTCTGTGCCTGCTGAGGTTGAAAATAACTGTCACTCGATTCTAGAAGCAGATCTCAAAGAAGCACTGTCATTCTTTTAAACAGGAAGCTTCTTATCTCTTAGCTTGTTCCTTGTATGCCAAGTTCATCTTGAATTCACGTAGAATGACTCTTAAGTCCTGAGTATTGGTTCCATAACCACTCAGTGCCCGTCCACGTGGACCCCAGAATGTCTGTTATTCTCCACATGTGGCTTCTTGGTTCTCACAATAAGGACATTTTGAGGAAATCTGGACATGCCCCTAAGCAAGCTGGGCTTGTTTCCACTTGGGCTTATTCTAAATTAGAAGTTTCCATTTAAACTTCTCCAATAGTAATTATGTCTGCTGACATCTCCCTGATGTGTGTGTCTGCGTTACAACTTTAGCTCTGTGTAGTGAATCCTGGGAGGCCTTCTTTGCTTTTTTGATTGGGTTTAGCGATTGCTTTGCAAAGAATAAGGTGAGAAAATACAGAATTTTAAAAGCATCAGACAATGAACTACTGGTACAAATCATTTACCTTGTCTGTGTTTGCTCTTAGAATGTTTGAAACATACCCTATTAATTCATTCAAAGTAATTATTGATATTGATTTGTAAAGAATATGTTGCAAATGTACAATGGAAAAATACCTTGGTTTACATGACTTTTTTTTTTTTTTTTTTTTTTTAATACGGGTGTGGGAGTGTTTGCTATCTTGCCCAGGCTGGTCTTGAACTCCTGGGATTAAGTGATCCTCCTGTCTGAGTAGCTGGGAAAGATAGGTGCACAGCCACTGCACCAGTCTGCATGTTGCTATTTTTTTTATTTTTTATTTTTAGGGAAGGGATTCCCTTTCCTATGTCTCTCTCCGGGGTGTCACCCTCTGCTTTGAATGGAGACTCTTGGTGTTGTGTTTTGAGGCAATCTAACATTTATGCTGTAGAATTTGATGGTGGTGTATCAGATCTTTCCCCTAAGCTCTCTCTTTAAACAGGAGTAGTTCTAAATTTCTTACTAACTGCCTTCCACTCTTCCTGTCTTCTTACTTTTTTAATGGACTTTCTGTCTCCTGCCTATAGGCCTATAGGCAGAGATTAAAAACAAACAAACAAACAAACAAAAACACCGCAAAAGGCATGTTCACTTGAAAGCCTCTCTTAAGTCTCAGGAACATGGACTAGGACACCATAGGGGCCACGCCCTTGATGATATGGAACCTCATTGAGGCATCAGGGGATAAGTATGGAGAGTTGGATCACTCACTGTGAAGGCACAAGGGTCAGATGCCCAAGGTGTGGGGGCAGGCAGACTGCACCAGAGTTCAGGGGAGGAAGTGGTAGAGAAATCTCCAGTGGGAGGTGGAATTTGATCCACCCTCCAAAGGATGGGCAGGATTTAAGTAAATACAGCAAGGAGGAGGATATTCCCTTGCAGCCCAAGCAATGCATGGGATGTGGTAGACCAGTTGACTTGAGTTCTGGTTAGGATTAGAGTTGACTTCTTGGGATGATACATCTTCAAATGGCAGTAACTTCAATGGATTTATGTCCCTCTCTTCTAAATGAAGTCTGAAGTAGGCAGCCCGAGAGAGATAGGATGATTTCATGAAATTGCCAGACACCCAGGTACTTTCTAGTTAATTTCTTTACCATTTTGGGGATGGGGTGGGCTTTGGTCCATCCTCTTGGACCAAAAGGCTGCTGGAGCACCAGACATCTTATCCATACTTTAAGTAGTAGGGTAGAGAAAGAAGGACAGAAAGAATATATTCTTTTTCCTTTTAATGGAATGCCTCTAGATAGGCCACACACATTTGTTTCTTTTACTGAAATTTAGTCATATGTCTACACCTACACTTATTTAGAAGGGAGCCTGGAATTCAGCCTTGTGGGAAGCTTAACTTCTCAATTTGTAGAAACTTAAAAGCAAGCCCCTCCCTGTAATCTTGTCTTAAAATGACTCTCCTGGAGGCTTGACCACTCCCACCACACCCATTCGTATTCTTTTACAACAGCTCAGCCAGGTCCTAAAGAAATACAATGCCCACTGGGCATCCATGCTTTGTGAGCTGTCCATGACATAAATAAGCTGTACACCAAGCAAACAGTATCATAATTAGCATTTTTTTCTAAGTAAGGAAAACTTCATGCAGTTTTAGGGCAGGACCTAATTATTTTACTATTCTCCAGATATTCTATGGCTATTGTATCCTGGGCTCTGTCAACACCAAGCCCAATCTTGTGCTGACCCATATTGAAGACTATGGAATCTTCTTAGCCTCTATCTATTTGTCTCCCACCTTCCTAGTCATGAGAAAAGTCTTGCTATGTTTAATGATGTCTCTTGAATCCTTTGTTTTCTTCCAATTCAGACATCTCTTCTGAACTCTAGGCTCATATTTCCAGCTGAATACCAGACAGTTGCACTGGACTGTCTAAGGGGCTCCTCCCCAAACCAGTATCTCCAAAGTTAATTTTCACCTTCTTCCCCCAGATCTACCCCTGTTTCTAGTGCTTAGTCAGTGCTGCTCCATCAGCTGGTGAGCTCAATGTCTAGAGTCTGCCTTGACATCTTTCCTTCTCTCTCCCTTATCAGAATCATTGTGGGTCCCACAGACCTTCCTGTCATTGTGGTGTCTGTTGTCATGTCTGTCTCACTTGTGAGAGTCACTGAGGCAGCCTTCTGAGTAGCTGGCTTGAGCCCTTCTTGTTCCTTTGTGATTCATTTTTTTCATATTGAAGCCAGGGTATGTTTTTAAAAATACAAATATAATCATATTGTTCCTGATTTGAAAACCTCTCAGAGGTCTCTCATTGGTCTTCATCTCCAGGTGAACTATTTAATAAGGCCAATAGGAATCTACCTGATGCATCTCTTCTGGCTTCTGCTAAATCTCGTCTCATATTTCATATCATCATCTTCCCTTTCATCTTAGAATTTCAGCATTCTCTTAGTCCCTTAAACATAAACTTCCTAATTCTGGATTCTCTCCTTTTCTCTTTTCGATCCCTCCCTTCCCTCTTTTCTTTCCTTCAGGACTATTCATTGCACACCTATTATGTGACAGATGCTATTATAGGCACTAAGGATGTAAGAGTGAACGTGAGCTTACAGTGCAGCCTGCAAACCAGTCAATAAACATGGACAATTTGGGAGTAGCTCCAGGAGCTATAAAGAGAACAAGACAGGGTGATGTTTTAAAGAGGGATTGCAATGGGGAGGTTAGGCGTCTTTGAAGAATGAGCCTTTGAAATGCCCGTGGGTCAATCATATGAACATTTGGAGGAGGTTCTGTGCAGGGGGACCATGAAATGCAAGATCACCAGGGCTGGTGGTGGGGGCAGGCATGGCTTAGGTAAAGAGGAGAGAGCAGGCCAGAGTCTTGGGAACAGAGTAAAGGGGTAGAATAGCAGTTGTCTTGAAGGTCCTTCCAGACACTAGGAAGGAGTTTGATGCATGTGGATACATTTTCAATTTTTCTGAATACATTTAGAACTGCTTTAAATTGTCGATGAGCTATTTTATCCCCACCCATAGCATAGCAATAGTCCAGAAACATTTAGAAGGCAGACTATTTCAGAAATCCTACAAAATAGAAATGTGTCAGTATATCATCAAATGATGATCCCAGATGATGGAACCTTCATCTGGGAAAGGTTCCATCCCAGATGATGGTTCCATCATCTGGGAAAGGTTCCATCATCTGGGATGGAAAAGTAAAGTTCTTTACTTTTGCTCCTTTCTCATTTTCCTCAATGCTTCCAATTGGAAAATAGTTGCAAACAGGATTTTATGTTAGAAAATTAGTACTAAGTAAGAAGAAATTTCTCTCTGCCTTAAGAAATGGAACCTTGGGTTGAGGCAGACAGGGCCCATGGGGTGGGGGTGTAGCAACCACACAAACCTACTGGGGCAAAGGTGAAGATGCCAGTTTCTAGGCAGGATGAGGTAAGTCATTTAAACTGATAAGATCTGGGAAGCTCTGGTTTGGGTAGAGGGTGTGTCAATCCTCATCCACAAGTCTCTGTGGGCAAGTTTAAAATCTATTGATACAGAGCGTCTAGACAAAATATTAGCTTGCTATTAAGAGATCTGATGCTTTTTGTTTTTGATTCTCTAATTCATTAATTCCAAGTACACATAAGCATTCTTCCATTCTTTATTTCATCTGCATGGACCTGGTGTAGAGAATGGGTCAGATTACTGGAATTAGGTCATGGGCTACTTGGGTATGTGAGAGCTAGAAGGGCATAACCCTGGCCTTGCCCTGTCCCTTGATCTGGTCTTAATCAACTTCAGAGAACCAAACTACCAAGCTGAGACAGCACCCAGGCAGAGTTTGTCTTTCATAAAACCCAGCTCCTATGCCGTATTCTTATTTATGAAGGCCTTTCTTGTCTCGGAAGTAAACAGGTTTGGTAAACTTTTTTATACTGAGGAGTTAGGCACATGTATAAAATAAATGTGTACATTCTGGAATCTTTCCATTTTTAAAGAGGAGGTCCAAAGCACGAAGGGAATAATCCGGACCTCCTCTAATTGGTCCTCAAAACATCCTTCACCCCTCCAGTTTATAAAGGCAGTCCTTTTCCAACGACAACAGGCAGGTCTGCTCCATTGCCAAGTGTGGACTGAGGCCAAGACCACAAGCTGAGAATACAACCATTCCTTGCTTTTTCTTTCCATTCTAACCAACAACAACAAATTCATGACATTGAATACGGTGTGGGTAGTTTTGGATCAATGCTTTGGATTGAAAAAGAAAAAAAGAAAAAAAAAATCTCACCAGCCTCAGCAGCCCCCAGCATAAAGCATTGGTGGTCTCCTTTGTCTCCATCTTCAGAGTGATCCCAGACTATATCTTGCTTTTCCATTTAGTGGCACTAACCTTTGGCAAGGATGCCAGACCAT
Organism: Glaucomys volans; assembly: GCA_020662805.1. Taxonomy (NCBI): domain Eukaryota; kingdom Metazoa; phylum Chordata; class Mammalia; order Rodentia; family Sciuridae; genus Glaucomys; species Glaucomys volans. Next base: position 1,144,313 of record JAJEJO010050041.1, on the reverse strand, counting down.
TTCCTCATCTGTGGCTCAGCGTTGGGTCAGATTTTAGAAAACACAGGAGGCCCTCTGCATTTATGGCTTCATGTTTTGCAATTTAAAATCATTGTGGCTCCCTAGGCCAACCCATAATTTCTACCCAAGTAATGGCTCTTTATTTTACGCCCCCCCCCCCCCCCGCACTTGGATGGGTCCTGTAAGAGAAAGGGAAGTGTAAGAGATCGGATGTGGTGTTAAAATACTGTTCTTTTATCCCTTCATTTTTCTCATCAGATGCCAGTACCTAGAAGTAATGTGGAATGCTTATTTGAGCCTGTGTTTGAGTGACAATTCCAAGCTCATAGTTAGTCTTTGCTTTTAAAAACTTCAGTGGTCAGGTTGAGATAAGAGGATCACTTGAGTCCAGGAAGAATTTGGGACCTACCTGGGCAACATAGTGAGATTTCCATCTCAAAAACCAAAGCAAAACAAAACAAAAAGCTTCAGGTGCATCCCTAGGATTTCACTAGAGCTGAAGGAACATCTCTTATGTTTCAGGAACAGGGAGAGAGACTAGCTATGGTGGCTCTTGGGTTTTGGTTGGTGGTAGATCTTGGTTTTAGGATGAGGCCTTCTGAGTGTGCAGTTCCTGACACACAACAACTCCCAACATTTTCAGGTTTTTACCCAGTTGAGCAGTAGAACCATCTGCAATATATCTACCACTTGTTCATCTTACCAGACATGGGGACCCTTCCATCTTTTAAGAGAGACCTTTTCATTTTTGAGGAGAAACCAATGATATCCATTCATTTATTCTTCAAAAATATCAAGCTCATCCTATGTACTAGGCTCTGTTTCAGAAAATGGGCATAGAGAGTAAATGAGAAAGACCAGGATCCTGACCTGTGGAGCTCACTGGTAGTTGGAGGACAAAGGCAATACATAATCAATTAATATTCATGGAGAGTGGAAAGTACTCTCTAGAATGAAATAGAGAGTCACCTCTGGGGAGGAAGGAGCTGATCACAGAAGGCCTCTTACTTTCAATAGAGATTTAGATGTGGATTGAGATTTGAGTCAGGGAGGGACCAGTAATGTAAAGAACCATGGGAAGAAAATTCCAGAAAGTAAAGAGAAGTGCAAGAACCATGAAGCAGGAAGGAGTTTGGTGTGGCTGAGTGGACTAGCTGGAGGAAGGCAGTGAGGTGAGTCAGGAGAGGAGATTGGGCTAAATATCTAGGACCTGCCAGGCCATGTTATCGAGGAGGATCATTGGGACACCATTGAAAAGTTTTGAACAAAAGAGTAGCAATATTTTATTTATGTTTTGAAAGCTCGTTTCAGTTGTTTTATTAAAATTAATTTTGGAGGAGAGGCAAAAATGGAATCTGGGGACTGATGAGGCCATGGTAATCCTCTACGCTGGGAATGGTGATGACAATGAGATGATACTGATGACAATGATGGTGATGATGATGACGACAGTGATGAAGATGATGATGGTGGTGGTGATGATGATAGTGATGATGATGATGGTGATGGTATGATGATGAAGCTCACATAGGTGCCAGGCATTCTTCTAAGAGTAATGCATTTAATCTTTGTAAGAACTGTAGGAAGAAGGTGGTGGCTTGTCTGAGGAGGCAGAATGGAGGAGACAGGGCTGATGATGGGGTTTTGCTGCCAGGTTACATGTGGGAGCCAGGAAAGAATGAATAGACATGACTTTCAGCTTGGGGGCCTGAGCAGCTGGATATGAAATGGGGTTTTAGACTGAGCTAGACGAGACTGGAACAGAATGTTTCAGGAGATAGAAATCAGGATTTTCGTTTGGGTCATCAGAGATGTCATCAATGAACCTCTTGGATTTAGACATCCATAACTTGGTGGGGAGGGGGAAGTCTGGCCTGGAAATTCACATTTGGGAGTCATTAGTCTGTATGGAAGGGTATGATGCTAGATGACATCATCTGGGGAGCAGGTCAGAAAGGAGTGGAACGAAGGACACAGGTCTGGAGCTGAGTCTGAGGAGTGGTGAATGGGGCATCTGAGAAGAAGCAGAGACTGGGAGGAGTAACCAGTGATGTGTGAGGAATGCCTTGAGAGGTTGTCAGTTAAGAAATTCCTTAGTGAGACCAAGTCTGCCTCCTCCTCAACTGGCCCAGTCACTGCTGGTTGTCTTCATGAGGTCTGATGTGCTGGACCAGGGCTTACGAAGTCTCATTATTCATCTCCAAGGAGATTGAACCTCTTTAGTGGCCCCTGGACTGGCCAGGGTGCTGTGGTTCCTTCTCCATGTAGCAACTCTTCAAATATTTGAAGACTACATTTCTAACTTCTCTCCTGGTGATGCCTCCTTTCCTCTTTCAGCAGCCTCTCTGGTGCTGGCTGGATTTTGCTGGAGTCCTGGCTGCATAAAATGTGGTCTCTAGATAGCAAGTATGGACCTCTTCTTGCTCCTCTGAGTTTGGGTCAGTGGTTTGGTTCAGCAGACTGCAAAGCGAGTGTTAAGGGGCACCACTTTCCTTTTGCCACACCATTCTCCCTCCTTCCTCTTAATATTTTGTGGATTATAAACCTAACAAATGCCAGTAGGATCACTTAATTCAGTATATTTCAAGCATATCATTGGTTTTCCTGGTACTCCCAGTGTGCTGTCATGGAAAACTAGTGGATTGGACATTGGGAGCCCTATATTATGAAATAGGTCTACCTCCAATGAGCTGCATAAACTGCAGCAGATACCTTGTTTCCTTAGTAGTAGAGTGGGAGCTGAGGTAGGAGTTGGAGTCAGGGCCCTCTCTTGCATGAGTTTCAGGGTCACTGTGCATATTTGGGATATAATCATATCCCAAATAGGATTGGTGCATAGGAAGAGCCAACAAGGAAATTGGAAATTGGGTAGAATTTCAGGCCATCATCTCAAGGCATTTCTCCCACATCACTGGTTGCTCCTCCCCAAGTGCCTTGGAAATTGAGTAGAATTTCAGAAGGCCTAGGGAGCAAAAGGGCTTTGTGTCTGGGGAAGAGCTGGTAGCTTCCCGTGACTGCATGTGACTATTGTCTTGTTTCTTACCCTTGATTTCCAAGATGCTTAGTCTTTTTGAATACTTCAGGAGGATTAGGAGGAAGTCTCTGATTTTTCTTATGTGGAGAATTCCCTTGAAACCCAAAGATCTTGATGGCAATCAAGATATCTCCTCTCCATTGTCCATTTGTGCAGCTCCTGGTTATGCACTTGCAGTTGCCTTTTCCCTCTGTGGTCTACTTCTGTGGCCAAATCTGTTTGTACATGGGCTGTTTTTAAGAAATATGGTTCCCCAGTAAATCAATTTGAAAAATAAACATGAAAACATGAAATTTTAAGTTAAGTGGGTCCTCCTCTCCTCTTGCCTGCCTACCCCGCAGTACTCTGGCTTAAACCCAGGGACACTCTACTACTGAGCTATATCTCCAGCCCTTTTTCTTTTTATTTTGAGGCAGGGTCTTGCTAAATTGCTAGGCTGGGCTAGAACTTGTGATCCTCCTTCCCCAGCCTCCCAAGTTGCTGAGATTACAGGTTTTCACCCTGGCAGGCTTTTTTTTTCAATGGCAAGACTTCTCATATCCTTTTTTTTTTTCTTTTTTTTTTCTCTTTTTGGAACCAGGGATTGAACTCAGGGGCACTTGGCCACTGAGCCACATCCCCAGCCCTATTTTGTATTTTATTTAGAGACAGGGTCTCACTAAGTTGCTTAGGGCCTCGCTAAGTTGCTGAAGCTGGCTTTGAACTCGTGATCCTTCTGCCTCAGCCTCCCAAGTGCTGGGATTACAGGCGTGTGCCACCGCACCCGGCCTTCTCATATCCTTTAATAAGGCATCGTATATTGTGAATGTCCAAGGAAAGGTTAATATATTTGATCGTGCAACTGATACCCCCGATTTATATCATCTAGTGGGATAAGTCTTCTAAGAGCAATTCTTTGAGAAGCACAACCTTCTCAGATTTTCCTGATTCTATAGTTTAGCTTTACATTCTCAGATAACCTCTGGTAACTCAGGGTTGCATGTTACTCCCTTTTCAAGGTAAGAACCAGTTAGCAGAATAAGAATGTGGGTATCAAATCACAAAACTAGACAAAGAAACTAGTTTGTTTGCCACAGAGCCTCTTAATTAGGCGTGCAATTGAACAACTGTACCATTGAGTATCCCTTATCCAAATGGTTGAGACCAGAAGTATTTCAGATTTTGATCCTTTTTTTTCAGATTTTGGAATATTTATATATACACAATGAGAAACCTTGAGGATAGTATTCAAGTCAAAACATGAAATTAATCTATGTTCCATATATACCTTATATACATAGCCTGAAAATATTTTCAGTGCACCTGCATTGTGACTGAAATCTGTCAAGTTAGGTCAGATGTAGAGTTTTCTTCTTGTGGCATCACGTTGATAGTAAAAAAGATTCAGATTTTGGAGCATTTTGTATTTTCAGATTAGTGTTATTCAATCTGTGTCAGGTTTAACTGGAATTCCTTGACATGAAGCTTCTTTCCAGCTACCGAGTGGTTTGCGTGGATTAGTCACCAGCCATATGTTGTTGTAGCTAACATGCTTTCCTTAATTACCTGTTGAGAGAGCCTCCCATGTGAGCTTCATTGTCTTTGTGAGCTCTGGGAACATGGGTAGCTTTTCCATTTGATTTGATTTGGCCTCTGCATGGGTCACAGGCAAAGTTAGCCTGAGAGCTGAGACAATCTCCTATCTACCAGCTGGTCTCTTGAGCACTGGGGCAGAACCCGCACTGGTCTTCCAGGCATGCCAAGCTGGTGGGTGAGCTATAAAGGCAAAGGCCACATTGTTTAGGATGGGGGCCTCTTGGAAATTCAGCTCTTTCTGGAATGATATTCATACCGAGAAATATGGCGATTTTTTGTGATGATAGTGGGTTGGAGGTTTGGGGGTGGAGGTCCTGGTCTTGGGGGTTCATGTGTTTTTGAAAACAGTGCAACACTATGAAGTTATTAATGTTTGCTTTTGTGATTCACTCCTCTGTTGAACCTCCCTCATGGCCTCCCAGTTGATGCTCTCTCTTGCAATCATTCTTCCTTTCACTTTCACTAACAGCCTGTTCTCTTGAGTCAGGAAAACTTGAGTTGTCTAAAGGGGGAGTAGAGGTAAGGCAGGGGCAGGGAGGGGCTGCTGGCCCATGCTGATGATGTAGGTGCAGATGAGCTGTTCATGTTTTCTGAGCCCTTGGTCCAATAGATTGTAGGCCTGGAGTTAAGAATACTGCTGAGGGGGCAGATGTATTTCCTTCATTGCTCAGCTACTCCTGCGGCAAGAATCTGACCTTGAAGGGAACTTTGGTCATTGTGCAACTCAGGCTTCCCCTTATCTGCTGGAGGAGTGTGCAGCCATAGCCAGTATCAGAATGCTGCTAACAGCCCCTGCACCTGACATTCTCATTGGAACAGCAGATCTGCAGAGACCTCCAGGGTTTTTAATTCTAGTGCCCCATGCCAAGGTTGGAAATTGGCTTAGAATACTGCACTGTCAATTCCAAAAAATTTTCCAGGCATATGCTCTGTGCCCTGCACTGAGTGAGGCCTAGAAAATGACAGTAGGTACTTGACATGGACTCTGTTAGATAATTGCAGGCTTGGATTTTGTGGAGGACAGAATATCATAGCACTGGGGATTATGTAGAAGTCCATGGGTTTGCCCTTTGGAACTGGCCTTGCATTGGGTTTGATCTATGTAAAAGAGGTTTGTAATTAACAACTTTCTCACTTACATCCAAATTCTCTCAACTCTAATAATTATTTTCTGTACATCTGATTTGTCTTGCTGTAGCATAGGTTGGCAAACTGTAGCCTGCAGGCCAATACAGCCTACTACTTGATTTTGTAAATAAGGTTTTATTGGATGAATGGGCCATGCCCATTGATTTACAATTTGGCTATGGCTGATTTTGTCCTACAAAGGCAGGCAGAGTTGAGTAGTTGCTGCAGAAATTCTATGACCTCCAAAGTCTAAAATGTTTGCCAACTGACTCTTTTCAGAGAGTTTGCTTATCTGAACTGATTTTTGGATAGTAGATATGAATTGCTATCAAAGTTATATCAAAACACTTATTGGAGTTCTCATGGGTGTGCTCATAATCTGGCTTCAGTGAACACTGTGTCCCTAGTATAACATTGGTTGGCACATCTCCATCTGGGGCAGATGTGCCAGAATGGAGATGTGCCAGAAACTGAACCTCCTGATGATTCGTAAATGCTTTTATTTACACTACCCTTCAACGTTGGGCTTAGTGGAGCTATTTTGCACTTTGTTTTTTCTCTTTGGTTTGTTTGTTTGTTTGCAATGATGAGGATGAAAGATGGAAGGATAGGGTGGAAGCCAGGGTCTCATGCAAGCTGAGCAAGCACTATATGACTCAGTTACACCCCTAGCCCTGCTCTATCCTTTAAATTTCATAGCAGCTCTTTTGTTTGATAATTACAACAATCCTCTGAGATGCATGTTAGTACCTCAAATAAGCAAAAAAGTCAAGACCAAAAAAAAGGTAAGTGGCAAGTTAAGCTGGTGGTCAGCAGGACCAGGCAACAGAGCTGAGCTTTTCTAACCACAGTACATGCACACGACTTCTGGGCAGAGTCTGGCTTTGCACATCCTCTGCTGAGGTCCCCTTCTCATATGGGATCAAACACCTGTCCTTTCCGGAGTGTGTGATATCTGCTCTCCATTACCACCTCCCTGGTCATCTGTCCATTCCAGTTCTGAAGAATGATTCTGGCCTGGGAGTAATGTCATTTGAGCTAAGGAATCTCCTCAGGGCCTTGCGGGCTTCCCTTTGAACAATGACAGCAGAGTTCTTGAATCTTCAGCCAGCCTTTGGGGCAGGAATGGACTTGGCTCTGTTTTCCTTGCTGCCCATAGGTAGCTTCTGATGGATGGCATTTGATGAGAGAAGTCCCTTTTCTTTTTGTGTGTGGGAATTCAACCCTGCCCAGGAGTCCCAGGATTTTTTAGTTTGGAAGCCTAATTATTATTACTGATTGCATGTCTTCTTTACCTTATAATCTTTTAAATTGGTTTTAACTTTTCAAATAGTACCTACACAGTTGTTTTTTAAAAATATTTTTCAGTTGTCAGTGTTCTTTATTTATTTATATGTGGTGCTGAGAATTAACCCAGTGCCTCACACATGCTAGGCAAGTGCTCTACCACTGAGCCACAACCCCAGCCCTGTATACAGTTGTTTTTGTTCTCAGATTCTTCCATACCAAAATCTTCAGATGCTCAAACCTCTTATATAAAAGAGTGTAGTATTTGCCAATAACCTATGAACATCCTTCCACATACTTTAAATCACCACTAGATTACTTACAATACCTAATACAATGTAAATACTATTATAGTTCTTATACTCCATTGTTTAGGGTATAATGGCAAACATCTGTCCATGTTCAATACAAACACCATTTTGTTTTCAAATATTTTCAATCTGCATTTTTGGATCTGAACATGTGAAAACTATGGGTACATGGAGGACTGACTATTGTATGAAAATAATCTCCCATTAAAAGTAAATCAAAGGATATAGATCAAGTAAAATGTTTTCTTGACCAAATTCTTCTTTATTCCAATTCCAGTTCCTGGGGGTCCCAGGGATATTAGTTTGACATACTTTTATTTCTTTGCTCTTGGAAATAAGCCTGCAAACAGATGTATGTATTCCCATGTATAGATTCTGGTGTGTGCTTACACAATGATGCACTGTGTGTACATGCACCTTACTGTTGTGATTACATTGATATTCTTCAAAGGCAATTCATTTTCTAAACCATGATTTTTTGAAGTGCTACAAAATATTCCATCATAGGGATATGCTGTAATATATTTTCCCTGATTGGAGTGACATTACAGAGAATGTCCTTCTTCATGTATTTTTTATTACACATTCAAGTACTTAATTTAGTGATTAAATTGTTGAGTCATTATTTATAAGCACTGAAAATTTTAAATATATCCTGCCACATTTCTAATTACAAAAGGATTATTATGTTATTATTATATTACCCCTATGTAGGTACTTAATTACACATTTACTCTGCTGATACAATCAACTTTTTTACTTTTTGAGGCTGAGCACTTTTTAATGATTCCTGCCTATTCATGTTTTCTCTTTGCCAATCACATATCTATATAGCTTTTTAATTTTTCATTAAAAACTTTATTTTGTGAATATGAGCTAGTGACCCAATTTTACTTTTTACAAATGGCTAGCTAACATCACCTACGTCTATTGTATTCTTTCCTTATTGATTTGTAGGCTATGTTTATTGCATAATAAATTTGTATGTACACTTCCAAAATCATTGTTCTGTCCCGTTCTCCTGTTTTTCTTTCATAACAAATACCACATTATTTGAATTGCTCAAACTTTATAAGACAAATAAAATATATTAATTAATTAATACTTATAATGAAGATACAATTTTACTAATTTATTATATATTTAATATGTAGCATACAAAATAATAGACAACATATATTTGATATCTGGTAGGTCATATACTGTTGTGTGTGTTTTGCTTGTTTATCTTATTTTTTTTTTCATTTGTTGTTGTTTGTGCTTTAGTTGTTGTTTTTGTATTTGGTTCAGATTTTTTCTTGGTGTTTTTTTTTCTTTTCTGGTGTGGGAGGGTTACTAGGGATTGAACTCAGGGGCACTCAACCACTGAGCCATCTCCCCAGCCCTATTTTGTTTTTCTCTGAGTTGCTAAGTGCCTTGATTTTGCTGAGGCTGGCTTTGAACTCTTGATCCTCCTGTCTCAGCCTCCTGAGCCACTGGGATTATAGGTATGTACCACCATGCCTGGCTTTTTCTTGGTTCTTATGGCTCATTGTTATTTAGATGAATTCTTGAATTACTTCATCAAATGCCAATTGGGATATTGATAGAATGGCATCTCGATTAGATAAAATTGGCATCTTTACAAGTTTGAGTGTTTTTATTTTCTAAATGCTTTTAGTTATATGTTGTGCCTTTATCATTTCTGCTTTTTTTGAGATTGGAGAGCTTTTTTGTTTCCTAATACATAGTCAGTTTATAAGATTGTCCCATATGTGTTTAGAAATAATTTATAGTCTTCATCATTTGGACACAAATTTTCTATGTATCTAATGGATTGAATTTGCTAATATTATTCTATGAATAATCCAGAGGCTTCCTTATTTTTGTTCTTCTGATTCATTTCTTCTGAAGGAGGAAGCTAAAAATCTGCAGCTTTCTCAATTTCTTCTCACATTTTATTGTTTGCTTTCTATTTTTTCTAGGCCTTGTTGTTACATGTGTAGGCATATGTTATTATTTTTTCAGTCTTAGATTAAGTAAACTAAATCTGTGAAACATTTTTCTGGTTGTTTTTTCAACTTAAATTCTGTTTTTTTTTTCAGATATTATTATTACTTTATCTGTTTTCTTCTTGTTAATATTTGCCTGGGCTTCTATTAAATTCATCAAGCAGACTGTGAAAAAAAATAGTTTGTTGCCAATTACGGTTTATTTAGGTGTATCTCTCAGATCAGAATGTGAGTAGAATGGTTTAAGTGATATTTCTTGTCTTATCATGGGTAAGTTGAATCCATTTCACATATATTGTAACTAATGATATAGTTGGACTTACTATCTGAATTTATAGGTTTATTTATTGTGCTTATTGTTGAAAACTGCCTTCTTCATCTTTGTACCTCTAAAGCCAACCAGAGGACTTGGCTCAAGACAGTAGATTGTTCCATAAAATGCTCAGTGAATAAAAAACGTCCTTGATTCCTTAATTCCAGTCTGATCTGGGCAATAGCTTAGGGAAAGGTCACTTGTTTGTAATGGGGTGAAGACTAGAGTTCAAGTATTGGTAAAAGAGGTTTCAACAAGGTTTTAGGTATATTATTAAGTCTATTAAATCCTATTAGTTAAATGTAACATATAAAGATTTTAAGTTTTCTGCCCTTGTGAGACTCAGTAATAGCTCATGCTGATGATCAAAGTGGAGGTAAAGATGAAGGTAAAGAAATGAAGGTAAAGTCTAGAAATCCAGACTGTCCTCTCTACCAGGCTACCCCTCTTGCCCCTCATGACATTTCCAGGCCAGAGTGAATCACACTGTTTTGGTTTCAGATTTGGGTTTCACTTTTTTTGTCCTTTCAACTGCTCCTAACAGAGTGCTCAAAAACATTTTTTAAAATAATATTATGGCAACATTAGTTTCATTGCAGAGTGCTCCTCTAGAAGAACCATGATGCTAAAGAAAAACATTTAGTTAAGGACATATTAAAATAAAATCAGGATGGCTCACAACCCATTAGACATCATCTTCTTGTCTTAATTGACCAAAAGAGAGGAAGGGAGGGAGGGAGGGAGGGAGAGAAAGAGAGAGAAGCATATGTTTGTTACAGTGGAAAGAGTACTAGACTGAAACCAAGGGCCTCCCAGGTTTGGCTGTGGCACTTAGGCTCATCAAAACATCTCCGGAAATTTCTTTCAGTGCAAAGGAGCTGGATTAGTTGATCTCTCAGGTTTAAAATATTTAACTCTAAAATATTTCTAGTCTGAGTCTGGAAAAAAAATCTTTATGAAACTCTAGTAAACAGCCTAATCAGCATCTTTAAAATTCTTTAAAATTCTACTTGCAGCTTAAAACAGGTTTAGTCATATTCAGTTGTAATTATAGGTTTAGTATCCCTTATCTGAAATGTATGTGACAAAAACTATTTCAGATTTATGAATTTTTAAATTTTTTTTTTAGTTTTTTGGAGTATTTGCATATATATAATGAGGTATCTTGGGGATGGGATCCAAGTCTAAACACCAAATTTATGCATTTCATGTGCATCTTATGCACATAGTCTGAAGGTAATTTTTATCATATTTAATAATTCTGTGCATGAAACAAATAAATTTGTGAACGAAACAAAGTTTCACAGTGTAGAATTTTCCTCTTGTGGGATCATGTTGGTTCAAAAAGTCTTTTGTTTTGGAGCATTTTGCATTCTGGATTTTGGGGTCAGGGATGCTCAACCTGTATAAACCATCCAGATTACTTAGCTTTGAATATTGTTTTAAGCATTGATGGATGCATTTTAAAGCTATTGTGCATCAGCTGAGAGAATAAAACCCTGTTTCCTCTAGATGCTCTTTTCCATTGGGAGCAAGGCCTTACTCAGTACCCAACCAGGGTAGGCAGGGCCTAATGCAGCCCATCTAGATGGTGGACACCATGAGCTTCCCCCTATTGTGAACTAATGTTATTTCCTTGTCTCCCTTCCCTCCTGAAATGACATTATTTGCAGCAAAATGAAATGGAGAGAAGGTGGGGTAGGGGGGCATTCTCTCTTGTTTGAATTCTCTTGTTTGAATTTCATCTGGAAGCTTAGAGGTTTGATTGAAGGTTGGGGGTTCAACAAAGATGAGGATACGTAACTCATGAATCTATGAATCTATCTGGTGATCTGACTGGGCTGGGCACAAACTGCTCTGTGCTGAGGCTAAAACCATTTTCAAGATTGCCCAAGAAGAAGATACAGCTTTCAGGAGCAAGTAGGTTTCTATCCCTATATAAAGCATACCCTTCATCTTCAGCATTTTTTTTTCAACTTTCTTCATGCAGGTGTTTCTTGACTTGTGATGGGGTTATGTCCCAATAAGCCCATCATAAGCTGGAAATATTATTAGTAAAAAATGCTTTTATTATACCTAACCTTCAAAAAATCACAGTTCAGCAACACTGCACACCGGCTGGTTGTTTTCTCTCAGGACTGTGTGGCTGACTGAGAGCTGTGCTCACGGCCACTGCCAGCATTGCGAAGGAGGGCCATATAGCGTATTGCCGGTCCAGGAGGAGTTCCAAACTTGGAAGTATGGGTTTTACTAAATTGTATCACTTTTGCACCATTGTAAAGTCAAAAAAGTACAAGTTGAACCATTATAAGTCAGAGATAGTCTGCCTGTATAGCTCAGTAGCACACTTGGCAGAAACACTGGAAGGAAATTCAGTATGTTTTAAATTGATTTTAACTCCTAGTGACAGGACTGTAATTTTCTTATGGTTCTCCCTAAAATGTCAACAGTTAAACAAGGAGAATATATATATAATATAATTATAATTATATGTATGTATATAATTTATATATTTTTTTTTATTTTAAATATATATATTATTTCTTTCTCGCAAAGAAAACTATGAAATGAAGAAAGTCTTTTTAAAGTGAAAGAGTGAATTGTCTGAGTTCTGCTAAGGACAAGAGAACTCCATTTCACTGAAGACAGTGGCACTCAGCAGTCAGGGCCTCGTGCCTCAGGGCAGGCCCTCCTCCTTCTGGCCATGTCCAGATTTTCTAACCAACTATTTCTTCCCCCAGAATGGCTGCAGTCCGTCCAGGCCACCATGATCCTGTCCATCATCTTCAGTGTTCTGTCCCTATTCCTATTCTTCTGTCAGCTCTTCACCCTCACCAAGGGAGGCCGGTTTTATCTCACTGGAGTCTTCCAAGTCCTTGCTGGTAAGTTGTAGATGGTAAAGTCCATGTAGAAGTGGGACCTGTCCAAGAGTGTAGCCCTGGAATGATGGATGTTCATGAGTCTGAACATTGAATGCTTCTATCATAAAGTTCAGGTGTATGTGCAGTTGTGTGTATGTGTGTGTGTGTGTGTGTGTGTACATGTATCCTTGAACTTGGGAGTTCCTTACTTCTCCATGGATTGGGGTACCCATGAAAAGACTTAGTGGTACTGGAAGGATGTTCCCCAACCAAGCCAGACCTAACACCAGAACAAAGCTACAATCTGGACACATCATCAGAGGTAAACACTAAGGGTAATAGTAGAGTCAAGAGCAGTCCTGAGGACTGTTTCCTGTAGATTACATTATGCCTCAAGAAATCATCTCTGCATCAGTGTAGAAAATGGCCCTGATGTGTTGAGTGCTGGCAAGGTAGCTCTCAGATACGTGTCTTCTACCTGTAAGTGGGAGTGAAATCACACAGACACATTTTTACCCTCTGTTCTCCAGTTCTTACATTTCATTAGACTTTGATTTTCTGTTGTCATCTTCTGATGTCTTCATTTTGGCAACCCTGTGTAATATGCCATCATTCAAATATGGGACCATGAAAACATAAGTGGTCTCCTTCTTCTTTTCCCTACATTGTCTTCAATAGGTTATTCACAGGCAGAGCGTTGAGAAGCTTCTGGTGTAGATGGAGACATCTTCCAACATTTTCTCTAGATTCTAGCCAGCATCTTGCTTCACTGACTTATTTTTTGACTGTTGACTGCCATCTGAGTGAGTCTGCAGGGTATTGGAGAGAAATAAGCAACAGATAGAGTAGTAGATTCTACAGTCCCAGTTCATAAATCATAAACTTTCATATTTACCAGAGTATGTCTGGGTGCTGTGCGATGTGCTCAGTCATGGCTCTCTATGTAGGCAAAGGACATATCATTTCACGTTTTCACTGGTTGTCAGAACACTGAAGCTCGCTCCCCACTCTGTGCTCAGAGGTCGTGACTGGAGGGTTGGAAACTGCCCACGTGTACTTGGTAGCTTAACGAGCAGATGTGATACCTTATACAGGCATCACAGGGGAAAGACAGCCTGAGGTTGAATGTGATGACTTTTTCTAGAAGCCAGAGAATTCCCATTATAGAACAAGGAAGTAAACTGAAGAGCCCCCTTTCACCAAACACTTAAGTACATTTCAATACTCAGGATGTTGGGATTTTAAAGTCAAACAGTGTTTGCTGTTTGCCCTGGTTTATTGTATCAAGCTAATTTCTAGAGTTTCACCAGCTTTGTTAAATTGCTAATTATTCAATGTGATATCATTTCTAGGTATATGAAAAGCAAAGAGTTATTATTCATTCTGTTTCTAGACACAATACAGAAAACTGTTTAATGCATTCTGGGGTTTCATTTTTTTTGCTCATTGATTATATAGCTGGATATCAAATCAAATGATCATGCCCACCGCATCTTTAGTTCAATATCAATTAAAATACACTTAGGAACCAGATTTCATTTATTATTTTTATTAAATTTATGTAAGATTATTATTTTGCTGATGAATAAACTGAACCTAAGAGAGGGAACATGAAGGTCACCTCACTCATGTCAGGGACTGTTGTGTGCTTACAACCCTTCCCATACCATGTGGGCCAAATACAGTTGGGTACCTCTCCCACCCCAAATTTTCAGGAACACAAAATCCAAGGCATAAATGCTGCCTTTTCTATTATCTTTTATTGAAACTATGATTTCTAGTGCAAGGTAAATTCATAAACAAAATTCCTAAACATCTGTGATGAATAAGAGCTGGCACCAGCAGAACTCTTCAAATGAAAAATATTGAACTGAAGAGAAGTTCAATATAAGTTACTGTGGGAGGTGCTTCTCAGCATAGGCAGAACCTCCACCTTTATTCTTTGCACTGAGATATTTCCACTTTAAACCCTCTAACAATGCCTTTTTAGCAAAATCATGCTAGGCCAGAACAAAAAGTCTACAGATAAGAACCATTAGGTCACATGTCACTCACTGTGTGCTAAATTCTATTCAGCCAAACACTCTTAGGTCTGGAGATTTTAGTCTTCCAAAGCACTTTTACTAATCCACCCTTGCTTCATGGCTTTGCTTCCCCTCTGAACTCAGTGCAAGCATTTCAGAACTCTACCATAACATCTCTGATTTTAAAAGCACATGATTTGTTTCTTCTTTATCCCCTTCAAATCAAGCTGCTTATCTCTCACAAGGCCTCATTTTCAGCTATCAGTTTGTCAGTTGAATGGTCCATATTTAAATGGGAAGTTATCTGAAGTTAGAAATGTCAAACTAAAATAATAGTTACAGTTTTTAAATCTTAAGAATATTCTGTGCCTGTTTGTCAACTCCAGTCAAAATGACCTAAAGACCAGCCTCCTAGGAACCAAGCATGCTTAGAATGTGCATTTGAAATTGCTGTACTATCTTTCCACCAAAGCTGAGAAGTAAGAGTTAGGGACTCTACCTAGAGACTTCCTGACTCCTTTAGGCTGTGACAATTTTAAATCAACCTTGTCAGATAGTTCCCCAACTCGTGGCCTATGAAGACGTTAGTAACTGGAGCCAGGTGTAGTGGCATGGGTATGTAATCCCAACAACTTGAGAGGCTAAAGCAGGAGGATCACAAGTTCAGTTTAGCTAAACTGTATCTCAAAATAAAAAATAAAAATGGCTGGGGATGTAATTCAATGGCAGAGCACCCCATAGTTTAATCCCCAGTACTGGAAAGGAAAAAAGGCAGTAATTGGAGAGAAAATTAGAGTTAGGATGGTTGGAGGTAAGAGTTAGTGAAAACTTGGAAAATGATGGCTTGAAATCAAGGAAGAAGTCAGAGAAACTAAAATAATCAGGAGGGAGGGAAGAGAAAAAGGAGAAGAGAGAAAGGGAAAGAAAGGAAGGAGGAAGGGAGGGGATCTTCTTCCCTCCATGGCCAGGGAAGAAGAAAGTAGTCCTGTGATCATGGGATACAGAATCTAAGAACATGCCTACCACAATCTGTAGATTCCATGCAGGGCAAATGACTTTTTAGAGCACTGAGGCATTTTAAGTGGAAACTACCAGGATCTCTGCTATGATTCCCAAGAGGCGAGGCACAGCTTCCCTTTGAAGGACCCACTGTGATCTTTATGGACCTTACCTCACTTTTGCAGGAGAGGCAGATGGCAGGTGGGTGGGCTCTTGTGGCTGATTTCGATTTAGGAGTTGTCTCTGCCTTCTTCTAGATTACAGCTCTTGTGGGGTTAAAGGTCTCCCTGGTTTGCCACATCATCTCTACTTCATACTAAGCCACAAGTCTCACATTTAAGAAGTATCTTCCTGGATTACGTATTTCTTAGGTATCAGCTTCTTGAAGGCACACCAAAAGGCAGCTGCCTCCAGTTCAGTGCTTATCAGTCATAGCTGCACATTGGAATCTGCTGGAGTACTTGAAAGAAAGAAAGAAAGAAAGAAAGAAAGAAAGAAGAAAGAAAGAAAGAAAGAAAGAAAGAAAGAAAGAAAGAAAGAAAGAAAGAACCCACCAATATACATCCTTGGAGATTTAATGTAATAGCTCTGGGGTGTATTCATTCCCTGAGTGACTCAGATGTGCTGCCAGGTTTGAGAGCTATTGGTATATACATTAAATTCTCTGGTCTTCCAGGACATCTCCTCACAGACAGCTAATCCCGTTCATAAGCTATAGATTCTTCTAAACCCCCGGTTTAGAGGAATGTCCTGATTCTATAAGTGGATTTGGTAGTTTTTCTTTTTTTCAGCACCTAGTCACCTCTTCCTGGATAGTAAATACCCTTACCTTAGATCTGTTGGGTTGGATTACATTAGATGAGAAAAAAAAATCAAGAAATTCATATAGGTATAAACCTAGAGAGAAAGATTTGCATATTTTTGATATGCATTTGACTACTTATACCCAAAAACTAGCACTATGAAGGGCACATAGAAGGTCCTAAGAAACAATTTGTTCAAAAATTGGATAATTGTGTTCCCATGGCAGAATCTGACTTGGATTAAACGTGTAGTCACTATGATTAACAAGAATAAAAAAGATGACAGAAGTCAGCTCCTGCGTGAGTCTCACCTTTCCCATCTGTTTTGTTCCTTTTGTTTTAAACAGGCTGATACAGAGGTCAAGCATTTGGTCTGGGTTGTAACTCAGTGGTGGAGCACTCACCCATCACATCAACACCAGGGCTACACCTTTTACCGAGCAGGGATCCTGGTCATCTCACCAAATCCTCACTTTCTAGCCAGCTTCACTCTGGGTTCTATACCTGCCTCTTAAATAAAAATGCCCCTGTAAGGGCCTTCAAGATATACTGTAAAGTCTTTAATTGGTAGGAACACTCCATTACTTTCCATGTTGTTGATTATTCCCTCCTTGAAATTGTATTCCCTGAGCTTCCAAGATATCCCTGTGTTCCCAGTTGCCAATGCTCAGCACTGAGTGGTCCTGCTCAACTCTCCTCTTTCCCTCACCCCAGATCCAGTCCACTCCTGAGTGAGGCCATTGCATCATTCCTCATAGTACCTATATGAGGTACCTATAGTACACACCTATATGTACTTTCTCTTCACTTATTAACACCAGGGCAAATATGCAAGAGCTTCTTCAATGCACCTTCTGGCCATCTGCTTTGTCCCCACCGCACACCCTTTTTCTGCCTTGCTTCTAGAGTCATCTTTCTAAAACATGCATCTGATCATATATGTCCTGTGATGGAGGTTCCTCCAAGGTTTCCCATCATAGTCTCCTAAACATGCCACCAAGGCCTTCAGTGAGCTGTCCAGCCTCCCTATCAAGGGAGACTGTTATCTTCATCTGCTGATAGTTAATGTCTTCTTAGCCTCACTCTTGCTAAAGAGTGGAATTCTACCTGGAATTCCCTTCCCACCTCTCTTCTGGCACCCTCGTATACATCCTTTAGGGCCAACTCAATCACTGTCTCCCCCTAAGGCTTCTCTAATGCCCACATGGGGACTCAATGCCCATCTGTGCTCTCAGGGCATCTGGAATATTTCTCTCCTTCTAAAATTATATCACATTATATCAAAAGTATCTATGGCTATGTCTATCTTCTGAACAGGCACTCCTAAAGGTAAGGGCCTTGCCTCATTTACCTTGATGCTCCCAGCATCTAGGACAGTGCCTGCATACAGTAGGCATTCACTACATGCTTACTGAACCCAGGGAAATGGAAATGTTAAGGAAATATTGAGAATTCCCTTAGTTGTTTTCTCCCTATCTGTCCCCTTGGTGGCTCCCTTTCAAAGGCTCTGTACTCTGAAGGGACTTGAGAACTTCTCTTCCAAAGGACTGAAGAGAGAACGTTCAAGGGGTTGTTGCAGACCCAGCTATTCTTAGGTAGAAACCTTGTGAGCTTAATGCCCAGTACCTTTATGCAATTTGAATAGGATGTTTGTCCTTCCACGTAAGGCTGCCCTGTGTCCCCAGACTCAGGCCCCTCCTAAGGGGTCCCAGTCACTCCCAAAGCACAGGTAGCTCATCTGCAGCACCACTTTCATCCAGGGGGACCTCGATGACACATCTCCACCTCCTGGTTGCTGGAAAAGCAGGGAGTCTCATTATTTAGTAGGAGGAATGTTTGGCTTGGGGGGATGGTTACTTTCTGACATTAATTGCCCAGAATTGCAGACAGAGGGTACTCAGCCAGACAGTCCATGTTTTATTCCATTTTTATGTTTCAGAATACCCATCTATTGCTTGCTGTGCAGAGAGCCTTGTAATAGTAATATATTCTCTAAAACATCAATCTCCTCCTAACAATGCTAATTGTGTATTTTCATTGTGGCTTTGAAAGTATCTAAACATATTGCTTATTGAAATTGAACTTAGATGCACTCACTTCTATTAAGGTGAAAGATAGAAACTGAGATATCTAGTTAGTTGCGGCACTTGGGCATCCTACCTCTCTTTGTCCCTCTCATTCACAGACAGAACCTGATTTTTCTCTGCCAGTGATTTTAGTTCATAGCTAATCCATGTGGTTACCGAGGCACTTTTTCATGCCAGTGGCTGATGAAACCCCCCCATGCAGAAGCCCAGCTCACAAGATAAGCAATTATCTTGCCCTTTTTGCTCTCTTGTAACACCTTACTCTTTTCAGTATGTTTCCCTCCTTATAGCTCTGCTTTTGTTAGATGTCACATATAGCTCAAGAGACAACTTCCATGTTTTCCTTTTTTTCCTGGTGCTAAGGATCAAACCCAGAGCCTTGTACATACTAGGCAAGTGCTCTACCACTGAGCCACCTTCCCAGCCCTCATCATTTCTTGAACACAAGGATGAACACTTTGTAGAGGTGGTCAGGAAGCAGTAGGGCAAAATAATTGAGGATCTTGGTCCTTCAGGCAAATCAAAACTGCTTTTTCCTTGAACAGAATCTACCAGTTATAGTTTCCCTCTGACACACACATCTTTGCTATTTCCCAAAGTTACTGTACAAAGCAGGCAGCCCTGAATCCCATCCCACTGTAGTTTCAAGATTATTGTATGGCTTTCCTTTTGGGAGGCAATTTGTGTGGGCCTTTTTTTCCCTCTTAACTATAGAAGAACAATATTATCAAGATGGTTAATGTGACACAGTCCCACTTCTGCACTTTGTTCAAACAAAGTTGTAGTGTCCAGTAAGATGGTAGCCCAAATAGCAGTGAGGTTAGATGTAGGTGGTCTGGGGCATTGGGAGCTTTGGAACCACATGAATTCCACACGGCATACTGGATTTATAATAGAGTCACTCAGAGCTTCTCAAAGACCCTGTTTTCAGGAAGAAACAGACCAGCCTTTGTGTAGCGCCAGGCTGGGGTGTTGATGTCACCAGACCCCTCCTTGCAGAGGGAGGCTGCCTGTCATGTGGGCATGAACCACTGGGCTTGATCTTGGTTGCTGCCCAGGGCCAGAGGTGGAGGCTTTCTTCCCATGCCAAAGAACTGCATTGGCAGGCCAAAAGGGCTGGCCTGACCTACCTATGTATCTGACGTGCTTTTATCTATCTTTGGACTTCAGGCCCAACCTTGGGGATGGAGCTGGTCCTTGATAGTGTTCTTCCTTTGTAACATTGCTTCCCACCTGTATGGTCTTCTCCTTCCTCATTTCCTCTTCACCTCGTTTTATTCTTCCTTGCCCAGTAGTGCCCATAGGCATTACCTGCTCATTTGCATTGAGCAACCCTGCTAAGGACACTGTAGGCTCCAGAAGTCTGAAGAAACCTAATGCCTTTACCATGCCATGACACCAATAAGGACAATGTCATTTCCCTTCAGTTGGTTTCAGGCCATGCACTGTAGGGTGGTTCACAGATTTCCAGGAGCCCCAGTCAACTCACCCTTGGAAAGAGACAGGTTTATCTTGCAACCCCAATATTCACTTGTGTCCTGGGAGTTGACAACAGTGAAAGAAAAAAATTGGGATAGAAAACATGCTGAGGACCTTCAGAAGTTATGGCTGTAGTAGCCTAAATTGGAACTGGAGAACAAGTCCTTTTGCTCTTTTCCATCTCATCCAGGCTCCTCCTCTAGATTCTGAACCTGGAGGCGGATTCCTTCCAGAGTTAGAAATGCTCTCCCGGCTCAGCATTGTCCGTGTTGGGGGTGGTGAAGGGGTTGTCCCAGCATAAACTCTCCCTCACCTGCTTGTCCCCCTTCCCAGGTCTGTGCGTGATGAGTGCGGCTGCCATCTACACTGTGAGGCACTCCGAGTGGCATTTCAACTCTGGCTACTCCTACGGCTTTGCCTACATCCTGGCATGGGTGGCCTTCCCCCTGGCTCTTCTCAGCGGCATCATCTATGTGATCTTACGGAAACGCGAATGAGGCGCCCTGACGGTCTGTCTGAGGCTCTGAGCGTACACAGGGAAGGGAGGAAGGAAGCCAGAAAACAGGAAAAATAAAATAAAAAGCTAGCCAAAAGAACCCAAACTCAAGCCAAACCAAACAGAAAGCAGTTGGGGGGGGGGGGATTGCTGTTGATCAAAGATGTATATAATATCTATGGTTTATAAAACCTATTTATAACACTTTTTACATATATGTACATAGTATTGTTTGCTTTTTATGTTGACCATCAGCCTCGTGTTGAACCTTAAAGTAGCTAAGGAACTTTACATCCTAACCGTATAATCAAGCGCAGTATTTTTGTTTTGTTTTTCAATCTTTTGTTTTGCCCAGAAATAAAGTAACTCGAATCTGGCCCCTTCCCTTTCATCTGAAAGAAGATACCTCCCTCCCACTCCACCTCATGGAAAACCAAAGTGTGGGTCTTGAACCCCAAATGCCCCCAAATGCTTATATCGTGGGTGACCCAGTGCATTTAACAGAAACATTCACTGCCTAAACCTCTGTGTGAAGCCTTAAGCACACACAGACAAGACACCCCAGACGGAAGCCCTCAGCAAAAACATGGCCTGTGGCTTTGGAATACTTGCCCTTGCAGGTGGAATATCTTGGTCGCCCGTGTAAATGAGAAATCAGTGACAACAGACCTGTGAAATGGTGCTATGGATTTACCATTCCTTATTATCACTAATCATCTAAACGACTCACTGGAAATTCAATTAACAATTTTATGACATAAAATAGAATGGAGACCTGAAAAATTCTGTGTAATATAAATGGTTTATAACCGCTTTTGTACCTAGCTAGGCTGCTGTTATTACTATAATTAATAAATCTTAAAGTCTTTATCACTTCCACATTTTTCTTACGGTCAGAGCATCAGGACAAATATCTAGACCTTTGGGACTTGGAGTTCCCAGGGCTTAGCTGGGTCTAGAGTGTTCTGTGTCTCCAAGGACTGTCTGGCAATGATTCGTACTGGCCACCAACTGTAGATGTATATACGGTGCCCTTCTGATGCTAAGACTCCAGACCTTTATTTTTTTGCTTTGCTTTTTCTGATTTTATACCAACTGTGTGGACTAAGATGCATTAAAATAAACATCAGAGTAACTCACTGATCTCTCTTGGGTTTTTGTGGGAGCTCGTTATGGGTACAAGGTGCAATTCAGGGTAGGGTAAAGAGCTTCAGTGGAAAGCAAGGTAGAAATGGTGTTTGGGGTTGCAGTGTGGTGTTAAGGAGCAGGATCACAACTGTCTTACAGACTAAAGGAAGCACATGATGCCTTCAGATATCTGCAAATGTCTGCTAATTGAAGAGCTGGGGATTTTAGTGGAGATGAAGGCTGTAAATGGTCTGGAAAGAACTTGAGTTCCATTTAACCCAGCCCTCTTTCTGTGCTGTTTTCTGATAGCCTGCATTGGGAATACAGAGGCATGAAATGAACTAGCCTAATATGCAGGAAAAGTTGGCATGAGCGACACAGGTCCCCAATGTTGAGGTATGATACATTGAAAGGTCTGAATTATGGCAACCTAGGGCCAGACTTCTGGATAAAACATTAGTCAGTGGCAGCTGAGCTCCTACCATCCTAAGACAGGGAACAGGCAACCATGTCATCTGGTTCTAGATTTTGGGGCTGAATCTCATAATTTTTATTTGTCAACCTTTTATTGTACATCTACATTACATCAAGCTGATGATGCACTTGACATTCTTCAATATTTATTAAGGCCCTCTTCTCAACTGGGCACCAGAGGTGAAGAAAGAATGACATAATTCTTGACATTGAAAGGTCACATTTTGGAGAGAGAATCAAGGAACACAAGTAATATAATGGAGTTAAAAGCACAAAAATCAGGCAGCCTATGTTTGAGCCTGCCCTCTGCCACTTACCAACTGTGGGAGGCTGGAAAGCTTACTTAAGATTTCATTTCATTTCTTAAGATTTCATTTCCTTATCAGTAGGAGGGACTGTCATTGGTGAGGTTATAGGATTGTGAGGATTAAAAAGAGATGATATAGGTAGGTGCTTAGAATAGTAAAAGGTAGCCCAGTGTATGGTACCTGTAATCCCAGCTGCTTCCGAAGCCGAGGCAGGAGGATCGCAAAATCAGTTCCAGCCTCAGCAATTTAGTGAGGTTCTGAGCAACTTAGCAAGATCTTGTCTCAAAATAAAACAATAAATAAAAAAGGATGGGGATGTAGCTCAGTGCTATAAATCCCCTGGGTTCAATCCTTAGTTAAAAAAAAAAAAAAGTAACTTGTACCTAGAAAGTACTCTGTGGGTTAAAATGATTATCACAAATGTCACAATAGAGGAGTATTTGAAGGATCAAAGGAGATATTGATTTGTATGGGGTTCCTATGCCAGGTCATGCACTGGAATCTCCCATATAGGGGCCCACCCAAGAGAGCTGGATTCTGTGTGTCCATGGTGATGGTTACAACTTGTAGCCAGGAATGAAACCTCAGTTCTCATGAGTCACCTGGAAATCTTGGATAATACAGATTCTTACTGAATAAATCTGAGTGGAACCTGAGATTCTGCATGTCTAGTTAACTCTGGTGATGCTGATGTGACACAGCCTACAACGAAGCCACATGTAGGGACCTGATGTTTTTCTGCCTGAACATCTGTGAAAAAAGAGCTTCTCCCTTGCTTTCTTTAAATGTGATTTTATTCATTCATTTGTTCATTTCATTACTTGTTCTTTTTAAGTATACATGACAGCAGAGTCATATTACACACACATGGTGGGTTAAGGTGGCCCAGATGGCCCTGAGATGGATGCATGTGAGACTAAGAGATTGAGAAAACTGGGAATTCCACATCATGCTGCTACACTTTGAAAACCATACATTGTACTTCGTACACTATCTTTTAAAACTTTTCATTTAAAATTAGTACAGGTAAGAACAAAGAAGAAAGCAAAAATGTTCTCCACTTCTTCCCATCCAGGTAACCCTGTTGAGGTTTTAAAAAGCAATTTGAAAATGGGGTTATAACATTCTAACATATCTAGAGAGAATGAAATCTGAAAGCCTATTTACTACCTCATATTGTCTTGCCCAGGGCAACTGATCATAATACATAATTTCTTCAAGAAAAAACAATGTCTAATACATATACATCCATTTACATACTTTTAAAATTTATAAAAAAGTGATCATACTGCTCAAACTGTTCTATATCTTGTTTTCTGATAAAAATTGGAGATCATTCTATATTGACATAGACCTTATTCTTTTTTAATGAACTCTGCTTCATTCTTTTAAATTTCGATATAGTATTTTGCTAGGTAGCCACACAAATCTTTACTTACCAGGCCCAGTGATAGGCACTTTTGTTGTGTTTTGTTTTATATTATTATCAAAAATGTTTTAATGGACATCCTTATAAATTAATATTGATAAATTTTTGAAGTATGTCCAAGTGTTACGTTCCTGATAAATATTGCCGAGACAGAAAGGACATTTTTTTTTTTTAATTTAGTAAACATTGCCAACTTAGTCTCCAGGAAAACTGCACCGACTTCACTTGATCTTTAGGTCTTACTTTCTGCATGTAACTCATGGGGTCAACCAAGAACAAAGGAGTGTTCAAATAAGGACCCTTGAGTAGAAACAGCTTATCTGTGACCAGTTCCCTAGGATATAACTGATATGATCTCCCATCCTGGAAGAGTTTTACCACCCTGGGAACCTGTCTGCCACAGCCTAGACTGTGATCTAGTATCTGATATGCAGCAAACAATCTGGTAGGGTGAATCTCACCAAGGGACTGGACACCAGAGACTGTTACTTCACACCCACAATTAGAGCACTGAAAGCCATTATTTTTTTTCCTTTTTCCAAAAAGGCATTCATTATTTGTGCAGATACATAAAAATGATTCCCATGTTTAAAAACATACTAAAATACACATTAACCACCAAAGTACTTACTTTTGAAGGACAATGAGCATTGGCTATTTTCAAAATAGCAATAAACACAAGAAGCCCACATATGTAAATCACAAGTGAACATCTCATTTCTGACAAAAATAAGTTCTGTTTTTACATTCATGCTCTATTATCAGCTTCTATATTAGATCCTTCAACGTTATGTACATTTTCTATGAGTTTTCTGTTAGTATGTATAACTCAAAGACACTCAATTCAGAGGTACAAGTCCTTCCTTTTATGAAAGGGAAGTATGAAACAGGATTCTCAACTAAAATTTGAACATAAATCATTGTAAGTATCAGAGATCACTGAAATGTTTAAAACTGTAATATCTGGAACTTAAAAGATTCATAACCTAACAATAAAGGTATACAGAATGCCAAAGACAAAACAATGTAAGGCAAAGGAATATCCTCAAATTCAAACTGATTTTCCCCTCCCTCAAGTTCATTTGAAGGTCTAAAGCTGATTTTTGTTGTTGTTAAAAATTCTAGGAAAGCATACATTAGGAAAAAAAATCATGAAAATACTTTTTTTTAATTCCTCAGCTTATTCTCCCCAAACCATGAAAATAATAATGATTAAAAATATGTTTAGATTGGAAAGGTATTAGACTATCTGAAGGAATCAAAATGAGCAGTTGAAAAAAATCAGCTTTAAAGCCACCATCTGAAAGAGTATTTGTCATTGACCATTCAAATTATTTCTTTAGCATTCTTTTAGCAAAATAAAAATAAATTTACAGATGGATAATGAAGTTCACCAACATTAGGCAGGATCAAATTTTAAGATAAAAATTAAATCCACATTTGGTTGCAAAGAAAGGTGAAATTTATCCACAGCAATTTTCTATTAATGCTTAATTAAAAGCATGAGGTGACGTCTCTATTACACATTGTTTGACAGATACTTTCTTGGCTTTAAAATGCTTTTTCATATATGCAAAGAAAGGTAACAAGGATAGGAACTGTACTTTGTATTGTCTGTGTAGGACATAGGGCTTTCGTCATTGTCACCTTAGATGTGAATACCATTAGGGCCATTAAGTTAAAGTTGGCCTAAAAAGTTTTCTAAATGTGACTGTTTTCAACTGATAAGGATCCTCAGTTTTATGGATTTTTCTGGGTAGTGATTACTTTCAGTTCTTTTTTTCTGGTGATATATGCAATAATTTATGGTAGATATATAAAGGGAATGGAACATCAGGAGCCTGCTGTCCAAGTTCATCACCACTTGCTCCTGATCATTTTCAAATATACGTATGTGATAACCAGTTGCTCTACCACATGCTAGTTTTCCACTACTATCAAAAGAAGGCAAACGTAATCCTACTTCTCTGTCTTGTTCTCCCAGGAGCATACCAGCCCATTGCTGTTTATGCAAGAGAAAATGGTCATTCTGAAGGTTCTAGAGAATCTCATTCAATAATCCTTGCAGAAGTTGGATCAATTGTAATATACAGTAACCTTAGATGTCTGAACACTGACACAAATGGTTTTCCTTGCTCAGCTTCAAGGAAGGTAATGCCTTCAAATGTTTTCTCTGCCTAGAAAAACAGACACTCGTTTTCATCAAAAGCTGTTTTAAAGATCTATTCCAAGAAGGCATGAGTTGAAGGCACATCCACTTTTTTAGAGCTGTATGCGTATCCATCTCTACTTGCATCATGAATAAATTTGAACCAATGAGTTGTTTCATGATGTTTATACTGAGTTCTTTAAAAAGTTTAACATTCTGGTGAGTCACCAAAATTGTTCAGAAGATATTCAAGGCACTATTTCTTTATAGAATCTTATCCATAAGTCCCTGCTGATGTGTAATAGCCACAAACAATTTTCACACTAATTGCTTCCTTCATTGTCTCACCGCACAGCTGCACCATCCAACTGCAGCATACAAACTTGCTGCCCAAATGGGAATCGTGGGACTGGGCTTTCTTAAGACATTGTTCCTATATCATCCAAAGGCAACCTGCAGTGCTTCTGTATCAATATTCTGCTCAGGAATCTCCAGTTCAATCATATTCATGGTGGATTCCTTCCAAGGACCATGGAGCACACTAAAAGTAGTCCAATTGACATAAATATATTTTGTGTAAGCTCCAATCCTGGAACACGTTTCCACCATTCAAAAGTACTGTTTGATAAATATATTTGGATGTGCACTTTACTTTTTTCTCCTCCAGGGATGTGGAGGAACTGCTGCTGCCTGTCGCCCTCCTCCTATCCTCATCTGTCTGAAGTTGGAATGAAAGCAGCGAAAGGCCCTTCTGCTCCGCTCTCGGCTGGGCTCAGGTTGGCCGGGGGTGGCACAGCACTGGGCTGCTCAGCAGGCCATGGGACATGGCTCCCTGCTCCTTCATGGAGCACGCTTCAAGAATCCTAGAGGAGGCCGGGTGTGGTGATGCACGCCTGTAATCCAAGTGGCTTGGGCGGCTGAGGCAGGAGGATTGCGAGTTCAAAGCCAGCCTCAGCAACTTAGCGAGGCCCTAAGCAACTCAGTGAGACCCTGTCTCTAAATAAAACACAAAATAGGGCTGGGGATGTGGCTCAGAGCTGAGGGCAAGACCATGTGCCCTCCGCTGCCCTCCCCCGCCCCCAGCCCCCTTTTGTAACAAGGCTCTGGCTGTTTGTTGCTTGCGCACGTGGCAACAATGCCTTAATGTATTATGTAGTCTTCTCTTCGTCTATTTTCTGTTGTGAAAACAAAATACGTGAGGCTACACATAAAGAAAAGAGGTGTGTTTGGCTCACAGTTTTGGAAGCTGAAAGTCCAAGACCAGGAGGCCCACGTGGTTTGGTAAGGGCCTTTGTGGTTGCTTCACATGGTGGGAGAGAAGCAGAAAGGGAAATGGCTGCGTGTAGAAGGTGCCGAATGTGTGAGGTGAACTTGCCTAACAACTTACACTCTTTAGAGCTAACTTACTCTTTGAGACCAGCTTTCATCTCTTCTGAGAGTGGCATCCCCAGGACAGCCACCTCCCACTAGGCCCTACCACATGAAGGTTTGCCACTCACCATTGCCACACCAGAGACCCAGTTTCTAGAATGTGAAAGTTGGGGGACACTCAAACTATATTCAAACCACAGCAGGTTCTGCATTTTTCTCAGCTATTGTCCTCAGCTAGCTAAACATTCACAGTGTTTGTCCTGAGCAGAGTTTGGCACCAGATCGGTCATCCAGGGCTCCTTCACCACTGGCTCTGAATTAACCAAGGAAAGAAAAGAGACCAAAGACAAACTTCCAGCAAGACAGCCTGAGAACATCCATCCAACAGCTGACCAGTAATACTGGTGGAAACTTGAAAAAAAAATCTAAAAAGGAAGAAAGAAAGAAGAAAGAAAGAAAGAAAGAAAGAAAGAAAGAAAGAAAGAGAAAGAAAGAAAAAGAAAGAAAGAAAGAAAGAGAAAGAAAGAAAAAGAAAGAAAGAAAGAAAGAAAGAAAGAGAAAGAAAGAAAGAAAGAAAGAAAGAAAGAAAGAAAGAAAGAAAGAAAGAAAGAGAAAAAAAGAAAAAGATAAGTTAAAGTCTCTGGAAATGTTCCTAAGGACAAACAGCAAATATCACTGGGCACAAAGCACACATGCCTCTAATTGCAGCAACTGGGGAGGCTGAGGCATGAGGATTGTAAGTTCAAAAGCCAGCCTCAGCAACTTAGCGAGACTCTAAGCAACTTAGTGAGATTCTGTTTCAAAGATTAAAAATAAAATAAATAAAAGGCAGAACACCTGTGAAATTTTGGTAAGAAAGGTAATAGTTGGTGCTATTTGAACCAAGATTGCTCTCCTTCTCCCCTCCCAGTTCAGTGAGGTAGAAACTCCACTCCACTGCCCCAACCAGTAACATAGAGCTGCCTGTCCCCAACTCCTAGCCAGAAGGCTTTCTTCCCAGGGGAAGCAGGACTCAGCATTTTTCAGTCTGCCCCTACACACCTATTGCTGAGGCTAAGCCCCAGATGAATGTAGCCAAGAAGTAGTCACTTCCTTTTAGCATCCCAAACCCATTTTTGGAATGGAAGCTGTACCTTGGATGCATTGTGCTAAGGATCCTGGGGCATTGATCATTCTTGCCCTGCTTATGAGTAAGGATTTCAATCAGGAGAGATAAGCTGATAACCAGACCAGCCTCCAACCCTGGTCCAAGCAGCTCCTAGAGTCAGGGTGCCTGAGAGAGGCTTGCTGTTTTCCCACCCACTATAAGTCTTGGCTCAGATTTTGCCTGAGTGAAAAAATAGGTGACATAATAGCTAGCTCCTAATCTCTTCTTAAGGAACTGACCTCATTTAAACAGAGTGAAGAAGTTTAAGATCTAAGGCACTCTCAAGGATAGTGGAGGTTGTGTTGAAAGACAATTGGGAGAAAATCCAAGATAAAGGCTAAACTCTAGGCATGCTGCTTGGCAGGAGAGAACCAGGGAATAATACAAGGAGGAGGTCTCCTGGGGTCTAAACTAAATTCGAACACTAGAGAAACTTTTCCTTGAAAGGAGTCAGAATTTGGTTGGATCTTTTGTAGAGCTATTTATTACCCACAGTACTGTTGAAACCAGTTAAGCAATCAGCAATAAGCAAGTTTAATAACTGAAGTTTGGTCAGGGATAGAGAGAGGGGGAACCCTACAGAAATCACTGTCATCCTAGGTGACTATGAACATAGCTAAAGCTCCGCCTGAGGAACAATATCAGAAGTCTGTCTGTAAGGAGGAAACAGACTTATTAAAATAATCCAGTCAGTCACTAAACAAATAGGAAAATAACAAAAATAAACCCATGAGTAGGAAGACCCAAATCCAGAATTGCTACCACATATGTAATGTAAAATATTCAGTTTCCCATTAAGAGAAAAAGTTATGAGGCATGCAGAGAAACAGAATAGTATGACCTGTGGGAGGTAGGAGGAAGCAGATAGGGTGATCCCTCTCATCCCTGGAAGATAGATTATAAGACCCTTAGTAGATAACTGAAACTGGATGTTACCAAACTCTCTATATAGTATATATCTTCTTATGCATATACACCTATGATAAAGTTTAATTTATAAATTTGGCATATTATGACACTAATGATAATATACTATAATAAAAATTATGTAAATTTAGTCTCAGGATATCTTACTATACAATATTCACTCTTCTTGTAATGATATGATGCTTACAGGATGAGACGAAGTCAGGTGAATGACAGGCGTCATGATACAGTGAGGTTACTACACAGGGATGACTTGAACACAGGCACTGTGGTACTGTGACAATTGGACTAAAAATCAAAATGGCTACTAAATGACTAACAGGTGAGTAGCATAAACAGGATGGATACACTGAACAAAGGGATTTTTCATTTTCCCAAGAGGAACAGTACAAAATTTCATTATATTACTCAGGGTGGCACCTAATTTAAAACTTAT
Organism: Glaucomys volans; assembly: GCA_020662805.1. Classification (NCBI taxonomy): domain Eukaryota; kingdom Metazoa; phylum Chordata; class Mammalia; order Rodentia; family Sciuridae; genus Glaucomys; species Glaucomys volans. Next base: position 1,114,556 of record JAJEJO010050041.1, on the reverse strand, counting down.
TTATTTTTTGAATTTTCCATTTAATATTTTCAGAGTTCAGTTGACTGCAGGTGGCAAATTTCAGGAAGCAAAACTATAAATAGGGGTGCAATCTATGAGAGAGACCAAATGTTAAAAGACTTTCAAGCAGGCATTATAAACATGTTCAAGAAACTAGAAGAAAACATAAATAAAGGAATTATGATAATGTTGCATCAAATAAGGAATATAAGTAAGAGAACATTTGTGAAAAAGAAAAGTGGAAATTATTGTTGTTGAAAGTATAATAAAAATTTTTTTAAAAATCATCAAACATTCAATGTTAAACATTAACTATTAGAAGAAAGATTAAGTGAACTTAAAAATAGGTGGACTGCAATAGCCCGCAAACTGAACAACAGGGAGAAAAACAAAAGAATGAGCAAAAATAAGAGTTTCAGAGATTTATTCAGGAATGAATGAGAGTCAGATAAACACAAAGAGATCCACAAAAAACACATCAGAGTAAAAATGCTGAATAGATGGATGGACAGAGATACTGCACAAACAGTGCCTGAGTAGGAAGACCCAAACCCAGAGTTGCTAATATACATGTGCGTGTGTGTATAAAATATATATACACACACACATATATGTTAATATATTAGCAATTCTGGGTTTGGATCTTTATATGTATATACGTAGTTTTCATCATATATAACTGTCCAGTTTCCCACAGAATAAAAAACTTGTGAGGCATGCAAAGAAACAGAAAAGCATGACTCATGCACAGGGAAGGAAAAAAAAGAAGCAGGCAACAGATACAGTAGTCCCCCTTATCCCTGAGTGATACATTCCAAGATCTCTAGTGAATGCTTAAAATTGTGGAAATATATATATATTTGTGGAAATATATATATATATATTGTGGAAATATATATATATAAATATATACATATAAATTTATATATATATCATATTTATAAGATATATATATGCATTCATATATATGCATATGTACATATATATGATATATATATGTACATATACATATACAAATATATGATACATATATACATATATATGGCATATATATGTATATATATGATATATATTATATATCTTTTTCTTCTTCTTTCTGAAGAACAGTGAGAAAAAAAGAAAATGAGTCTCAGGACATGCAGACAACTTTAAGTTCATGAACTGCAAGAGAAAAATTACTCCTTAATTACAAGGGAACCCCAACAGATTAACAATCTGACTTCCTAGAAGAAACAATGAAAGACAAGAGGCAGCTGGGTAGCGTATTCAAAGGGCTCAAAGAAAACACTAGTGAACAAGAATCTTCCTCCAGTATGCTACCTTTCAAAATTAAGGTAAAATAACCTCCCAGATAAACATAAACTCAGAATTTGGTCCTGGCAAGTATCTTACAAAATATACCAGAGAAGTTCATTGGGCTGAAAACTGGTGACCCTAGTGAGTAATATGAATCCATACACAACCACCAAAACCACTCCCCAAAACCTAAGCAACAACAACAACAACAACAACAAAAAGCAACCCAAAACACAAAGAGCTCTGTATTTTTCTTATTTCCCAACTGGTTTTAAGATCAAGTGTATAAAATAACATGTATATAATGTATTATTGAGCCTATAGCATGTAAGGTAATAGGTATAAGCTATAATGATCAATAACAGCACAAAGGAAATCAGTGGAGGCAAAGTTGTTTGGGGCTAAAGAAATGAATACAGATAGATAAGTAAACAATACATTATTGGGTTGTGACATTAATAGATACAGTAGGTGCAACAACAATAATACCAGAAAAAGGGGGAAAGAAAATAGAACTAGATAGCAGTAATATTTCTACATATCACTTGAATTAAGCTAGTTGTTTTTTCCACACTAACCATTTAAAGAAATTAAAATGCTAATCAGAAAATACTCCTTGAATGGCAAAAGAAAGCAGTAAAGAAGGAACAGAGGAAGAGAGAGAGAGAGAGAGAGAGAGAGAGAGAGAGAGAGAGACAGACGGACGTATAGAAAACAAGAAGTAAAATAGATCTGACCCAGAAATTCATCCCTAGATGTAAACCCAAAAGAAGTGAACACATGTCCACAGAGAAGCTTGTCCTCTGATATTGATAGCAGCTCTCTTCATGGTGGCTCCAAAGTGGAAACAGCCCAAATGTCCATTAACTAATGAATGGACACACTGTAATGTAGTCATATTATTATCTGTAAAAAGGAACTGTGTACTGCTACATGCAAGGCTTAATCTTGAAAATGGGATGCTTAATGAAAAAAACTCATCAAAAAGGACGACTTATTATATATTTCCAGTCATAGGAAAGTCCAGAACAGGGAATTCTGTAGAGAACCTGAAAGTAGATTAGTGGTCAGTTAGGGCTTGGAGTTGGGTAGGGAAATAGGATTGTTGCAGCTAAAGGACAGGACATTTCCTTTTAAGGTGGTGAAAATGTTTTATTAAAGTTAACTGTAGTGGTGGTTACACATCTTTTTACAAAGGTAGGTGTGAAAAACAATGAATTTTATACTTCAAGTGGATTGATTTCATGGCATCAGAATTACATCTCAGTAAAGTTGTTGAAAAGCAGACACTGCCTGCTCCAGCTGTTCCTAAATGCTTCCTTAAGTCTGTTCTTTCAGTGCAAAAAATAAGCACCTTTTTGTTTTGTGGTTTGGGTCACTTTTTAAAAAGGGAATGAGATACTTTGTCCTTCTGAGTGCTATAAAACAAGTAGGATGTTGGAGATGAACAGTTAACACATTTCTTGGCTCACAGAATGTTGGGTTTTCCCAGGGGATTGCTTTGCTGACATTTATTTTCCATCCTTGAGCACTTCTGAGAAATATTTCAATCTTAGGAATTTACGGAAATGGAGTTTTGACTAGGAACTGCACTTTCTGCAGCTACATGGCTGCTCTGCTTTCAGGCTCTGGGAGTGCATTGTTCACTAAACTGCAAATGCACCAAGGGAAATAGCTGCTCTGCCTGGCAGGGCTTCTTGCTTCTTTGCATTTCTCTTTCCTCTGGGATCTTGTGCTCTTAGTTTCCTTGTGGCTTTGACTCTTATTTTGCCTCCGTAACTCTTTTAGGTGCCTGATACTCCGTTTAGTTTTTCTGTCCTAACCATATTCTCTCTGCACAGGTTTTCAACTTCTTGGTCTGTTGTTTTAGTTGACAGACTCCTTTAATGAACATTTGGGAAGAAGTGTGAGGCTCACTTCGACAGGTCTTCTTCTTTCTGAACTGCTGAGTTCTCAAGTATTTTCCAGTGCTCTCAAATGATGTTTTTTGGTTTTGTTTTTGTTTTAATCCAATTTTCTGATAGTTCTCAGCTAGACAAAATGTTATGCTATAAATAGCATTGTACAGGAAGCCCCTTTCATTTTGAAAGCAAAAATCAACTTTTTATTTTGAGAGAGAAATAGTACATTTATAAATTAGTTGGGAGACATTGAGTAATATAGATAGGTATTATTGATTTTTCTTGAGGCTTTGATACAACTTCATAATTAAAATTACTTACTATTGGATAGTTATCCTATCAACTAAAGGATAGTATTCTGACACTTTTCTCAAATATTTGTCCCCTGATTTGTGTTCTCTTTAAACATTCAAATTCAAATTCCTTATTTATTTATTTATTTATTTATTTATTTTAAATGCTGGGGATTGAACCCAGGGCCTTGTGCTTGAGAGGCAAGCACTCTACCAACTGAGCTATATCCTCAGCCCTCCTAATTTATTTTGATAATTTATTCTTTAGGAAATTTTTTATTTTATTCATAGTTTAAGATTTATTTTCAGGAAGTTATGCAGGCATTTCTAATACTCATTCTAAGCTGCCTGTGCTATTTTTCTTGTTCCTATTTTTAGATATTTATATCTCTCATTTTTATTTATTAGTCTTGGTAATGGTTTATTTCTCTTATTCTATTAAAAATATCATATTATCATTTTCACGTTTTCCTAATCCATTAGCATTTTTATTTTTCTTGCCTTTCCCTTTCAGCTCTCATTCAGTTTATTACTATTTTTTGCCAAATTGTCCTCTGATCTCTGATAATTTCTTGCTAAACAAATAAAAATTACAAATTAAAATAAGATACTTACTGTGGATACTGAATTTGAAAAGAAGCATTAATATAGGAACATCCATTGATATAATTTGTGTGTATGTACCACAATTATTACATATGAATATATCCTCTGACTAGCAATTCTACCTTCAGATTTTACTTTAAGAGCAAAACCAACACCACATGCAAAGACTTAGCTGAATCAAAAATATTTATTTCAGACTTGTTCAGAAGAGGGAAACAGAAATAATAATGAAGTACTTAAAGGAACGAAGATGCATTCATAATATGGAATACCAAGAAGCCATTAAAAATATTGCAGAAGAAAATTTATTAAAATGACAACACAATCACAATACATCATAAGATGATAACAGTGGGTTATAAAACAGTATTTCATATTTAAAATTTAACTTTATTAGCATAGCAATTGGACCCATTTATGAGAGTACAATGATGTTTCGGTACACGCATACATTGTACAATGATCAAACTAGTATGTCTGTCATCTTACATATTGACCATTTATTTGTGAGAATATTTGAAATCCATTCTCCTAGCTATGAAAATATATAATGCACTGTTGCCAACTATAGTCACCATACTGTGCAGTAGAGCAACAGAGCTTATTGCTCAATCTAAGCTGCCCTTGTAGACCAACCTCTCTCTTCACTCCTTCCCTTCCCCACTCTCCCCAGCCTCTGGTAACCAGCATTCTGCTTTCACTTTGGAGATTTTGTTTTGTTTGTTTTGTTTTAGATTTCACATATGAATGAGGTCATGCAGTATTTCAATATATTTCTTATTTTTGCCTAAACTCAGCATATTTTTGTTGATTGTCTATAATACTGTAATGGGTTTGGCATATCCAACTTTGACCAGGTTGCACTCTGTGAGGGACAGCACTTCTCTAAATGTGATTATAACTGAAATCAAAGTTTTAGTAAAAGTTCTCCAAAGTTCTCCATCTCGTGTGAAAATGAATAAACTCCATAGCTCACATTCAAAAAGAATATTTGTGAACATATTCTCTTCCTTTTATGAAGTTTTAGATATGGCTCTTTCTTATGAATCCCCCATGGAGTCTACGGAAGGTATCCTGAGTATTGCTAATGAATCTTGATTTTTAAATTTGGCGTTCAAGCTACTCAGGTGGCTGAACTTTGTTCATATTGTTAATGTGTGTGAATGAGTGTGTGTGTGTGTGTTGAACATGAAAATGTACTATGAATTCAGTCACTATTATTATAGAGAAAATGTCAGTTTGTTTTTTGATGACTATGTGGAAATAGTCATTTTTTCATACATTTGGCAGTTTTCTATCATATGCACTTAGTTGCAAGTAACATCTGTGAATTGCCAGACAATTCACCATGGATGGATCTATTGATTTCACATGATTGATAATGCCTTTTAGATTACATTACTTAAAATGTAATTTGTGAATTCCAAAATTTAAATCTACAAGTTTAGAGTTTCAAGAGATATTGTTTGGGGTCCTCTTTTCAAAAAAAATTTTGAAATTCCAAATGAACACAAAAGCAATATAAGAATTTAAAGGCCTAAATTTTAGTAACCCATTACAGATTTAGAATATAAAATCTTCAACAGGTTGATTCATCTTATCCAGGAGTGTAGGTTCAAGAGTTGGAGGGGTCAGGCAATCACCTCAAGACATCCTCCCAATTAGTTAGAACCTATATCTCTGAGAAATAAGTGGTGAGTCCACATTTCAAATGAATTCCAGCCAAGAGACATTTTGTACTTGGCCATTGTGGTGTTAAAGAGTTATTCCATCTACTTTTTTGTTCTTCTGGGCTCACTTAGGCATTTCCCAGGATAATTCTATGTCTCTGTTAAATTAAGAACAACAGCAAAAGCAAAATCTGAGAGCATTTTTGTTCTTCTTTCCTAACTTAAACTCACAAACTCAATATTTTGAATAGAATTCATTTTCTTCATTTCTCCATCCCCAACTATTCCATTGCACTAAGTACAAGATACTTTTCTTTGGGGCTGAAATGAACCAAATTATGGCTTCTATCTCTAAAGCCCTGGGTGGGAAGATCCCAGAGTTCCATCCCTGGTTTTCGTGGCTGGTAATTAACCAGGAAGCACCTGAGAGTGTTTAGAATTTCTTCCTTTTGTCTTTGGGGCCTGTTGGTCCCACTGCACTTATTTGCAGTTAAGAGATACTTTTCACAGGCTGAGAAGCATTGAGTGGGGGTCTGTACACTCTTCTTAACTCTCATACTATTTCAGAGGAAGTCACAGATGAGCAGAGAGAACAGAATTGATCCTCCACAAGAACCGAAAGGAAAGCCTCACTCTAGGCCTCATCTAGTTCAGAGACCTGTCTAGGGAAAGAAACAAAAGTTGCTTCTTAATGATTTCTCTGAATTAGGGAAAAATCATGCCTGGTGTTCATAAAATTCACCCTCATTGTATCCACAATTACAATAATGGTGTTTACTTTTTTTATTTCCCATTCTTTAATGGACTGGTTTTAGGAAGAGATTTATCTTGCCATTAGAAGCCATGAAGACCCTGGAGACAGCTCTAGGTGAACAGAGCCTGGGGTTCAGGCATCCTGCATTCAAATCGCAGCTGTCTCACTTACTTATTGTACAAGTTCACCATAATCAACATTTCCAAGATGACGACAGTATCTACATCACAAAGTTGGGTATTACATGACATAATATTGGTAAATAGCAAGTGACTAATATATGCTAGTTATTATTATTGCTGTTTTTGTTTTTATTAGACCCAGTTTGTCTTTGAGGATTTAAATTCTTTCATGTAAATCATTTAACTCTCTTGTTTGTTCCTACCAGCTGACTCACCCTTGCAGCTTGCTGACAACTGTAGGATGCATAATTAGGCACCTGTTACACTCCATATGCTATAGAAATATTATAAAATCATTCCATGCATTAAACCATTTAATCATTGATCATTTCATGTTGTAAAATGTAATAGTACTAAGACATAGTTGGTTAGTGTTTTAGTCAGTTTTTGAGTCACCATAACCGAAAGACCTGACAAGAACAATTTAGAGGAGCAAAAGTTATTTTGGCGCATTGATTCAGAGGTTGAGCCCGTGGTTGGTTGATTCCATATCCCTTGGCCTGAAGATGGGGCAGAACATCATGAAGGAAGGGCATGGCAGAGGGAAGCAGCTCAGAGCATGGCAATCAGGAAGCAGAGAGGTCTGCTCATCAGGGACAAAATATCAATCCCAAAGGCACACCTCTGATGATCTACTTCCTCCAGACACACCATACCTGCCTACAGTTAATCCATATCAGTAGAGGATTAAGTCTCATAATCTAATCATCTCACCTCTGAACATTCTTGCACTGTCTCACACATGAACTTTTGGAGGACACCTCATATCTAATCCGTAACAGTTAAGACTGGATAGAATAAACAGCTAAATTGATTGTAAACTAATGCTATATATTTGTTCATTTGTTAATTATTCTAAATAAAGATCTTCTGGAAGATGACAAAAATGATAGCATAATTCTTCCTTTAAGAAGTTTATAGGGTCGGGGGTGCAGTTTTTGTGGAGCACTTCCTTACCATGCATAAAACCCTGGGTTCAATCCTCTGCATTGAAAGAAAAAGGAAGGAGAAGGAAAAGAAATTTATGAACTTGTTGTAGATAGATAGTGCTTTAGACTGTTGGGGAAAGTATTGGAATAATTAAGGGGTCATATATCGTCAGTCAGAGAATGAGCAATATTTGAGGTTTTTCTATTCACGAAATAAAATGTCCAAGATTTGTCATGGCAATACATCATCTTCCTATCTAGTCCATCTTATCATGTAGAATGGCTTGTCATCACATCAGCAATTAATAGACCTTAGTGTTACAGAACTGGGGCCTTCTGAGAAACTGAAGCAGCTTGAAGACCCCTACTTCAAACCCTGATTCTTGCAATCAAGTCAGAAAGATTGGTCAGAATAACAAGTTTATTGAAGGGATAGGAAAAGGGAAAGGGGACACTCTCAAGGGAGAGAGTGGGTCCTCTCAGAGAGGAGAGGGACATTGTGTTTGTCTTGTACTCCAGTTTTATTGGGGATCCTATAGAAATTTCTGGAGAGTCTTGACTTTTGACTGACAGCAGGATGGCCTCAGACTTTCAAGTCCCCACTGCCATGACTACTCTAGGTCACCTTGGCCCATGCTGACTAGTTCTAACCGGATTCTTGACCATAAATTCTTACAGATTTTATGGTGAGGAGGAATTATTCTTATCTCCCTGAGTTTTAGGATCTGGTCTGTGAAAAGGGTCACAAAAATCACCCCCTTCAGGGCAACTCAAGTTCCTCTTATCAACATTATTTCCAGCCTGCATTCCTCCTGCACACAACAGGTAGTTTGCTAAGGAATGTGATATATCTTGTTCACTTAGGCTAGGCAGGGCTGCAGGTAAATTGCTTCTTGAAAAAGAAAGCATGTGGGGGTGAGCACAGTGGGCCCATTTTTAAGAATCATTCCCCTAACCTGGTGTTCCCACCCCTCACATCTGTCTGTCCTCTATTACCACATGCTCCACATTGGAACAGATTCATACTTGCACCTGAAAGCCCAGAAGATTGCTCCAAGGATATGCTGCATATGTAAATAGCTCACTTAAATTTTGCACATCAGCAGTTTTCATGGTGAGTGAAATTTCTGCTAGAAAACAAAGTAAAAATTATTCTTGCATACCACATTCCAGGCAGAGTCACTTTCTGAAGTTATAGGTCTGGCTCCTGCAAAGCTCGTGGGACTGTTTCACCTTTCCCCAGGTATGGTCCTCTGTGACCATAGCATCTTGCCTTTTGCCTGTCCAGATGTGAGTCAGATGATTGTTCTTTTGCTCCTCAAAATGCAGGAGAATAATAGGTTGTCCCAGTGGTTCTTATGAAGCAGAAGGTTAATTACATTGTCCCCCATCACCTGCGGTAGGAATCAGAAGGGAAAGAGTTGGAGTCAGCAGGACAGAGAGGAATTAAAAACATTCAAGTGAGACTCAGCATGGACACTGTTCAGAGCATGCACATCGTGGAGGTCCTGTAAGTACACTTACAACCCCAGATTCACAAACTGGAAAGCAACAGGGAGCCTCAGGGAAGCATGTGGGTTTGGTTGTTCAGAAACATGCTGGAGTTAAAAAGATAATGTAGATCTTAGGTTTCAGTCATTCCTCCTTTCTCCCTTTCCATTTGCCAAGTTCATATTCCTATTTCTGCCATCTAGTATCCATAAGAATGGAGGAGGGCCCATATGCTCAGCTCTTCCCAGAGCCTCAGGGCAGTGGAGTGGGAAGAGAGATGTAGGGAGAGGGTTGGCAGAGAATGGACAAAAAATGTCATTTTAGTTGTGGAAGGAAATGTTTAAAAAACAACTCTCACAGAGATGGCCTCTCTAAACAAGCAACAGATTAGGTCCCGATGATAATGATTTCTCTCCCCTTCAAGGCACAAAAAACTGTTTTTTTAAAGTTTGGGAAAAAGGGAGAGATAAAGATCTCCAATAAATGTGTGTACGACAATGTTAATCTTATAACTACTTGTCAAATACAACCTAAAGAAATAAACATAACTATGAATATCAAAATTCAGATTGTAGTCTGGGTGTCTTAAACTGGTCTCTAGATATTTGACTTCTTGGGAAATTTACTCTCACTTTTCACCATACCAAAGAAAAGTTTGCTGTTGTAAAACTATATTTTTCCTTTCACTTTACTCTTTTCTCCCATAGTCTCTTACATAATCTGCCCTTCGTGTGGGAGAATGTACCAGAGGTTTGCAGTGCAGAAAATAAAACAGGTTTTGTGAGAAGAAATTATGTTGAGGTCTTGTTTTTTTTTTTTTTTTGTTTGTTTTTCTTTCTTTTTTTCCCCCTTTGACAACTCTCTTGGAATGGGAGGTAGAAGGGTCACTCTAAGGTTGTAAAGTGCCCGCATAAAGCAAAGGAAATGAACTTCAGATTAAGCTGGGGAAACCTGAAATTACAAAAAGTAAAGACTGTTCTCAGGGAGCTTTAGAAATTCCCAATGGAAAGAGAGGTTGGGTCCAAAGAACTAGGACCAGTTGAACACACCCAGCTGTTCCCCAAATACCACTTGCAATATCTTTCTAAAAATGAAGTGTTAAGACACAGAGGGGAGAAAAGAGACGACTGCCTCCCTTTTTGTTGCTATATAAGGAAGCTTCAGTCATCTGCTGTAGGTGGGTTACAAACATTTGAAGGAATTAGTTGACCTTTGTTTTGTGCATAAATTCAGATAGCAGAGAGAGTTCAGAGTGGTCTCAGAGATCTAGATCTGCACTCTTCCACACAGTACCCACTATCCACATGTAGCCTCTGTGAAAAGTGACTTGTGTCTGAGGAACTGATTGTTCAAAAGTATTTAGTTATAATTAATTTGCATTGATTTAAATACATTATTTTGGTTTTAAAATGTGTTTGAATGAAAATAGTTTTGATATATTTGGTTAAAGTATATTTTTGAAATTAACTTTGTCTGTTACATTCTATATTTTTAAAAATAAATGAGCGCATCAGTAGTTTATCCCAGTTACTTACTGAGTCACATTCTATTGTTAGAGTAGCACACATTTATTCATTCATCTGTTAATAAGCATTATGGTTGTTTCTGGTTTGGAGCTGTTACAAATAAAGCTGCTATGAATATTAATGCACAAGGTTTTTCAGGAGCATCATTTCCTTTCCCTTTCAGTAAATACTTAGGAATAAAGTAGTTGAATCGGATGGCAGGTATAAGTTTGACAATTTAGGAAACTGTCACATTGTTTTCAGAAGTACTTGTACCACTTACTGTCCCTATCAGCATGTCTAAGAGTTCCAGTTCCTATAAATACTGGCCAGCATTTGGTCAGTTTAGCCATTCTGATAATTGTATATTATTATATCACTGTGGTTTTAATTCACATTGTTGAATATTTTGTTGTTGTTGTTTTTGATATGCTTATCTGCAACCAGAATATCTTTAGTGAATTTCCTGTTCAAATATTTTTCTAATTTCTTAATTATGTTTTTTCTTATGGATTTTTGAGATTTATTTACATATCCCAATTTAAGACCTTTGTGGATATAGACTTCATAATTATTTTCCCACTCTGATTTTTCTTCCCACTTTCCTACTAGTATAGTTCAAAGAGCAAAAGTTTTAAATATTGGTAAAATTAAGTTAATCAATTTTTTAAACAATTGTTTGGATTACATTTCTATTGTTTGCACCTAAGAAATCTTTGCAAAGTCCAAAGTCACAAAAAATTTTGCCTATGTTTTCTTCTACTAGAGTTATAGCTTCTAGTTTTCTGTTTAGGTTTATAATCTGTTTTGAGCTGGGTCTGTCTATGGCATGGGTAATGAATCAAAGTGTATTGCACTTGGGTGTTTTGCATGTGGATATCCATTGTCCCAGCCCCATTTGTTAAAGAGAGTCTCTTCTCCACTGAAATTTCTTTATGTCTTTGTCCAAATTCATTTGTTCATTTATGTTCAGATCTATTTCTGGTCTCACTGTTCTGTTCTTTTGGTCTACTTGTCTATCCGATGCCAAAAGACCTAATTGTATAATGTAGCTTTAGAATAAGTCTTGAAATTAGATTAATAACACTCATCCCAACTTTGTTCTTCTGTTTCAAAGTTCTTGTGGCTATTCCATGTCCTTTGTGACATTTAGAATCATATGACATTTACAATCAGTTTGGCAAATTCTATAAACAAACTTTGTGGGAATTTTGATTAATATTGAGTTGAACTTAGAGATCAATTTGGGGATAATTGATATCTTGATAAAATTGAATTTCTGGAGGTTAAGGCCTATCTGAGGTGCATGTGGTAGATTCTCTCCCATTCTGAGGGCTCTCTCATCATGTTATTGATTGTTTCCTGTGCTGAGAAGTTTTTTAGTTTGAATCCATCTCATTTATTGATTCTTGATTTTACTTCTTGTGCTATAGGAGTTTTGTTAAGAAAATCAGATCCTAAGCTGACATGGTAAAGATTTTGGCCTACTTTTTCTTTCCTTAGGTGCTGGGTCTCTGGTCTAGTGCCTAAGTCTTTGACCTACTTTGAGTTGAGTTTTGTGCAGGGTGAGAGATTGGGGTTTAATTTCATTTTGTTACATGTAGATCTCCAATTTATCCAGCACCATTTATTGAATAGGCTATCTTTTCATTTCTCCAGTGAATGCTTTTGGTGCCTTTTTCTAGTATGAGATAGCTGTATTATAAGGGTGTGTCTCTGTGTCTTCTATTCTGTACCATTGTCTGTATGTTGTTTGGGTGCCAATACCATGCTGTTTTTGTTACTATGACTTTGTAGTATAGTTTAATTCTGGTATTGTGATGCCTCCTATTTCACTCTTCTTAAATGTTGGTGAGGATATGGGGAAAAAGGTACATTCATACTTTGCTGGTGGGGCTGCAAATTGGTGCAATCACTATGTAAAGCAGTATGGAGATTCCTCAGAAAACTTGGAATGGAACTACCACTTGATCCAGCTATCCCACCTCTTGGTATATACACAAAGTACATAAAATCAGCACACTTCAATGATGCAGCCACATCAATGTTTATAGCAGCTCAATTCACAATAGCTTAACTATGGAACCAACCTAGGTGCCCTTCAACAGATAAATGGATAAAAAAAAATGTGGCATAGATGTACAATGGAATATTGCTCAGTCCTGAAAAAGAATGAAATTATGGCATTTGCTGGTAAATGGATGGAGCTGAAGAATACTATGCTAAGTGAAATAAGTCAATCCCCCAAAACCAAAAGTGGAATGTTTTCTCTGATAGGCAGATGCTAATTCACAAGGGGCAGAAGCTAAGGAAGAATAGAGTTACTTTAGATTGGTGAAGGGTGGGGGGGGGGGTCTGGGGGTAGGAAGAACAGTAGAATGAATCAGACATTATTAACCCATGTACATATATATGACCAGTGGGATTCTACATCATGTATAACCAGAAGAATGAGAAATTATACTCCATCATATATGATGTATCAAAGTGCATTCTAACTTTCATGTATAACTAATTACTGAATTTCTGATCTTGAAGGAGGATCTCTCTCTATTTAGGTCTTTTATTTTCTCTCAATGATGTTTTGAATTTTTTTTTAGAGGTCTTATATATCTTTTTATCCCAGAGTGTTTCATAGTTTTGATGCTATTATAAATTATAAATTTATAAATTATAAATTTTTATTTTGTAAATATTTTTATTAATATATGAAATTACAACTTCATTTTGGGTATTGACCATTTTAAAATTTTGAATATCAGATGATATTATAATTTTTGTTCCAATCATAAAAAATGATTTACAAGTCTCATGATGAGAAGGATAATATATTATATATACCCCTAATTTTTCTTATTGTATTTTCTTTCTTCTTGGTCATCCAAGATTTTTTTAATCATTTCTTTTCTTTTTACAAAATTCCTTTTAGCCATTTTATAAATGAAGATCTTGTAGTGACAACTTTTGAAATTTTCCTTTGTCTGAGAATGTCTTTATTTCCCCTTCATTGCTGATAGTTTTGCCAGATACAGAATTTGTGGCTGATAGCTGTCCATGTTGCTACTTTCTTCTGCCCCCCGTGGTTTCAGATGAGAAATCAACTATTACTCAAATTGATGTTCCCCTATGGTTAATGCATTCTTTCTTTCTGGCAGTTTTCAAGATTTTTTTTCTTTTATTTTTTAAAGAGTTTTATTAAAATATATCTCGGCATGGATTGTTTTGGATTTATCCTATTGGCAGTTGGCTTAGCTTTTTGAATCTATGACTTTTGCCAAATTGGGGAAATTTTCTTATTTATGTATGTGTGTATGTATGTATTTATTTATTTATTTTTGGTCCATTATAATTTTACACAATACTGGGGTTCATTATGCCACATTCACCCATGCGCAAAACATAATTCTCTCGATCTTCTTCCCCATGTGGGCAGTTTTCATTCATTTTTTTCTTCACGTAGTTTTTCAGTCCTTTTTCTTTCTCTTCTCTTTATAGGATTCCAGTGATGCAAATGTTAGAACTTTTGCATTTGTTTCACAGATATCTGAGGCTCTTCTTGTTTGTGTTTTCAATTTATTTTTTGTCTGTTTTCTCTCTGTTGTTCAGATTGTGTAAATTCTATCATTTTGTCTTCAGGTTCAATGACTCTCTGTCACTTCCACTCCATTACTGAAACCGTCTGCAGGGTTTTTATTTCTGATATTGCATGTTTTTCAGGTCTACAATTCCATTCTTTTCTTTTTCATTTTTTCTCATTAATGAGATTTTCCTCTTGTTTTTGTTCAAAAGAATTTGTAATTGCTTGCTGAAACATTTTTTATGGTGGGTTCTTTAAAATCCTTCTTAGATAATTCCAGTCTCTGATTTATCTCGTTAGTACCAATTGTCTTTTCTCATTTAACTTATGATTTTCCTGGTTGTTGCTGTGACAGGAAGTTGTTTTATTATAACCCTGGGCATGTTAGCCATAAAGTTAGGAGACTCTAATTTTTAAATTTTTTTCAGAAGGTCAGTGTTAAATTCTAGCTCTTAGGTCCTGGCCTCTATCTGTGAGCTGTGGGTCCAGTAACAATTTAATTTCCACAGGTGGTGCTGCTTATGTTGGTCTGCTGTTTATCTGATGCTTCTCTGGCTACCGTGGGTCCCTGCTCAGGCCTCTTGAGGGGGTGGATGGAGCTTCCCCAGACTGGGTCTCCTGGCACCCATAGGACAAAGAGCACTTCCTGACCAGGTGCTTGGAGGGTGTGGGATCCCCTTTTGTGACTGTGCCTGGCCTTTGGGTCTATTGGTTGTTGGTGGGGAGTCTCAGGTCTGGTATGGGAGGATGATGCTTCTTGAGCTGAGTAATTTGTTACGCATGTTCTCTTTTGCCTCTGGTTGCACACTGCCTCTGGGCTGGGCAAGAGGGTTCTACAGGCCAGCAGGGGAGAAGGACTTCCCTGCCTGCTTATTGCTGGGGGAGGTGGTTTCTAACCAATTCTCTTTTTAGATCTGCTAAGATTGCCTGATGTGGTTGTTGGGACTTCCTTTTCCTTCGGGGAAGGAAGGAGGCTACTGGGACTGCTTCATGTGGCTAGATTGGGGCTGGGAAATGCTGGGCCCAAATGTTCTTTCTCCTGTGGGCAGGGGGTCTCAGGACACTCTGCCACTATGTTCCCCAGTTTTGGCTGCCAAATTGTCTCGACTTTCTCTTTCCACCTGTCACGATTCTCCTTTGGTTGTCCATCGTGTTGTCTCCAGGGTTCATAGTTTCAGTGGAGAGAAATGTGGACAGAGACATGCACACCATTTTGCCACAACAAAAGACATTATCTTTTCTTTAAGTTTTTATAATTATGATTTTTAAAAACTTTTTAAAAATTTGTTCTAATTAGTTATACATGACAGTAGAATGCACTTTGACACATCATACATAAATGGAGGATAAAAATGTCTCATTCTTCTGGTTGTGCATGATGTAGAATCACACAGGTCATATAGTCATATATGTACATAGGGCAATAATGTCATATTCATTCTCCTATTCTTCCTACCCTCATACCCCCTCACCTCCTTTCACTCCCCTCTACCTAATCTAAAGTAACTCTGTTCTTCTCTAGAAACCCCCTTATTATGAATTAGCACCTGCATATCAGAAAAAACATTCAGCCTTTGGTTTTGGGGGATTGGCTTATTTTGCTTAGTATGATATTCTCCAGCTCCATCCATTTACCAGCAAATGCCATAATTTCATTCTTCTTTAAGACTGAGTAATACTCCTCATTGTGTATATATACCACAGTTTCTTTATCCTTTCATCTGTTGAAGGGCACCTAGATTGGTTCCATAGTTTAACTATTATGAGTTTACCTATTATAAACATTGATGTGGCTGCATCACTGTAGTATGCTGATTTAAAATCCTTTGGGTATAACCTGAGAAGTGGGATAACTGGGTCAAATGGTGGTTCCATTCCAAGTTTTCTGAGGAATCTCCATAACTGCTTTCCATAATGATTGCACCACTTTGCAGTCCCACCAGCAATGTATGAGTGTATTTTTCCCCCCACATCCTTGCCAACATTTATTATTGCTTGTATTCTTGATAATTCCATTCTGACTAGAGTGAAATGAAATCTTAGAGTAGTTTGATTAGCATTGCCAGAGATGATGAACATTTTTTCATTGATTTCTTTTCTCCTTTTGTGAAGTGTCTGTTCAGTTCCTTAGACCATTTGTTGATCTTGTATAGAGAAATATCTTTATTTACATAATCACAGTTTCTGGTGTTTCTTATCTTTTCATAGCTCTGGTTTTTTCATGGCATGATTGCTTTCTGATTAAGGCTTTCCTTTGACATTTCTTGTCATGTAGGTTGGCCACAGATATTCTTTTTGTCTTTAAAAGCCTTCGTTTCATTTTATTTTGAAAGGTGAATTTTCCTTTTCAAAAGAACTAAGTTAACAGTTTTAGTATGGTAAAGATATTGCACCATTGACTTTCTTGCATTTTTCTACAAATCCAGCTGTTCTACTCTGTCTGTGTCCCTCCAGGTAACATGTCTCTCCACCAGAGTTCAGCCCAGTTGATTTTTCAGTTTTTTCTCTGCTGTTTTGTAGCTAAAAGTCTCCCAGATGATAAAAGCGGTCTCAGAGCAGTGTTATTCCTTTTATAAACACCTTTTCTTCCTTTATTGATGTACATTTCCTTTACCAGGGGGAGTTTTTCAGAATGATTTCTGTTTCTGAGGTTTCCTCAAATAAATCAGCTCAAAATAAGCAATATGCCAAAGAAGAATAATGTTTTTGAGTGGCATATTCTGTTGTCTTTTAGTCATATTTCGGGGTCACATATCTTGAGTCCCATCAGAAGATGGTAAATTTATCACTTTCCCCTTAACTGTAAATATTTTATAAAGTAAGGTACACATTTTTTATATTCACTTTAGTAGATTATCCAAAATGATTAGCCCTTTCTAAATTTAAAGTGAAATCAATTTTACCTCCTTTAAGAATGATTAGGAAGATAACTTGTTGTCGTTCAGTGAAGAAATTTTTAGAAGGACAAAAATATTGTTCCCTGCTCATATGTCACTGATACAGTGTAAATCGGTACAATTCCTACAGAGGTCAACTTCACTAAAGTTACCAAAATAAACATGTTATTCCCTTGATGCAGTATTTCCAAACTAGGAAGAATTACTTGATATGTGCAAGATACAGTAGCATCTCTGAGAAATGATGTGGAAATGAATCCAGCAGCAGGATTTTCAGCAGTAAAGAAGTCAAAGCAATATATATGTCTATTAATAGAAGACTAGTTAAATAAGTTGTACTCTTCACACATTAACACACTATTTAGCTCTAAAAAAAGAAAAGAAAGCTTTTTCTGTACTAACATGGGACAGGAATTAAAATTCACTATTATGCTAAACATAATATTTGGATCATTAGGTTCTTTGGTGAACAACAGGGAAATCAGTTTCACAGCCTATCACTGTACATCTATCATTTGTAAATGCAAAGAATATTTCCGAAAAAAATATAAATAGGAGACTGGGATAACTATGGAGGGATGCTTCCTTTTCAAGTGAGTACTTTCATACCCTTTGAATTTTGTAGCCTGAATTTCTTATTCAAAACCACAAATAAACTCATATTAAACAGATAAACTATGTGATATGGATGATTCATAAAGCAGCTAACAGAAAATCAACTATATTTTCTCAAATTCTGCCTTCAAAGGGAAAAAAAAGGAGATCAGTTTTCCATAGCCTCTACTTGTCAGCTGAAGAGAGTTAAAGCTGATCCAATTCCTTTACCTCGGTTGAGGGAGTACTGTTTTGAATTAGAAGCCCAAGCGCAAGAGAACTTGATTAGACTTCAATAAAAACGGCTTCTATTGTGTTGAGCTCATTACTGTTGCAAATTCTGCTACCATATTTAATTTCACATCTAGCATAATAAACATTCTACCTTACTTAGAATTACTGCATTGATGATCCAGCATTCGAAATAATATTGGTAAATTGACCTCCATAAAGACTATACCACATAATGAGGGGGGGAAGGGTGGCAAGAATGGAGGAAGGATAGATAGCATAGAGGGAAGGGAGGGGTGGGGGCGGGGTGGGGGGGGTAAAAAAAATAACAGAATGTGTGACAGACATCATTGCCCTGTGTACATGCATGAACGCACAGATGGTGTGACTCTATTTTGTGTACAACCAGTGAAACAATAGCTGTACTCCATTTGTGTTCAATGAATCAATAAGTTAAAAAAAAAAAAAGACTATGCCAATTTACTGAAATCAGTGAAAGTATGAGCAAGTTCTAACATTTTTATTTTGTACCCCAAATCTCTCACTCTAGGCAGGCATGGTGTCATGCTCCAATAGGACCAGCTTCTTGGGATGCTGAGGTGGGAGGATGGCTTGAGACCAGGAGTTTGAGGCCAGCCTGTGCAGCATAGTGAGACCCCATCTCAAAATGAACACCCTCTCACTTTAAGACATCAAATTCTCTTCTTCGCCATACTTAGTGGAAGTAAATTAATTTCACTTCGATCCTTAGAAAGAGGCATTTTTCTCCCATGCAAATCTTTTCTCACTTCTGTAATGGAGTGAAAAAATTCCAGAAATTCTCCACGAGATATTATCATGTAAAAAGCATTTTTAACCAGATCAGAGCTGTACCACTAGGAAATGCTACTCAAAGGTGGGTCCCTTAGCCACCCTGGACTGGCTCAGCTGGCAGGTGGGCACATAAGTACTGGTGACTTCTAGATAGGAATCAGTGTGGGACACTGGATAAAGGAAAGACTTGAGTTTACAGTTCAAACTGTTATGACATTTGGGGGGACAAGGTTGAGAGAATGGTAAGAAAAGAAACTGTAAAACAGTTGTAAATTGTAAGGAAATAGGGGAAGAGAGGGATTTAAAGCAATCTTTATGGGATTGCACATTTATTCTCCCTTGATTCTTCAAATAAATATTCCAATTTTTAATTACTCTTGGATGCTGCACTTTTCCCTGAGCTGGAACCACATAAAATCCCAGGATTTATTCAGGTTATAACTCTCCTATGAAAATGTTGGGCTGTGATCTCTCTGGGCCTTTAGGGTCCTTATGACACTCTAAGATGAGACTCTTAATGCTGTCTTGGGTTTCACAATCATTCATTCCTCCAGAGGAGGAGCTGAACAGAGGACAGGAATTGTGCCTTTCCCAGGCTATTGAAGCATGGCACCCAATCTTCCCCTTAATAAGTCCTTACCATGCTTCCAAGGCTGTCATAATTCACTTTCTGTTGCTATAATGAAATAACTGAGACCAGGAAATTTATAAAAGAGTTTTCCTTTGGCTCAGAGTTCTAGAGGCTGGGCAGTCCAAGCACCTGGCACCAGCAAAGGTCTCATGCTGTTTCAACTCATGGCAGAAAGGAGAAGGATATATGGACATGTACGGAAGAGACAAACACGAGGGCCACCTCACTTTCTAACAACTCACCCTAATCCAGTCCTATGGGAGAACTCACTCAAGAAAGGCATTAATCTCTTAATGACCTAATCACCACATAGAGACCCCCACCTCCTACCTCTGCTACAGTGGCGCTCGGATTTCTATATGAGTTTCAGATGAAGCAAGCATGTGATCTGGCTCCTACATACCTTAGTCGCTAGGACATGCATTCATGAATTCTGTTCCCTAAGACACCAAGCATGCTTCTACCACAGGGCTGCTCTGCTTACTGTTCCTTTACCTGAACTTGCTCCTGCGTTTTATTTGGCTCTGTGTCATTTCCTAGGAAGAGTGTTCTGTGAATCAGCCTATTTAATTATCTTCTCCATCCTTATCCCATATTTTATTCTGCTTATAGATAACATTTAATACTGGCATTTGATTAAGCTTTCTATTTATCTCTACATCTACTTGTCTCGTCTCCCCTTCAACAAAGCTCTGCAAAGGACCTAGCTTGTTCTGCTGTGGCCATATTCCAAGTTGTAGGGAACAATGTGTGACATGTATTTGTTGCATGAACAAACAACCAGCAAATGATGAGGTTTGTTTCTTCTTCACTTTGGAAGCTTCTTCAAGTGCAAAACCTAGTAGAAGAAAACTAAAAGTACATGAGAAACAAAATAAAAGCTATATAAACATTTAGACTCTTGAGAAATTACAGCTGATGAGGCTGGGGAGGATTGTGGGAGGAGAGGTGGCTGTATATTCAGAATTTCTGTGGCATGCTTACAATTTGACCTAAGTTCAAAATAACGTGGGTGCATCGCAAATTGAGGAATAATAATGTCACCTACTATTTATGTCATGCTTTACTGTGTGTACATTGGAGCATTTCCACTCATTGTTTCTTGGCTAATGTATGTGAAAACTGATATAAAAATCTGAACTTACAAAATACATCAATTAAAGGGTGTCTGTTTACATTACAAAAGAATTCCTTGCAGTACAAAAGGATTAGCAGTGGGGTTCCTTTAAATAGCATCTCCCTTAGTGCTTGAAAGTGTTTATTTATAGATCATTAACTACTTGATCAAGATGCCTCAGGGTACTGCAGCTTAAAGACAACTGGTCAAGAGGCCATACCAGTGGAAGATCAATTGAACTGAGAGACAAAGTGTCTTTGAAATGCTACATCAAGTCAATAGGAAAGAGGATTCATGTACCCAAATTTGTTTTATCTCGGTAGGGAGCAGATATATTGGGTGAACAGCACACCTGTGTGTTCCCATTCAAGCAGAAGCAAGGCGGATGCCTTATCCAGTCTATATGGCTAAACTCTGATATGTCTGGGGTCATGTTTAGCTTGCTTTTGGTTGTGCTTTAATTAAGAGGTAAAATTATTAAAGTGGCAGATGTTTCTAGCCTGAGGACCTAGGTCCTGTTATATCCAGCAGATGGTCCCAAGCAAGAGAGCATCCTTTAATGAAGAAGCATTTGCAATTCATGAGCATTCATGATGTCCATTTCTTTCACTGTCCAATGTTCTGCTTGTCAGGGGTCCCATTGTGTGGCCTGGGAGCATGATGAATTACGCAAACCCCTTCTGGTTTGGGACATAGTCTTGTGCTGATGAAAATTAAAAGTATTATCTTCCAGAAGATCAAGAGATTTGGCTTTCTAGATTGGAGACTTCTTCTGCTCTCCTCTTATCAGCCTGGTGATCAGACTGTCATCATCCATGACACAGGCCATACCCAGTGTAGGACTTGGCTCTGAGCACCCAAAGCTATGCTGTATGGTTGCTGTGTGGTTTTGTTCTATAATGTGTAATGAGCTATATACATACATAATGTGTAATGAGCTATAATGAGCTATGAAAAAAACTAACTTCCTCTTCCATTTGATTCTGGAATTGTTCATCTTGAGCTTATTGATCTTTTGCCAGGAGAATCAGCAGGCTGAGGCTCTTGAAAGAGGATTATCAGGAAGCAAAATATTCTGGCTAGATATCTGAAAACTTGGATTCTGCTTTTATTGCCCAGGAAGATCCAGAGATCCAGTACAAGTCAGACACACACACACACATACACACACACACAATCTCTGAAGTTCACAGTCTTCATTTTTATCTATTCAATAAACAGTCATGGAGAGACTCCTTTAGGCAGGTTAGTGGAGAAATCAGGGACAATAAAAATTTGTTCTTCTTATGTCACAACAGAACAGTGATAAGAGATAAATAAAAGGTCATTATTTACGGTAATGTTTATGCTGATATATGTTAATGTAAGAGTCATTAGTGATAGCCGACCAGGACATTTCCCTATGGACTATGCTCAACAGTAGAAAAGCATGTCATAGACACGTTATAGAATAAAACTACAGCAACAAAAATGATGGACTTGATATTAATTTGCTGAATTTAGTGTCCCTCTTTAAGAAAGAAAACCTATGAATGACAGCCAACCCTTTATATGGAAGATGTTTGAAGTGCTGAGTGTCCAAGTTCTTAAGCCTTTCTCAGTGAGACTATTAAGGAGAGAGCACAGAAGGAAACAGGGTACAGGGCTGGCCTTACGTCATGCTGATTAAGTAGGTGCATTATCTCCTGTTTTTCTCTGTCCCTCTAACAATCCTTCCAGCACCTTGTCCATCTCCTGGAGCCCTCAGCCTCCTCCCTGTTCTACATCCTCAGATCCTCAGTATCTTGACATTTACAGAGAACCTTTTGGGCAAGTCATGGAGACTGTAAGACTTATTTTGACAAGGTTCCAGCTAAGAATTGTATGATTGTCCTCTCTGATCTATACAAAGGCTCCTGTCCCTAACCTCAGTTGACGGTGAGCTGAGAAACTAATTCACTCTAAGGAATAAATAAGTAGCATGATCTGGGTTAAGTAGAGGGAGTGTGTTTACTGTTACGGTCTGAATCTTTTTCTCCTAAAAGCTAATGTGTTTGTTAGACAATGTAAGAATGTTCAGAGGTGAAAGGATTAGATTATGAGAGCTCTTACATCATCATTGGATTAATCCATTTGAGAAATTAATCATTTGAATGGGCTCATGGGTGGTAATTGTGAGTGGGTGAGGTGTGGCTGGAGGAAGTAGGTCACTGGGGTCATGACCTGGACTATATCTTGTCCCTAAGATATGGCTCCTCTCTAGCTCTCTTTGCTCCCTGGCTATCATGGGCTGAGCACCTTTTTCTTCACCACACCATAATGTTCTCCCATGATGTTCTCCCTCACCTCAGGCCCAGACTACTGGAGTCAGTTGATCGTGGACTCAGACCTTTAAAAACATGCATCTCAAATAATCTTTTTCTCCTTTTAAGTATTCTTGTCAAGTATTTTGATTATAGTGATAATCAAAAAAATCTATTATTCATTAATTTTGTAATCAATTATAGACACATCCTGATTTAAAAATTGTTGACAGGCAAAGAGGTATATGTTTTTAAAAAGGAAAAATTATTTAAAAAGTCAAGAATTTTCATGAAGCCTAACGGTGGATGAGGTTGCGTTCTGTACTCTGTTATGTTAATCTGATGTGGGGAAACCTTGAAGCACTCTTGGGTCATAAGTCCTTAGACTCTAATTCATATTACCAGCCCTGATGGCCAGACCAAATTCTAGGATGCAAGCCTGGGTTTCAGATGTCCCACTAACCAAGTTAGAACTTTGGTGTCACAGGTCCTCAGGGCATTAGGTCAGTGACTACTAAGTATCTCCCCATGGCTGGTCTGTATAAAAATTCTCACCCTGGCAATAAACTCCTTTTATTTCACATGGGTGTCTAGGACTTTGGGTGGTGCTAGACCTTGAGTACAAAGCCTCTGATTTGGGAGTATCTTTAGCCCATTTCAGCAGCCTTTACTTTGAGTCATTCCTGTCACCTGCTTTCTTCCCAGCCTATAGGTAGGAAGGTTCAGGAAATGTTTACTCTTTCTTTCTGAGATTTGTCAGTTAGCCTATTCTATTTTAAGTAAAATGAGATTTATCAGTTAAATTAGCCTCTTCTAAACTAAATGACACATGAATTTTGTTTTCTTAAAAAAAAAGAAAAACAAACACCTAAAGATTTTCACATGAAAAATGAATTAAAACAAAGTACCAAAATGAATCATCATGTAAAGTATAAATCCTAACCTGGAAGGCTTATATCAAGAAAACAATTACATGTGATGTCATACCATTAAATAACATTTTGAATTATGTTGACAATTTTCAAATAGATCTTTCTCACTCCTCCTTCCTTCTGATGTGTCAGTGTATGTGGTCAAATGTCCCTTTTTTCAGGTCTGTCACATATTCTGAAACTATATCCTTGCTACTTTTAAGGTCCTCTTTATAAATTAGGTGGTAGTGACAGATCACTTTTAAAAATATTCTATCCTGGATAAACAAGGCAACTGCAGCAACAGTTATTGTTAATGTATTTAGAAGCCCTTCCCTGATTCTGTACTCTCTCATTAAGTATATGACAGCCTTTGAGGGTCCACAAGCCAAAGTATTGTCACCTAAATTCTGGGTAACAAACTGTACTGAAAGAGAATAATATTTTCTTTATGGAAGTTACTACCCTCTTTTCTTATTTTAGACTCATATATATACCTCCATATTCATATGTACATATTTACATAATTATTTCAAATGTATTACATATTATTTTCTATATTTTAATTCTAGAATTCCTATTTGGATCTTTTGATATTGTGAGTTTTCTACTGAAAAGTACTATTTCCTCATTTATTGTGATTATATTTTCATTTACTTCCTAAAGCATAGTATGGCAATTGTTTAAAATACTAACTTAAACTCTCCATTGATTATTTTGTTTCTTGAGAATGGGTCTTTTTCTATTCTCTTTTTCCATCTGTCAAATAATTTTGAAATGTGTCCTAGACATTATAGACCTTACAATGTAGAGATGCTGGACTTTTTGACAGTCTTATTCAGAGTGTTTATCAGGTATTTCATTTTATTGGATCAAGCTGCAAATTATGTTTCTTTGGCAGCAACTCAAATTTCAGTTGTTATCCTTAGCTAAGCTATTTGGAGTCTGTCCTACACATGTGTGCTTAGGGAATTAGCCAGAAACTTGATCCAACTATGTATTCAAGATTTAGGATTCCCTTCTTGGGCTTTATCCTTCCCAAGTTTCCCTTCTCACCTTTCCTTGTGGTCCCCACAAACTCTTCTAGGTCTTTGGGCAAACAGGACAAAATAAACAAGCAAAAGAAAAAAAACGGTAGGTTTTCCATTAAAGCTTTAGCCATCCACACTTTGCAGATTAGGGACCCCTCAGTCTAGAATTTGTGAAAACACCTAGTGCTGTTTCTATTGGTCAAAAGTCAAGTCTTTTCCAGAATTTGTCTACTTTTGGTTTCTCTCCAATATCTTTAAGTAGCTGGAGTGATTTAATAGTTTAAAAATATTTTTAAAAAAAATTTAAAAATTTTTTTAAAAAAAATTTAAAAATTAATTTAGGGTTTAACTCTTTTTAAATTTTTTATTTGTTCTAATTAGTTGTACATGACAATAGAATACATTTATACATTTTGAAAAATCATACAAGAAAGGAGTATAATTTCTTATTTTTCAGATGGTATATATTGTAGGATCACAATCGTCATGCGGTCATATGTGTACATGAGATAATAATGTCTGTTTCACTCTATTATCCTTCTTACCCCGTACCCCTTTCCCTCCCTTCACTCCCCTCTACCTAATATAAAGTAATTCTATTCTTCCATAGCCCACCTCCCTTATTGTGAATTAGCATCTACATATCAGAAAAAACATTCTGTCTTTTGTTTTGGGGGATTGGCTTATTTTGCTTAGCATGATATTCTCCAGCTCCATCCATTTACTGGC
>JAJEJO010050041.1:922767-1089016 GCA_020662805.1 Glaucomys volans | reverse complement strand
TTTGGGGGGATTGGCTTATTTTGCTTAGCATGATATTCTCCAGCTCCATCCATTTACTGGCAAATGCCATAATTTCACTCTTCTTTAAGGCTGAGTAATGAAAATGGAGATATATATATATATATGTATACATATATATATATATATATCACATTTTCTTTATCCATTCATCTGTTGAAGGGCACCTAAGTTGGTTCCATAGTTTAGCTATTGTGAGTTGAGCTGCTATAAGCGTGGATGTGGCTGTGTCATCATAGTATGCTGATTTTAAGTCCTTTGGGCATTAACCGAGGAGTAGGATAACAGGGTCAAATGGTGGTTCCATTCCAAGTTTTCTGAGGAATCTCTGTAACTGCTTTCCATAGTGGTTGCACCATTTTGCATTCCCATCAGCAATGTATTAGTGCACCTTTTCCCTCACATCCTTACCAACATTTACTGTTGCTTGTATTCTTGATAATTGCCATTCTAATTGGAGTGAGATGAAATCTTACAGTAATTTTGATTTGCATTTCTCTAATTGCTAGAGATGTTGAATACTTATTCATATATTTGTTGATTGTATATCTTCTGCGAAGTTTCTGTTCAGTTCCTTAGCCCATTTATTGATTGGGACATTTATTGTTTTGGTGTTGAGTTTTTGGAGTTCTTTATATATCCTATGGATTAATGCTTTATCTGAGGTACATGTGGTAAAGATTTTCTCCCAATCTGTAGGCTCTTTCTTCACATTAGTGATTGTTTCTTTTGATGAGAAGAAGTTTTTTAGTTTGAATCCATCCCATTTATTGATTCTTGTTTTAACTTCTTATGGTTTATGGTTCTTGTTAAGGAAGTTAGATGCTAGGCTGACATGGTGAAGATTTGGGCCTATTTTTTTCTTCTATTAGGCACAGGATCTCTGCTCTAGTGCCTAAGTCTTTGATTCACTTTGAGTTGAGTTTCATGCAGGGTGAGAGATAAAGGTTTAATTTTATTTTGTTACTTGTGACTTTCCAATTTTCCTAGCGCCATTTGTTGAATAGGTCATCTTTTCTCCTAGTGAATGCTTTTGGTGTCTTTGTCTAGTATGAGATAACTGTATTTATGTGAGTTTGCCTCTGTGTCTTCTATTCTGTTCTACTGGAAAAACTATATATGCTAAACCCAAGGCCAACATAATTCTAAATGGAGAAAATTGAAAGCATTCCCTCTAAAAACTGGAACAAGACAAGGATGCTCTCTTTAACCACTTTTATTCAACATTGTCCTTGAAACTCTAGCCAGAGCAATTAGATAAAAGAAAGAAATTTCAAGGTATATATATATAGGTAAAGAAGAACTCAAACTATCACTATTTGTTAATGACATGATTCCAAATTTAGAAGATCCAAAACAATTCCACCAAAAATCTTCTAGAACTAATAAATGAATTCAGCAAAGTAGCAGGATATAAAATCAATATCCATAAATCAAACACATTCCTATATATCAGTAATAAATCCACTGAAAGAGAAATAAAGAAAACTACCTCATTCACCACAGTAGCCTCAAAAAAATACTTGGGAATCAATCTAACAAAAAAGGTGAAAGACCTCTACAACGAAAACTACAGAACACTAAAGAAAAAATTGAAGAAGGCCTTAGAAGATGGAAAGACCTCCCATGCTCCTGGATAGGAAGAATTAATATTGTCAAAATGGCCATATTACCAAAAGTGTTATACAAATCTAACCCTAATTTGTATTAAAATCCCAATGACATTCTTCATAGAACTAGAAAAAGCAATCATGAAATTGACTTGGAAAAATCAGAGACCCAGAATAGCCAAAGCAATGCTTAGCAAGAAAAGTGAAGCAGGAGGCATCACAATACCAGACCATAAACTATACTACAAAGCTAGAGTAATAAAAACAGCATGGTATTCGCAACAAAACAGGCATGCAATTTACTTAATTTTTAAAAATTTTGTTTATAGTTTATAGTTATAATCTGTAGGAGAATTGGTCCAGTAGGAACTCACTTAACTGTTTCAGAAGTTCAGAGCATTCCTAAAATTACAAAATGTGCAGAATCAGTGTTCTTAGTTTCAAACAACAAAACCTGTTTGGACAAATTGAGGCAGGAAAAAAATTGGACATTATCCATGTATTAACTTGCTAAACCTACCATAGCACAATATCTCAGAGCAAGTGACTTAAGCAACAGATATTTATTTTTTCACATTTCTAGAGACTAAAAGTCCAAGATAAAGGTGTCGACAGTCCTTGGCATGCAGATGGCCACCTTCTCAATTTGGCCTCACATGGCGTTTTCTGCACGTGCACACATCTAAAGGGGTAAAGAATATGTCACACCCAAATGTGACAGATTAGCATATTGATTTCTTTTTCAAGGTGTAGGCACTGGAAAAATCAGTTGCAAAAAGGACTATTTGACCTTTCCCTATACACAGTTGGCCATAAATTCTTTTAATCAGGCTGTCTTCCCTGTACCAGAGAGAAAATAGCCTTTACCACTAGATACTGGTAATTGTGGCTGCAATGGACCTGAGTAAATATACTCACTACCTTTTACTAGCTTTGCATAGTTCAGTAATTCTTAGTGATTTTTCTAGAATTTATTGTCCAACTCCAGAGATCCCTTTGTTCTGTCGTTCTTCACATATTTATTGTTCTTTGTCTAAAAAGTATAGAAACATTTTGCTTTGACCGTTTCTTCGGACTTTACTATCTCGTGGAGATCCCAAGTTCATGTGAAATTGATAAAACTTGTCTGTGCTTTTCTTGTTCATCTTTGTTGTATGAATCATCCTGCACCCGACCACATGAGAACTAAGGCAGGCCACTGGGTCTTCTCTCCTTTCATATCCCTTTTGCCTTTTTCCTCTTGAAATGAAACCAGTCAGATTCAAGTAGGTCTCCACCTTTCGTATCTCATTTTTTACTAAAGACCCTATTTGCAAACACAGTTACATTCTGAGGTACAGAAGGGGTTAGAACTTCAGCATAGGAATTTTGGAAGGTACACAATTCAGACCACAGCAATCAGGTACCCTACCCATTCTTCAAGAGGGCCAGAAAATAAAGCTATGGAGTCAGTAACACTACCAGTTCTAAACCACAGGAGAGTTTTGTAGAGATCTTATTACTACCACAACTGAACAAAGAGAATTTTACTTATTTCTTAAAACTGGATGTTCAATTTGACCCTTAAAGCCAGTGAGGCTTCTGAAATTTAGATGCTGTAATCGCCACCTGCACCAGAAGTAGCTTTTCCCTGGTGTCCACAACTCTACCACATGAAGTTTCAAAGTTTCTTGTAAATAAACTGTATTGGTGAATCTCAGATTATGTATCTATGTCCTAGTTATAAGAGAGCCTGGGAAAGTGTATTTCTGACTAAAATGAGACAGATGTCCCCAAACATAAGAAAGTAGTACATAGTTTCTGAGCAGCCAAGTATAACAAAAAATATTGTGCCTCTTGAAATGATTGCATAAGAGCACAATTAGTTTTCATTTTATTTTAATATGCATTTTTTTTTGATGTGATACAAATTTTTATTATTCTGGTGATAACTTCTATGTGGATCAGTAAAAGAGAATTCCATAAACAATTTCATGTAAATAATGTAAAATAATAAAGAACATGGGTGCTTTTTCTAGGAAATATCAGTAACCACACTTGACCGAAGAAGAAACCTAAATAAAGAAACCATCATGAGAAAAATTTTAAACATTTGTTGAAGAACTGTCTTATCCTTAAAATACTAGACCAAGAGGGCATTCGAGATTAGTACTTTGACCTTCAAAGAATAGAAAATTCTTGTAATATTTAAAGTGTCCCAGAGCATAGATAAAAATAGAAGACTTTCCAGTTCATTTTGCTAAGTTAGGCTAGCCAGTTGTCAGCTTCCCATCAAGCAACAGATATCATATTCACATTAGGTAGAAAGGTGTGGGAAGGATACAGAAATGCTAGTAGTACAGTCCTATTACCAACCCTAGGCTTGAAAGGTCAAGGGGGGAAATGTCACTTCCTGGATAAAAGCTGTGATATTATTTCCTGGGACTCAAACGGCTTCTGTTGACCTTGTGGAAAAAGGGTTGAGGGGATTTTCCTGAGTTCCCCATTGGCCAAAGCCAGTTAGAAGTCATCAGTCAATGGAGTATAGTGATGTGGTCCATGAAGTAAGCCTCCCTGGGCAGACAGCAGGTGGGGAAAGTGGAGGGCAGCTCTGGAAGGTAAGCAGGAGTTAAATCACATACAATGACACCACATGCCTTGAGTGCAACCTGAAAGCATAGGACAAATTGTACACATGAGAACAATCTAAACTCTGACTATAATCCAATACTACCAAGATAAAATATCAGCAAATAGAATTTTGAAGTACTGTGGTACTATTAGCAAGTGGTGCTTTGGTACTGAATTGGGTGTTTTCTCAATTACGTATATTTTTGTAGGACCCTTGTTTTTGATTCTCCAGCTTTCAAGGGAAATTCCCATCTTCTCCCTTTCCCTGACTCCCAAGGGGCAGGAACGACAAACTTAACTGATAAACAGGCAGAGAGACAGTAGGCTTGCTGGAACCTGCCTCCCTTACTCTCCATGGTCAACTGTTCCCTGGCAGACCCTTAGACTTCAGGTTGGACCTATGACCAATGGAGAAAATTATCTTATTTATTCTAAATTTGGGAAAGGAAGAATGAACAGTGTTAATGTATTGGCTTTAAAAATGCCAGCATTGTTTACTTCTGATACTTCTTTCTCTAGTATCAAAAAAAAAGTCACTCAATGACAATTGCTAAAGTACAGTAAGGAAGTTTCTGTTCATGATAATAGTGACAGGTATCGGGATGACCACAGCAGGATTTCTGAGTGGGCAAGAGAGATTGGGCTCAGATCCAGGTACAGCATGGGCAACTGGGAATTTATGACTAAAGAGCAGGAAGGGGTCAGTAGATGAAAAATACTAAAAGAAAGCATGAGGATTAAGGGGATTCTGGATAAACAATCCTCACAGAATCCTGGACGAAGATAGGCCAGGGAAAGGTGATGGAGAATGAGATAGAGAATGAGAAATCTGGTCAGATAGTGAGGGTGATCAGAGATTGTGGATCATCATGTTCTGTTAAACTGACTTGCAAGGTTCTTTGCTAAAAGTGGATTCTACAAAGAAGTATATGGATAATAGAAGTTTTAGGAGCCTGACTAAAGTTTGTCTAAGCAAATAAATAATGTTTGTCACCAGCCACTGCCACTGTTACCACCACCAAATGTCACACAGACACTGGTATTGATAGAGATGTAAGTATTGCCCTCTCGGTAGGAAAGAATCGGAAAAAACAAAGACTATTGGATTGCTTTTTAAGATCTGAAACAGACCTTTATAAATCTATAAAAAATACAGAATTAAAAGTCATGACTTTCTCCCAGTGGAAGAAAGTCAGAGATCTGGAAAAATGAGTGTTCTATAGGACACTTAGGGATTTGCTGCTGTGCTTGGTTCTGGTTCTGATACCAGAAACTTGCATTTGGACACAGAAGAGTCCACCTATCACTAGTGTCTATGAATGTCCTTTGGGTGGTGTCTGCTCAACAGTCTAGTGAGGCTGTAAGTGACTTGCATTCTCTCCTTTCTGGAGCCCAGTGAATTGATGGTCACCTGTCAGAGCTGAAGGCTCTTGCTTTCTTATACAACCTATTTCTCAGAAGTCTTTCCGGTCTCAGAATGCTTCCCAGTGATGCAAGAAATACATGCCCTTGACAGGTGGCCTGTGACAACCAGATGAAGAAGGAAAGGGGTGGAAGGTAAGAATGAGACAGACAAAATGACTGAACCTTTCAAAGCACGTTCTCTCAGCTGCATTACATTGAAGTTATTGAGAGATGAGGGAAGTGGGAACCCAAGAGATTAAAACATTTACCCCAGAAAACAAAGCTGTGAAGTGGCAGAAAGGGCATTGAGCCTCAGGTTTTATGCATCTCTGCTGGTCCCATCCTGCCTCCATCTTTCTGGGCACTCTGAGGCCTGTGGTCATGATGAATGTCAATGAACTTTTAATGAGGTCTTAATCAAGTGCTTCATTACGGGACTCTCAGGGAGCAGAGCAATGGCCCTTAGGAGACAAAAGCCAGTATTCAAGCCAAAAGGCCTTGGGAGAGCTTACAGGTTCAGCTTCCTTTCAAGGACATCTCTGTCCGCCTTTTCACCCCTTCACTCCTGCTGCCCTGCAGACCTGGAAGCAAACAAAAGGAGCTCCTCAGATCTACTTTGCATTAGCTTTGGACTGCCCTTGGCCTCAGTGCTAATGAAGTAACTTAACAAATTCCCTCTGAAAAGTTGCATCCATTTGCATATGTTTAGTTCCTCCCAAAGTTCCTACTTCCTAAGGCTGATCTGACCCTCATAAAACCACAGGAAGCCACATTTTTCTTCCCTTTCTTCCTTTCCCCCCTTTCCTAACCCAGCTACCCTATCTTGCTTGTTTGGGCCAATCTTACTGCAAAGTTTAGCCCTAGGCAGATTTTCCACACAAGTGAAAGGCGAAGATTCAAATGCCCTTCTTTAAAGCTGCTAACTTAGCTTGAAAAATCCCAGCTTGACCTCATTTTTAACTGTATTTTTTCCCTCAAAGACCGAAATGTGGATATGCTCACAAACTGATAATGCTGCTGCTAGATTAGAGACAGTTCCCAATAAGCTCTTGGCTTTTCAATCGGTTTACTCAAATAATGTGGACCTGTCATAAGCATTAAGCCTGGATGCCAAGATCATACTCAAAGAATATTTTAGAAGTTTGGGGCACTTTACAGTTATTCTTATCAGATGCCTTGAACATGGATTACTGAAGGGCAAACTCCAAAAATACAAATATTGATTCTAAGTACCCAGTGCTCAAACAGAATGAGTTGGGCATTCTGCTACTCCATTCTCTGAGAATTTTATAAACATGTTTAAAAAAACATGACTATGACCATAAGAGAATGGGCATTGTAGGCAGCATGAATGGAATGAAGATTAATCTACTTATCAGAAAAGTAGTAGAGAGAAATTTATGGATAGAAAAAATTGCCTCCAAGACATTCCCTTTCTGTTAGACACACACTTCAGCATCAGAAAGAAAATGACAGGGAAATCATCACTGAACAAGCTCACTTTAAGTACATTTGTCTCCTTTTTGTGACAAATCCTCCACCCCCTTCCCTAGCTTACTCCCAACCACCTCAAACCCAGGAGAAGTGGAAGAGAACAAAAAGTGGAGTTTAGCAAATAGTTAACTGGTATTATAAATTAATAAACATTAAGGTTTTGGTTTCCACTAGCCCTTTCCATCTGTTTCTTTCATAGTCACAGGATTGGGATCAGAGGTTCAGAGCAGTTCTAGAAATGGGAAGAAGCCATACACTGAGCAAAGGAAGGAATCTGACAGCAATATAGTTTTATAGTGTAGGGAAAGAAAAATATTCTCCTCTTCTACCCTTCAAAGCTTATGGCTAAGGCTCCTATGATAAAAGGCAGATTAACAAGCGAAAAGTATATGCATTTATTTAATATGGGTTTTAATAGCATGGGAACCTTCAGAAGAACATGAAGACTCAAAAACAGTTAAACCCGAGTGTTTTTTACAGTAGGTTTGATAAAGAGTATCAAGTGGACAAAAGAGGTTTGAGCTGCATGTACCAAACTGGGAGAAATTTAGAAAGGCCTGCTCATTTAGATTCTCTGAACCTTTATCTTTGGAGATAAGGATGTTCCTTTCCTGTGGGCATAGGTAGGACACTTCTTGCATGAGGGTCTGGAGACCTGCCTCTGGGGAAGGTCTGAAAATCCTTCCTAGATTTTATGATCAACTTCAGAGGGAATGGGAGGGAGCATATCAGAGACCTTCCTATTTTCAGGCATGTTCTCAAATTCCCTCATTTTAAAATATTCCATATGTCAAGATGCCATAGAGTAACATGTTTTGAGCTCAAAATAGAAAGATGCAAAATGTGTATCAGCAAAGTTAGCTTATTGGGTTTGAAAATTAAAATTTACTGGCATGTAGGATATAATTTACCACACAAATGATGGTGCAACTTAGGGATTTCAATTTGGAGATGAAAACATGGTTGTACTGGATCTGTTTGGTTCAAGAGCAATAATTGTGTGTCTCTCTCTTCCCAATTCTTGAACTCTGTGATTTCTTTTGGGGGACCTGAAATAAACCGGAATTGAAGATTTTACACCAAAGAAATTGGCGGAGGCTACACACTGGGGATTCTGAGCTCTTCAGAAGGGGTGAGTTACCAGAATTACCAGAGACTTCACTGTGCCGCCGAATTACATACAGCAATTTCTCCATTCTTATTACTTTTCCTCCTTTTCTCAGTTCAGACAAAAGTAGATTTTTTTTTTTTTTCATTTATTCACCACCCACTCTGTCCAGGGCAGTGCTGGATGCTATGGAGAATTCTAGAATGACATAGACAATGTTGTGAACCACTGTTAGTCAATTAAGGGCAGACTGCTGCTGAATTAAATGAATGCAATAAGAGAGCTCCCTGCCCAGGGCTATGTGGGCTGGGAGAGTTCCATGGACAAGGTGCCATATGAGTTCTTCTTTGTAGAGGAGAGTAGGATTTCAGTTAGATCATGGGGAGAAGGAGGGCCCTTGAACATAGGGTATAGTGAGGACAAAGAGGCAGGACTATGAAATGCTGGAATGTGGGGGTGGGAGATAGGGACACAGTTGGGTCATCTGTGACCAAAAGGAGTTTGTAATTTATGAAAAGCAGTAGTGAAGGCATATTTTTCAGAATTTGGATGTGGTTTTCATTTATAGGGAATTTCTTATCTATAGAGCTACTTAAAAAAATCAGAGTATTAAGAATCTAGTATGTTTTATATGTGATGGAATTTGAAAATATATAGCTGTTAAGTAACATTTTGATAAGAATTCTGGATTAAAGGGCATATGTATTTAAACCCCTGAATGATATGGTCATAGTTCCCTGCAAGAAATTGCACAAATTCATTTATATCCTACCAAATCTGTGTATGAGTGCTTATTTATTAATACTCTAATCCATATGGGGTACTAGTGACATTTTAAAATGCCAATCTGAAGAGTGAAAATCGTATATACATGTATTTTCATTTCTCCAATTACAAGTGAGATAGATTATTCATGTTTCTTGGGCACTGCATTTCTTCTTTTCTAT
This sequence comes from Glaucomys volans, assembly GCA_020662805.1. NCBI lineage: Eukaryota > Metazoa > Chordata > Mammalia > Rodentia > Sciuridae > Glaucomys > Glaucomys volans. Next base: position 1,079,825 of record JAJEJO010050041.1, on the reverse strand, counting down.
AAACTTCTTGCCCCTTGTTCTTTATTTGTTTGCTAACTTTTTCTATTGACTGGTATAAATGCTTCACAAATGAAAAGAATTAATCTGCCTGCTCTTTTGTATTGCTCTGATTTTTGTACAAATTGTTGTCTTTAATTTTTCTCTATGATATCATTTTTCTGCTAACAGAGATTTTAAAATACTTTTTCTGTCCAAATTAATCAATATTTTTCTTTATGGATTTGGAATTGGTGATCTCTTTAGAAAGAACTTAAAGATGATAAATCAAATTTTTCTGGCTTCATTATTGAAAACTGGCGACTTTATTCCACTTTAAACATATTTAAATGCCCCCTTTAAAAAAATTCATAGCAGACATCCATTTCCACAGCAAGTGTGCAACAGTTATTCATTTACTTAGCACTTATTTAAAAACTTAAATGTAGACACAGAAATATGAAAAAAATACATTTTTTCCTCAAGGAACTTTCTCTGGGGGGGAGACACATAGCTTATTGTTAACTATGTATATTATATAGTTATGTAGTATTCAATCATGTATAACTAAATATGTTATGGATTTAATTCATCAAAAACTAGGGAGCCCTCTGTCTTAACACCTATTGTACAAAAGCACACACAATAGAACCCATTCATCAAAAAACCAGCGAGCCTTCTCATGGGAATAGAACAGATAATCTCTGTTTTAAAACAGATGTTCTGTCTAAAGGTGTCCTGAAGTATGAGACCTGCAGAAGCAGGAGCAGCTGACCGAGCAGTTTTAGGATGATGCAAGAGCAGATGGACTATAGTTTTGTGGGGTCTGCAGTGGGGGCTGGGCCGCCAATTAGGGGATTCCCTGGGGATCTGGTCCCCTCTTTCCATTTCCAGGTGAATTTGAAAACCTTATATCTTTCTCACAGGAGAAATTGTTCACTGAAGTACAGAGAATCCTGATAAGTGATAGGCATGTAATCTCATGGAATTATAAAGAATCTCCAGGGAGTTATTCTTAGCAGAGAAACAGCTAAGAGATTTCAAACCCAAGAGAAATAGCTGAGCTCCAAAACTGTAGACAAATTTAAGGAGGTATTTGCCTAAGAAAATCCAGTATCTCTCAAAGCAGCAGCTGTGACAACCCACAAACCACAGTCTGTGTACCTGTAATGGCTTCAATCAATGTGCATGCTACACATGTAACCACGTAGGAACTGTGATCCCATACATGATCTCACAAGTTGAACATACATGGCTCTATTTTAAAGAAGAAACTGAATAATTCACCTTCAGAGGAGGTGAATAATGTATCCAAAGTAAAATCCTAGTGAAGCCCAGACAATAGCTGGTAATTAAAACTGAATGGCTGCAAACATCTGTGCTTCTAATATTTTACCAGGAACAAATATCCTGTTTAAATATGACATTTATATGCTCCAAGCTCTGCTTCCTCCCTTTGGTTCTAGTCTGGTGTTCTAGGCTTCAACCCTGTTGTCTTGAAATTGAACTCTTCTCTCTGTGAAACCTCAGCTGTTGACCATGGTTTTGGTTGTACTGATGGCTAAGGTTTTAAATTTTCTGTGCTAGAAAGCTCACTCTCAGATCTCCCCATCTGAAGCTCTCTGGACTCATCATTCAGGGCTTCCCCTTCCCTAAACCCTTTTTCTAGCTCTGCATCCCAGGCTCCATATTATCCAAAAGGCAATCTTATTCAAGATCTTGTTCATCTTTAATTTTTCTACTGCTCTTTACTGAAAAGTTGTGACTGCATCTGAATAATGATGAGCGGCAAGCTTGAGGGAAGAAGTGCTTTGAGATAAGGACTACCTGCTCTTTCTAAGCTCTATTGCTGTCCTTATAGCCATCCTTCAAGCTTAACAGTATTTGCTCCTTGTATGGTACCTGCACCTGAGGGAGTGTCAAATGCAATAGGTATGTGCTCCTTTCTCAAAATCCCAAGGGGAAAGAGCTCTGGCCTGCTGCCCCAAAATGGCCTGTTTTGGGGACCTATTTAGAATATTAGAATAGGGCCAAGCCCAGCTCACTTTTGTGTCAGTCTCAGGATGATGAGGCTGCTCAATCAGAGCACTGATCTATTTCCAACACTGCCCTGCTTCTTGCTTATCCCCTTGCTTGTGGTCAAACCCCAGAGTCCATTGACCAATAAAACTGACTTGACAGAAGGAAGCATGACTGAAATTGTGCTCTTCTTACAACATCTTCTCTATTTAGTCCTTTCCTCACTCTCCCCCATGATTCTCCCTCTGACTTACTGTTCATATTTCATAATTATTAGTTCAAAACTTGTAAAGGGGTAAAGACATTATTCATGGAAGGGACATATTCATTTTCTGTTCCTCTCATGTCTTTTACCTCTCAAGTCGACCTTGCTGTTCTGCTCCTGCTAAGGTCACCCACAGCTTCCAGGCCTTCCTCCCGCTGTGTAGGCTGGCTGAGTGCCTGGATGCTCAGACCACAGTGTTCACAGCCGGCCTGTGGTGGAGAGAGTGTGAGCTGGCTCCTCAGGGACAGGTGGAGGAATTCACCCATCCGCCTTGTCTTCCAGTAATCTATGTATCTGCTTTCCATCCTCTTTATTCGTCAAAGCCCCGTCATAAACTGCCATTGCCTTATGCCCTGAGTATTTCCCCTACTAGAGGCACAAGTTCTGTGAGGATGGTGACCATGTCCACCTTGTTTATAGTACAAGGTTTGACTTTCTACAGATGTGGTTACCTGCAGTCAACCACAGTCCAAAATTATTAAATAGGGAATTTAAAAAAATTGACTGACAATTCATCATTTTAATTTGCTCACTCTTCTGAGTAGTGTGGTGAAATACTACACGGTCCAGCCCAGGATATGACTTCTCCCCTTGCTCAGTGTATCCACACTGTATGTACTACCTACCTGTTTGTCACTTAATAGACAGCCATCTTGGTTATCAGACCAACTTTCCCTCTATCACAGGCTTGTACTCAAGTAGCTCTTATTTTACTTAATAATGACCAAAAGCACAAGAGCAGTGCTGCTTCCAAGTTCAGTATGCCAAAGAGATAAGTCATAAAATGCTTCCTTTCAGTGAAAAGATGAAAGTTCTCAACTTAATAAGGGAAGAAAACATTGTATGCTGAGATTGTTAAGATCTGTGGACACAGCGTTCAATACCGTCTCCAGTTTCAGGCATCCACAAGGGTCTCTTGGAACATATACCCTAAGAATAAGGGAAAACTACTGTCTGTATATCCTCAGCATCTAGCAAATCTTCTGACTCATAATAGACCTGATACATGTTGTTTTCTGAATTAATGCAGTGAAGCTGCGTAAGTGTATATTTGTATGTGTGTGCATGTGGGCATGGATGTGTGTGTGGAGGGGGAGTAGGACACAGAGTAAGATGGTACAGGAAATGTTCAAAGTATGATGCTGACCATTTGGGAATAAAAAAAGAAGAACCTGTAAATATTTGGTTGGGCTATGTAAAGGTATTTCTTATTGATAACATAACTAATGGTCTACTGAATTGTTATTTAAAGATCCAAGCCCCAATCCCTGTGGGCAGGACACACATTCCATAATAAAGCACAGCACATGCTGATTGCTTTCCTAGCCTCCCTTGCAGCTAACACAGAGCACATCACCAATGGAACAGAGGAGCAGCTTGTGGCTGGATAGTTCTCTTCCACATAGTTGCAAATGAGCTCTTTTCTGCAGGATATTACTATGTCTACAAGTGACCATGAAGGTTAAGCTAATACTTTGAAGATGGGGCCTGGGGTTGAGAAATGAAAAGAGGCAGGGTCTTTGATGCCAATGTTGAGCTAACTTTGAAAAAGTCCTGCTTCTGGACTGATTATTTGAAGCAACAAATGGTTTTATGTATTCAAGGACTTTTTATGCTTTCTGAAGAAAGCACCCTCACCGGTAAGTGTAGGCATTCACATGAGCAAATCATTCTTCCTGATTAACATAAGATCAATTGTACATAAATGTTAGTATTTATATTAACATATTAATATATATTATTAAAAGGTACATTTTGGAGGAGGTTTTAAAATCTATCCATGGATGTTCTACCTCTAATTTGATGCTGGTTGTGTTGTACATGTCTGGCTTAGGGAAATGGCAAATATGTGTAAGGGTCACAGTGGCTGGATGTTCAAATGTGGAACTTGGAGACAAGTGGAGGGTGTGTCATTCCAAATATTACTAGTTGTTAGTGAGCAACTCTTGGAAAAGTTCTCAGTTAGCTTTTTAAAGCCCTTCCCTCTACACCATATTTTTAAGGGAGATGAATAGCCACAGATTTTAGCAGAATTTCTCCTTTCTCTTTCCTCCTCGATTTTCCTTATTAGCTCAGCAATATCCCTGCTCCAGTCAGGCCAATATGACTGTGTTCACAGATATAGAAAACAATGTGGACTGAGCGACTGATGTGATCCTACAATATGTATAATCAGAAAAATTAGAAATTATACTCCATTTATGTATGATCTACCAAAATGTATCAATACATTCTACTGTCATGTACAACAAATTGGAACAAATGAAAAAATTTAAAAAAATCCATTTGTGGGACCATCTAAGCAAATTGGAGCTCAGTGTCTGCTAGGATTGCTCGAGTCTATGTATGCAGTACCCGGCAGCTCCACAGGGTGGTGGGTATGGCCATGAAATGTGAACAATGGGCCTGTCCAGGCCAGGATTGAGTGGAAACAGATTTATAGGAAATGTAATCTTTTTTGCTTTGCAAGACCCACCGTCAATCTGATGTTTAAAAATGTACAATTTCCTATATTCTTGAACAAGCCTTATTCTGTTTATAAAATAGGAAATAGGTTATAAAATGGCCTTAAGAGATGAGAGAGTGATCCCAAGAATGACAGGCAACCAAATGCAGCTCAGAGTGGGAACAGGAGACACGCCAGGAGGCCAGGAGCCTGGGCTCTTACTTATTCTGGCATCACTAAAGTCACATTATAGCTCTGGGCTTCGCTGTCTTCTCAGAGGTTAAGAGAGGGGGTGTGGTATTGATCGGCTATTAAATTCCCCTCCTATCTGAAATCTTCTGATTTATGGGAAGGAGGTTATTTACACAGTCTTAATGTGAGACAAGGGTCTGATCCAATATCATGGCGTTAGGAAAGGAAAAGAAAATTGTAAAAAGTTATTGCTTCAGGATACCTGAGGATAAATAAGTGTCATGTTTCTTTATTTTTTTAAGGTCAAATCAAACCAGACCTCCAGGAGGCAAGGACTTTGGGGAGGAGAAAGCTTGCAAGATCACTTTTTCAGAGAGGACCTACTCCTGAGAAAATGAGAGTTAGTTTCTCCTCTGTGATATCTAACAATAGTGCATGGTCAGCAGGGAGATGTAAGGAAAACAAACAAGCAACATTGACTCTCTATAGCGAGTCAAGTCTATTAAGCTGGGATGATGGGTAGAACACTTAGCATTTTTAATTTAAAAAATATAGAGGAAAGTGGATGCATTTGTTTGCCCAGTGTGTGGTAGGTGCTCCAGAGGCCTCTGTGAAAGCCAGGAAGAAGAGGGGAGCTGGGAAATAGTCAGAATGGAGCATTTAAACTGAAGTGTCCTGAAACGTTTCTGCACCAGGTAGTCTTTTTCTCTTTTATTTTTTGTCTTTTTGGTGTTAACACATAGATGTGTTCAATAAAAATATCTCAGCTATATTCTATGATACATTTCTATGATGCATGTGTTCAGTAAGTACCTCTTAAGTGTCTTCTAGGCAGCATGTTAGGTTCTGAGGCTGTAAAAATGTGTAAGTTTGTTTTAGGCACAGGCTGGGTATCCCTTAGAAATGGTTGGGATCAGGAGTGTTTCAGATTTTGAGTTTTTGAAATTTTGCAATAGTTTTGGATACATAATAAGGTATCGTGTGAATGGAACCCACACCTAAACATGAAATTCATTTGTTTCATAAACACCTTATTATACACATGGCCCAAAGGTAACTTTATGCAATATTTTTGGTGTGCCTGAATTTTGACTGCTAACTATTCCTTGAGGTCAGGTATGAAATTTTCTACCTGGAGCATCACATTTGTGCTCAACTGGTTTTGAATTCTGAAACATTTGAGATTTTGGATTTTCAGATTAGGGATGTTCGCCCTCTACTACCAGTATTAAGCCATAGTCAATGCTTGTCAGTCACTGGTAACCTCGGGTAGGATAATACATTTCTTTATATCTCACTTTACACATCTGTATGGTGGGAATAATGACAAATCTATTAGAAATGATATATTTAAGTATAAGGCATTTAGAATGATATATAAAACAATGCATTTAGAATGATAAAAAGAAAATGAATATTAGAGATAATATAAATATCATAATAAATATAAAAGTATCAAGTACTTAGCACAACAGAAAGCACAAAATGCTACCTGTTATTGAAATTATTGATCTTTCAAGAGCTACAATTTTTTTGGTGAAAGGTGAACTGATAACTGGGTGCTAATACAAACTGCTCCAAGGACAGATAGGTACAAAAGAAGGTAGTATCGAAAACAGATTCAGGGGAAGTCTTGGAAAGGAAATGATTCTGAACTCAGTTTAGGAATTTGCCAGATCCCAATTTTAAAAAAGAAAAAGAAAGAAGGAATAAAAAGAAGAAAAAGAAAGAACTAAAAACAGAGGAATAAGAACAACCATTATTTCTTTGTAACAGGAAACAGCAAGGGAAAAACTAGGTGTGTTGTGGGAAGACCAGTATGTATTATCTGCATTTTCATGCGCTGAGACAATTCAATGCTTTGCATTTACCATGAAAGCCAGAGGCCGGCAGAGCTGGAGAGAGTGTGTGTGTGTGCAGATGGACAAACGCTCCTGGCCCATTCCGGCCCTCAGGAAAATGAGTTTACTTCTATGTCAACATGAAGCCATGCAGCTGTCTTACTGAAATTTTCACTGGGTTAATGATGTTTAGATATCAGGGAGAAACAAGCTAAAAGAGATTGATGGATAGTTCCTCTCCCCTGCGTTATCTCAGGGCTGTTCGAGGTCCTCAGTGGAGGAGAGTGGGAAGCTCCATGCATCTTGTGTAGCCAAAAGCCAGAGGGACTCACTGGCTCATATATAAATAAATCAATATGCTTGAGGGTATCTGGACTGGATTTCTCATAGAGTGAGGAAATCTGCTCTCAGTGCCTCTTGGAAAAATCTATGGTTTCTCTTTGGCACCAAATGACTGATACCATTTGGTCATCACTGAGGTGTAGCTATAGTGAAATATGAAGGCAGCATCTTTCTAAATTGTTGACTTTCTCTTAGTAATTTCCACAAAATGAATTAATCAGAAGTGCTGGAATGTTTCTCTGGCTGGCAACTGTGCTCAATATCTTGGCTGACCCTTCTCCTCCAGGACTGCTTGTGAAACATTCAACTCTGGCTCTCTACCCCCTTTTTATTTCCTGTTTGATAGCTGTAGTAATCTGCTTTTCATTACTATAGTGAAATACCTGAAGTTGGGAATTTTATAAGGAAAAGAGTTTTATTTAGCTCACAGTTTTGAGGGTTCAAGGGCATAATGCCAACATTGGATTGGTTCTGGTGAGGGCATCATGGTGGATGGAATGACAATGGTGGGAGCCCATGTGGGAGTCAGAGATCACATCTTGAGGCAAGAAGCCAGAGCATGGCAGTAGTTCTTTTATAATAACTCATTCTTATGAGAACTAACTCAGGGTCCCCTAAGAACAACCTTCATTGTTTCCAAGGGCAGCCTCCCCAGTGACCCAACCAACTTCCAGTAGGTTCCACTACTTGAAGGTTCTGCCACCTCTAATATTGTCACACTGGACACCAAAGATCCAACATATGAATCCTCAGGGGACACACTTCTATGAATGCCATTAATGGATAGGAGAGAAAAGTCATGATTGAATCTTTCTGTACAATCCTTCATCACCCCATAGTAGACACAGACACAATCCATGTCAATCCATGCACTACTTTGTTGGTATCCATCTGTACACAAAAGCACTTGTGTCATTGATGTTCATGATCCTCAGCTCTTACTTTGAAGAGCTGGGCATCTAAAACAAATCATTCATTTTGAACTGCAAAAGTAATACACATGAATGGTGGAAAGAATGCAGATATGTAGGGAAACTCAAAGGAAGAAAATGAAGCCACTAATTGTTCTGTTTCCAGAATTAACATCTGCCAATCTTGTATTATATTTATTTCTAGCTCATTTCAATGCATAGGTTTATAGCCATTTGGGAGTTTTCCATATAGATGATTTCTAAAACTTTACATTTCATTTATCATTAGATTTTATCTCATCATTAGATATTCTTCTGCATACTATATTTTAAAGTACTCATTCTATAGGTTATAGAAATAATGAAATATTCACATAAAATGTTTGGACAATACAAAGACCTGAGTCCTATCAGTCTTTTTAGAAAGAGTTTTTTACATGATCTAAGCATTTAAAAGCACAGAAAATAATGGAAAAGTTCCTATGGCATTCTATGAAGTTAGCAGAGCACAGCTAAGAAAGGCTGGCAAATGTAGCCCATAAGAACAGAAAACAATACACAAAAATCATTTATAAATAAATATTAAAGGAACATCCTGAGAACAATATTGGCAACAGAATCAATAGGATAAAAGAGTTGTACACCTTGAGGAGGAAGGGTTTTCGTTTGTTGCTTAGAAACCCAGGGATGATTCAGTTTTAGAAACAGGGTAGTAATAATGACTGCATTAATAGTTTGGAGCAAAAGATCATAAGAAATTCTTCACATATGTTAAAATAGTTTTGAAAGTTTTCTTCAAAAAACCCCAAAAAACAAAACTCAAAAAATTATTAATCAGCAATCACAGGATACTTACTGACCAAGAAAAAGGAAATCCTTAGAAACAAACCACAAATACCATTGTTCTGGACAAGACACCAAAAACATCTTGCACTGATATTAATTACAAAACCAGCATGTCAAGTTCCCTCTGGACAGTCATTCCCACAGAAATACATTAAATTCAACCCCCCACTGTATCTGTGCAGCAACCAATTGAAAATTAAAGTAAAATCAGACATAACTAGCAAAATCAGCAAAATGTATAAAATACCTATGAGTACCCATGAAGGTAACTATAAAACTTACCTGAGATGCCTAAGCAGGGCCTCAAATAATGGCATATTTGCCACCTACTATCTTACAGAGAAAAACTCAATATTATGTCAAATGTCTCCTAAACTGATCTATTAATTCCATATGGAATTAAACAGCTTTTATTTATTAATAAAAGAACATGTTTATTGCTTTGACCTTCAAACGATATGGGAAAACTATAAAGAAACTACAATTACTGAAAAATTAAAGCTTACTTTCAGAGATATGTGTAAAAAATTTATTTTGAAGTTTATGTATGCATAATTTAACAGGGTAATAAGGTAAGATAACTTGCTTTTCTTTCTTGCGTCACAACCTCCACCTCATTCCAAGTGCTGAGCTTCCTTTGAAGCATTACTAACCCCGGGGAACAAAGACTTCCTTTTAGTCATTTGTTTTCCAGTGGCTGAACTCTGGGAGTGGAGAAAGCCCTGTGCCCAGATAGGGAGGGCATGGCAGTGCAGAGAGGAGCCCCCCAAAGTGGGATGAGACAGAGATCCACATTAACTGCCATTGTGGGGATTTTGTTCTTACTCATCTCCATACTAGTGACAGACAAACTTTCTCTCTTTTCTACAGTCTGGAATTGTTTAAATATTCGTAGGCATGACCGATTTCTTAAGGATGCATTGAACCCAGCTGTAAAATCACCTGAAGCTTGTGCCTTTTTTCAGTTGTCTCTGTGGCTACCTCTCCAGTTTATTCTCTGGTACAGGACTGTTTTGGTTCTTCTTAGGTTCATCCATGAATTTCTATTTTAATAGTAATATATATTTTTTCTATATTTTGAACATTGCTACAGATTGCACAAATTATCTATTCCTTAATAAATTACTTTGTCAGTTTAAAGGTTGAAATACATGCTTAAACATTACATCTGTACCCATTTCTAAACCTGCCAACAGAAAGTGTTCCTCGGACACCATTATTTGTATCTTCCCTCATCTAATGGCAAAGAAAATACACTGCCTGGCTTTTCTTTGCATTTCTTTTTTTTTTTTTCATTTTTTTTATTTGCTTATTGATTCATTGAGCACAAATGGAGTACAGCTATTGTTTCTCTGGTTGTACACAAAGTAGAATCACACCATCTGTGCATTCATACATGTACACAGGGCAATGATGTCTGTCACACATTCTGTTAATATTCTTACTCCCGCACCCTGACCCCACCCTTCCCTTCCCTCTATGCTATCTATCCTTCCTCCATTCTTGCCACCCTTCCCCATCCCCGCATTATGCATCATCATTCATTTATCAGAGAGACCATTTGGCCTTTGGATTTTGGGGATTGGCTGATCTCACTTAGCATAACAGTCTCCAACATCATCCTTTTACCTACAAATGCCATAATTTTATTCTTCTTTATGGCTGAGTAATATTCCATTGTGTATATATAGCACAGTTTCTTTAGCCATTCATCTATTGAAGGGCATCTAGGTTGGTTCCATAATCTAGCTATTGTGAATTGAGCAGCTATGAACATTGATGTGGCTGCATCACTGTAGTAATCTGATTTTAAGTCCTTTGGGTATAGGCCAAGGAGTGGGATAGCTGGGTCAAATGGTGGATCCATTCCAAGTTTTCTAAGGAATCTCCACACTGCTCTCCAGAGTGGCTGCACCATCTTGCACTCCCACCAGCATTGTATGAGTGTACCCTTTTCCCCACATCCTCACCAACACCTGTTGTTGCCTGTATTCTTAATAAAAGACATTCTAATTGGGGTAAGATGAAATCTTAAGGTGGTTTTGATTTGCACACCAAAATAGACAGGTAGATCAATGGTACAGAATAGAGGACACAGAGACAAACCCACATAAATACAGGTATCTCATACTTGACAAAGGAGCCAAAAACATACAGTGGAGAAAAGACAGCCTCTTCAACAAATGGTGCTGAGAAAACTGGAAATCCATATGCAGCAAAATGAAACTAAACCCATATCCCTCACCCTGTACAAAACTCAACTCAAAGTGGATCAAGGACCTAGGAATTAGACCAGAGACTCTGCACCTAATAGAAGAGAAAATAGGTCCAAATCTTCATCACGTTGGCCTAGGACCAGATTTCCTTAACATGACTCCCAAAGTGCAAGAAACAAAAGCAGGAATCAATGATTGGGATAGAGTCAAACTAAAAAGCTTTTTCTCTGCAAAGGAAACAATCATCAATGTGAAGAGAGAGCCTTCAGAGTGGGAGAAAATCTTTGCTACACACACTTCAGATAGAGCACTAATTTCCAGAATCTACAAAGTACTCAAAAATCTTTACACCAAGAACGCTAATAACCCAATCAATAAATGGGCCAAGGAAATGAACAGACACTTTACAGAGGAAGATCTACAAGCAATCAACAGATTTATGAAAAAATGTTCAACATTCTTTGCATTTCTTTTGATTTCCTGAACTGGATTCAAAGTCTTGTCTGATATGAATTTTTTTTCCAAGTAGTTAACCAAGTTTTTCAATAACATATCTGAAAAATCTCTTCTAAGGTGAACTGAAAATTTATTATCTGATGGGTGTGTCTATATTACCCTGGATATTATATTCTTTTCTTCAATTGCTCATTCTTATACTGATATCACATTGGTTTTAATTAATTACATTTATTTTCTGATAAAGTAAGTCCTCTTCGCTGTTACTTTAAAATTCTTATTTATTTCCCGTCCATATTTATTATTCTGGTGAACTTCATAATTCTGGTGACAATCCCTCCTTCCCACTACTATTTGCAGAAGATTCCCAATAGTCACCACCATGATACTACCATCACAGAAGCTTCTTGGATTTAACTGGAAGTGCATTAACTTTAATAAATCATTTAAAAATTGAAATATTCACAGAATTTCCTTTATAAACAAAGTTATGGTATGCTTATACACATTTTGATTTTATGTTACTGAGTTAAATTTTATAGCTATAGACTTTTCTAATGTTGGCATTTAGGAAGAGCCCCTACATTTTATATTTTTTTATTTTTGCCAGATTTTTATAACCTCTGCTTCAAAATAATTTACAAGCACACATACGATTTGTTTACAGTTTTTTAAAATCCCAACACTATTACATTTAATCCATGACATTTTGAGGGTCATATTAAACAATTTTTTTTAAGAAAAACACTTGTATATTTGTGTTTATTCAGGTTTTCCCTCAGGAAAAGAGTGAATTTGTATAGCTTACACTTTTATAGAAATTGGACTTTTAAGGAGTACATATGAGTATATGCTATTATGTATATGTGAACACGTATGTGAACAGAGTATCCTCTTGCATATAATCTTTATAATCTATCTTTAATCTGTCCTCCCTTTTCTTAGTGTAAAATGCTTACTTTTTCATCTTTCTTATTTAATTTAGATTTTTCTATTTAATTTGTACTATTAAGAAAATATTCTTGGAAAATCTTCTGGGCCAATAGATATAGCTCTAAATTCTTTCCTATGACTGAATAATGTTCCCCAACACAACTGAATCACGCTTGCTTTAAGCATTTCCCCAATGAGTGACACTCAGGTTGTTTCCAAGATATTTGTAGAAGATGATCCTGAAATAGATGATATTATAATCTCATTGGTGTTTTTATTTTTAAAAATTTAGATTATTATTAAAGTTTGGATCTCCTAGTGTGAGATTGTAGAAATAAACATCGACATAATCAAACTTTTAACAGGTTTTGCTAGAATATGTTGCAAAGTATTTTAGTAATTTATACTCATACTAGCAGTAATGTATGAGTGCCCATTCGCTCAAATTTTCCCAGCATGAGATACCATGGCTCATATAATTTATGACGTTTGTTGCTTTATTTATATTTTCTTGACTTACGAGTTAGGTTGAGAATTTTTAAAAACATACTTACTGATCTTTTGTATTTTCCTCTTCTGTGGCTTACTTGTTATACACTTGGCACAGTTTTCTATTGACTTGTCTTTTTCTTTTGGATTTGTAGGCACTTATCTTCTCTTTTGATTTATAGACATTTATGATCTTGGGGATTGTCATTTGAGTTGCCAGTGTTTGAATACTTCTGTTAGTTTGATTAAAGATGCACTGTCTAGTCCAACGTCTTAAGAGCAGATCCTATTTTTTCTGTGAGTAACGCAAGTGAAGAAACTAGATTCCAAGCATGAATACAAAACCAAAAAGCTTCCATGCCATCTTTTGTCTTGCTAGAACCAAGGCAGTAATAATCCAGTTTCTGTACAAAACACCTGAGGTTGGGTAAGTAACTTCATAAAGAAGTTCATGTAGCTCACAGACCGGGAGGTCCAGTGCCTGGCAAGAGTACCAGCTTGGCTCTAGCAAGGGTCACATTGTGGATGACATCACAATGACAGGAACAGATCACATGACAAGACAGGAAGCCAGAGGGCCATTCAGGGGTCAGGCTCAGATAACAACTTGACTGCAAACTGAGGGGTCCCATGAGAACTACCTTCTGTGCCCCTAGTGACCCAATGTCCTTCCACTAAACCTCGCCTTTTAAAGGTCTCATCACTCCGTAACATCACTACACTGGGGATCAAGGTTTCTAACTCACGAACCCTTGGGGGCATAGCACATCCAAAACATAGCAATTCCTAACTCAAAAAGCAGAAGAAGGCTAAAACTTCTTACCACGTTGACAGCAGAAAGGGCTTGGGATGTGTTGCTGAGAATCTGTACATTCTAAGGAACAAATTTATCCTTATTAGTTTTGCCAGCAATTCTGGTCCAAAAGTCAGTAGCAAGAACTTGGTATGTGTTGTGTTGACCCTGTCTGCTCTTTATATTAGCTTTATGACCCTAACTTTTGTGAAACTTTGTTGTTTTAAATTGCATGTGATTCTATTGAGACTGTTAAACATTCAGAGGCTGGAGGATCAGTGTACCTACTGATCCTCTGAAATGACTGGTAATGGCTATTCCTGTCTTAAATTTCAGGCACAGCATGGATATATAAATTTAAACTATTTTAATCAAGATACACAAGACTTGTATATGAAATGCACACAGGTGTTGCTATAGTTTGGATTTTAAGTGTCTCTCAAAGGACCATGGTTTGGAGGGTTGGTCCCCAGCTTGGCACTATTGGGAGAGGTGGTAGTATTTTTAAGAGATGTGACCTAGCGGGAAGTCTTTGGGTCACTGAGGGTATGCCCTTCAAGGGGATAAAGCTCCTTCTTTTTCCTTTCTTTCACTTTTCAGCTATGAGGTGATCAACTTTGCTTCACCACACATTCCCTGCCATGATGTGCTACCTCACTATAGGCCCCAAAACAATGGGGCCAAATCACCATAGACCGATACTTCGAAAACTGCGAATTTAAATAAATAGAATAAAACTTTGTTTTATAAGTTCATTTATCACAGGTATTTGTTATAATGATGGAAAGTTGACTAATACATGCTTCAACTAATTTGACAATTCAGTGATGGAAGACAGAAAACCTCACCTTAACTATGGGATATGCCAATTATGGGAAGACCTACAACCCCACAAGGATTTTCCTAGCCACCTTTACTATTATATCCATTCTCTTTTACCCTTCAACTTTGTGTATAGTAATTTTTTGGTCACATAAATGGTTAAAAATTTTGCGGCCAAAAATGTCTTTGTGGGTTCTCAATTTCTGTAGCCTTGCTTGGAAAGATCTCTAGCACTGTATTATCCTGACTTTTCTTCCTGTGTCTTTATTTTTATATTTGCCAATTTACTTCCTCTGCACGTAATTATTGCAGATGGGATGAGTCTTTGTTTTTGTCTAAATAGAGAACAAATCATGCTTACACTATCTATTAAATATTATAATGTCTGAAGAAAAAATGAAAACATATTTATTTTAAAAGTGCAATGGAAGATGTGAATGTTTTCCATCAATTTGAGGAACAAAATATAGGTAGATATTTTTCTAACAGTCTTTAAAATAATATACAGTCAAAGTTAGACTCTCTGGTCACATCTACATGCACATAGACACCGGCAGAGAGCAGGACTATGGGAGAAAATGGGATTCTTTTTTTATGTCTGTAAAAATACAAAAATTTAATGATGTATTTAACCAAAAGAAAACTTTAGTAATTCACCTGAAGTAGAAAGTTTTCAGGTCATACTCTTTCATCCTAATCCAATAAAACTAGAAATCAACAATGAAAAGTGGACCCCAAATGATTTTTATGTAATTTGAGAAACTCTCAAATAACCCCTTAACTAAATCATACCTGAAGAAAAGCAGGGTTTTTATCAAATGTAATGAAAGAGAAAATATGTCATTGCTAAAATCTATGGGACACAACTGAAGTCTATAGAAAGTCAGACAGCTATTATCTTCAAGTTTGAAAAATACTAAATCCAAGTGAACAAAGTAAATAACCTTACATATTAGAAAAAGAAACAAAACAAACATAATTAAACCAAAGAGAAAACAATAGGCGGGGATTTATAATGATATAAAGCTTAAATTGATTCACTGGAAAACAAAGAAAGAGTTGAAAAGATAAATGAAACCAAAAGTTGGTACTTGAAAATAAGATGAAACAGACATCCCCCTGATGATTTTGATGAAATAAAAAGCAAGCAACATCATACCATGTTAGTAACAAGAAAAGAGAATAAATATGGAATAGATTAAAGGAAATTTTAGAGATTATTATGTGCAACAATATGGCAATGTATTTTAAAGTCTTGAGGACACGGAAGATCTCCTATTAAAATACTAACCTCTGAAGTGGACCCAAGAAGACTTAGAAAGCTAGAACAGACACAGAGTAGACTGAAATGGTAATTGTAGAGCTAATATTTAGGAAAGGAACTGGGCTCAAATGGTTTTGTAGTTGAGTATATAATAGAATAGATAATTCCAATATTTATTTGAATGATTCCAGACCTTGGGCAAGATAGAAATTTTCTCATTTATGTATGTGTATTTTATATACGTGTGTGTGTGTGTGTGTGTTTGTGTGTGTATTTTATATATACATATAAAATAAAGGGCAAGGGAAAATGATTGTTCAATTTTACAATTGCCCATGTTTTTTTTATTTCAGTGAGGTAATATCTTATCCATCTTTGAAAATATAAAGTTCTTCAAAAACGTATCTCCTGTTTGTTGCATTGAGTCTGTTTGAAATGAAAAAATTCACTTTGATTTCTTATATCAGCCACCTTCCTTAGGACCATTAATTCATTTTTTATTAGTGCATTGTAGTTTTTCACAACAGTGGGGTTCATTTTGACATAGCTGTAAGTGCATATGACATAATTTGCTCCATTTCAATCCCACTCATTCTTCAAGAGGTAGATCTTGGTTTCCCCATTATTAAAGTTCACCCATAGGTTTGGTAAATATGTGTGTGTATTCTCTTGAGATCTTTCAGGAGCACACCAACAGGAAAGGAAAATTTAATTTAAAATTGGCTTTGCTGGTTTAGTTCTGTGGCCCCCTGTGAGTTAGAGAGGGACACTCAGGTTGCTAGAGGCAACCTGGGGGGTTGGAGCATGTCATCCTCCTGTTAACAAGCCTTCCATGATACCTGCTTTGACAGCCAAAGACTGGGGAGCAGTGTCCTCTCTCCAACATGTCCTGTAGAGTCTCCTCTGCACTGAGTGCTGTCCTGAGTCACTGACACTTCTTTTCACTGCACATAATTCAATTTGTTTTTAATAAGATATGCAAAATCCCAATTTTGAGTCATGATTCATATTAAAGAATTTAACAGTCTATCAAGCGGTTCTGTCAGTTGCAGCTCCCGATTGGAATGGCCCTTCTAGCTCTGCCTCTGTTGCTTCCATTTCAGTCCTAGCCCCATCATCCCTGTATTGGCTACTCCAAGTCCCCCTGACTCTGTTGTACTTCTCTTGTTCTTCCCCTTCAAATCCCTTTACACCCAGCACTAAGATCATCTTTGAAAATACAAATAAAGCTTACACCATTTCTAAGTTTAAAATGCTTCAAAGACTGTCAAGCACATTAAAAGTAAAATGTGAACTTGCCGAGGCCTGCAAAGACTTCACTATCTTGTCTGGATTCAACTCCCAATCTTATCTCATCCCACTCTCAATCTTCCTGACCTTCTTTCCATTTCCAGAATACCCTTAGTTTTATCCTGTTTCAGGGCCTCTCTGAAAACTGTGCTCTTGGTTTGGAACAGTCTTCTCGAAGTTTCTGGTGTGTCTAGCTTGTTCTCATTACTCAGGCCTCCCTAATATAACACCTGTCTACTTCCTTTCTTTGGCTTTGTGACCAAACATTGTGTCTTTGTCTTCATTATTCTTTGCCCACTGTGGAAGATTTTTCTAATTATGAGTCTCAAGGATCTTTGCCTTCGTACGATCCTCTCCCCTTTGAGTTTAGTTAGAAGCTGTGAATATGATTAGATATTCCTGTGATTATGTTATCTGGCAAAAGGGAAGATACCTTGATGGGCCTAATCTAATCACATGAGCCCTTTAAAAGCAGACAGTATTCTCTGTCTGGTCTAGAAAAGGAAGTTGGAGGAAGTCAAAGGCTTAGAAGAATTGTAAGTACCATTATGGGTTTGAAGATGGAGGGGACTGTGTGAAAAGGAATGTGTGCAGAGGCTGAGAGAGGCTCCTGGCAGACAGCCATCAAGGGATTGGGGTCCTCGGTTCTCTAACTACAAGGGGATGCCACAACCTAAATGGTTGTTTTCTTATTCCATATTCTGTTGCTATCCCAAAACAATTGAGATGGAATATGTTAGTCAGCGTTCTGTAAATACCTTAGATAAATTAACTTATGGAGAGATAAAGTTTATTTTAGTTGACAGTTTTGGAGGTTTCAGTTCATGGGTTGGTTCCATTGCTTTGGGGCTGTGGCAGCACATCATGGCTGGAACACATGATAGAACAAATCACTTAACTCATGACTAGGAAAGTGGAAAGAGGAACAGGAGGGGCTGGGGTCCCATTATCACCTTAAAGGGCATACTCCAGTGCCCAACAATCTCCCACTAGAGACCACCTCTTAAAAGTTTTACCACCTCCTAATAGTACCATGAGCTGAGGACCAAGCCTTTAACACATATGCCTTTGGAGAACATCCTAGATCCAACTCTAGCTCTGGGTAATTTGTAGAAAATAAAAGTTTACATGGCTCACTGTTCTGGAGGCAGGGAAGTCCTGGGGTACAGTATTGACTTCTGCTGGGCATCTGGTAAGGCCTTTTTGCAGCATCCTAACATGGAGGGAGACATTGCATGACAAAGCAGAGCAAGCATGTTTGTTCAGGTCTCTTCTTCCTCATACAAAGGTACTCATTCCATCTTGGGGGCCTCAACCTCATGACCTTTTTAAGCCTAATTATTTCCCAGAGGCCCCACCATCTAATGCCATTAAAGTCAATTTGGAGATTAAATTTCCAACACATATGAATTTTGAATGTGGGGGACATTATGAAACTGTAGCAAAGGGGTAAGTAGATTCTTACCTCCAGAATCTCTAGATAAGAGCAGAGCCTGGCTGACATATTAATTTTGACCTAGAGAATTGTATGTCTTAATAGGTATTGTTTTCACCTGCTTAATTAATGGCAATTTGCTGCATAGTGACAGAAAACTAACACACGCAGTAGAATGCAAGTTTCACGAAGCCAAAATCTGGTGTTGGTTATCACTCATCCAGCTCCTGGAACAGCCTAGTAGATGCCAGACACTCAAAACACATTGACAGGTTGGCCCCACAGTTGATTGACTGATGGACAACAAACATTAGGTGGAGAACAAAATAACAAAGTGGAGGTTCTACCATGCCTGAATGGTGATTACTTCCTGGGGTCAGTTACATGATCTCATTAACTTTTCAGAATTTCCTTTAGTTCTTCAGCCTTAACCCTCATAATCTTTTAAAATCAATTGGGTAAACTTTCTAAATGGTGTGTTTGTTGTAGTAGAAAAGCAGGACATTCAAGTCTTTCACATTTCTACTCTTCAGTTAGGTCACCTTGGACAGGTCAGACAAGGCTTCTGAAGTCTCTGGGTTTTTTTTGTCTGAAAATTGGAGATTATGGAGATTCATAAGATAGATATATTTGCTCTTGTAAAAATTATCTTTGGCATTACAGCATGAAGGCTTTATAAGTGCCATTGTTTCTTTTCAAGTACTCATTACTCTTCAAACTCCCATCTCCTGCCCTATGATAGAAATCATATGGGAAACTAATATGCCATTTTACCACAAGAGGGTGTATTTGACCTTTGCAGACAACAAAGCCTAATATTTAAAGCCTTTCTTCATAGACATGGACTTTTCAGGTTTAATATGTATGAGATCAATTCCAAATGTCATCATCGAATTATTTAGAAAAGTTATTCTCCTGTGTGTGTGTGTGTGTGTGTGTGTGCGCGCACGCACATGCATGTGTGTGTCCAGGAAGTCTATACATCCTTCCCATGTGTTTTCTGATGACTGCAGAATGCGAAACATATTTTGACAACATTTCCTCCATCAAACAGTAAATCTTTGGCATTAAAAGAAGGGATTGTCCCGTGAAGAGGACAAGAGTTTTCATTTGGAATCCATTAAAATAAACCCAACTCAAAATTATTGTTGCAAAACATGTCTCGCCTTTAGGAGCAAGTCAAATGGCTCACAGGTGGAAAGTTTAAGACTCAGAGTGCCAAGTCCAAGGACACCTCACTGTATAAATTTCCCTATTTGACAATTCAGGTTGTTATTTTCTGCTCTTCAAACTTCTTCCTGTTGTTCTTTTCTTTACTGTGGGAGAATTCCAGTTTAGATTCTCCTCTGTATGTGAGAAAACTTCTTTCCTCTAGCTCCAGTGGCCTTGACCGCAGGGTGATATATGCTTATCCCGTGATTCTCTTGCTCTTCATTTTTTCAAAGCTGGAACATTAGAAAGAGCATAAGAGACGAGTCAGACTTTGACCTTCAGCTTTTTCTTGGCCACTTACTAGTTGGGTTATCTTGGATAAATTAAAGCTTCTAGTTTAGTTTATTCATCTGAAAACTGGAGACTGTAGTAATTTAGTCACAAGTTTTTCTGTGAGGTTTAAGAAATAATATTGATGTGGCAATATACTTTTTGAGAAGTGTAGTTATTTTTGGATTTCCTCCAGTTTCCTCTCTTCCTCCGCATCTATTCCCCCAAAGCAAACAGCTCTTTGCTTTGAGAAAAGGATTTCAGTTATAGCAGAAGTTGCCTGCAAGCCACTTCCCTTCCCAGCTTCTGTTTTAGTAAATCCTGAGGTTTTGATAAAAATCCACTGAGGTATCCCTTTTGAGGACTACCAGGAAAGAGCATGGGTGCGAGAGGAAGATTGTCAGTTTGTTCCTACAGTATAAGGAGAGGACAGAAGCCAAGCTGGGGTAAGAGTACAAGCTGACAGACCTCAGAAGGTGTCAGAACACAGTAGGGTCTTCTCAGGATGCTTAGGGAGGCTGGAACCCAGGTTCTGAGTCCTTCTGCCCACAGGTGGCATGGAAGCAGAAAGCTCCTAATCTCAACAGGATGATGCACTCAGATAGTGAATATTGCTGCAGATCACAATGCACTGGAGAAAAGAAGCCCTTCCCACCATTGCCAGATATCACACAAAACTTCTTCAATTGGCTGCCTTTCTTGGAAGGCTGAGGGATCCTAAAATTACTGAATTATCTACCAGCCTACATAGGAGAGCCCAAAGTTAGATTTTTTTGGTCTTTAAGAAAAATAGAGGGACTGGGGATATAGCTCAGTTGGTAGAGTGCTTACCTCATAAGCACAAGGCCCTGGGTTCAATTCCCGGCACCACAAAAAACAAAAAACAAAAAACAAAAAAAAAGAGAAATAGAGAAATGAGTATTACTGTATATGAGCTTGTGCACTGGGAGTCACTCCTGTCACATTTGTAAGATTCTGAAACAACCACTAACACTAGAAAGTTCATGGTGAAGCTATCAGTGTTTGAGAACTTATTTGAAATTCTTGAATGAGCGACCTAACTCTTTTTGCTGAGCACAGCATTCCAGCTCTCTCCCCTGATGCTAGGATGTGACATTGTGATCCATACATCCTTGCAGGCTCTAACTAACATGTTCTCATTCAACAAACCTTGTTCAGTACCTACTCTATGCTGGGGACTGTGGAAACAGGCAGCAATGACAGCAAACAGAACTAGTGGTCTCTGCTAATGTGGTTATAGGGAAGGAAGTTGGGTGTGGGGGACCGGGCTATGCCATCTGCAGTATGATGCCTTAGTGTGGTGACTATTTTAAATTGAAGAAACTTGAGGTCAGTAGCTGCTGGCAGAGGCTGTTGTCTACCTTGAGACTGTATCCTCCAGGGAGAATTCGATTGTCCTGAATGTCCTTCCCTAGGAGATTGCCTCATAGCACAGGACTGAGGACCAAAGGTTAGCATCACTGACCAGACAGACTTGGCCTAAGGCTGGATCACCTGTTCTTCCTGCCCATTCTTACCTCCAAATCATTTATTCTTCCCTAAATTTCCTATGTCTCCCTTCCTCTTTTCCCTTAGAAGAGAGTATACAAGCTTCTAAATTTTACTGGGTGACTGAGTACTCACTTCTCTTTCTTGTGATGCCCCCATGCACATAAAACATTTGTAAACCTTTTCTCCTATTGATACGTCTATCAGCTTATTTCAAAGACTCAACTTATCAAACCTTTAGAGGGTGAAGGTTCCTTTCGCACATACACTAGTAAAGTAATCCTACATGCAACACAACAATTGTAATGAATGCTATGAAAGAGAGAAACCTGCAATTCTGAAGTCAGCTATCTGGAAACAGTTGGGGCCAGATTATTCTGAGAAGTCCTATTAAGGCTTATGATGGTTTGTATATGGAGGATAAAGGATAAGGATTAAAGGGAATCAAGATAATTTTAGGTGTCTGGTTTGATTGACTTGATGGATGGATGGTGGTTCCATTCTCCAAGTAGGGAATGCTGGAAGAGAAATTGTTTTGCTGGGAAGATCATCATGCTGAATGTTATTAATTTGACTTTTTAGTTCTATTTCCTTTCCATATTGATTTAGGCCCCAGGATGCTAAACTTATACACACTAACTAAAAGGTTTCCATATTTTCTGCTTTCTGGTTGACATTTGTCAATGGTCAAGAAGTTACAGGGCAGGAGAATTGATATCAATATTTATTCTCCCAGCTTATTGTCTGAGTTGGTTTTCTTAATCCTCAATACATCTTGGTTAATAGTCCTTTTATTTATTTTGGGGTGTTTAAATCTCCTTCATTATCTCCATGAGAAGGTTCCATTTCTTTCCTGCCCAAGCAATGAGTTTACTTTTGCTTGAGTTGAATCTGAAAGGATTTTGAGAAAACCACAGGGCAGATCAAACAGAAATATGAAAATATGGGTCTAGACCTCAGACAAGAGGCCCAGGTTAGAGACAGAAATGTGTCAGCCATCTACTTATAGGTGATAATTGCTGATATTTTCTTGGAAGACAGTATAAGGGAAGAAAAGAAGACCTAGAACCCATCTTGAGGAACTGCAACACTAGCTGGTGAGCTAAAGGAGCATGGTGCTGTAGAGGAGAGAGAGAAGCCCAGGATAATATTTGGGAAGCGAGAAGAGAGTGTTTTAAGAAGAAAGGAGTCATGGAAGATGTTGGAGACTGTTATGCTAAGTGAGATCAGCCAATCCCAAAAATCCAAAGGCCGAATGGTCTCACTGATAAATGAATGATGATGCATAATGCGGGGGGGAAGGGTGGCAAGAATGGAGGAAGGATAGATAGCATAGAGGGAAGGGAGGGGTGGGGGCGGGGTGGGGGGTAAAAATAATAACAGAATGTGTGACAGATACCATTGCCCTGTGTACATGCATGAATGCACAGATGGTGTGACTCTACTTTGTGTACAACCAGTAAAATAATAGCTGTACTCCATTTGTGTTCAATGAATCAATAAGTAATAAAAAAAAAAGAAGAAAGGAGTGATTTCCATTCTTTCAAAGGCTGATGAGAAAGAAAAGTAAAACTAATAATTGAGAAAGGTTCATTGTTTATTGGGATAAAGAGGTCCTCAATGACTGTAAGAAGAGTTGTTTCAGGGAGTGATGGAGGTGGAAGCCATTAAGAATGGGATGGGAAAGTGAGAAGTTAGAGACAGGTGACACTTTGAGAAGTTAGAATGGCAAGAAGAAGGGAAAAGGGGTGATAGCTAGAGAGGAGATGAGTTGAGTGAAATATTTTTAAAGGGGGTATTTGAGTTCATAGTATATAAAGCATACCAATTTGATTGAAAGATAAATCAACTTTGATAATTTCCCAAGTAACCTTTATGCTATATATTGGTAACGTAGCAGGAATAGAAAAGTTCCCTTTGCAAAGTTTCACTAGTATTTGGAGACAATTGTTTGAAGGATGGACACATCTATGTAATTGGATTAGAAAAAAGGAGAAGTGAGATAAGGATAGGAAAATGGGTTGTCTTCAGAGAGAATGTATTTTCTGCAACAGACTTTCTCACCTCAATTACAAATTCTTGGGAATGGTAATTTCTGCATTAAGCAATCCACTAGTCAACATATATGTAATTTTAACATATAAGCACTTCTAGTGAGTCTCTGATTGAGTGTGTAGTCATGAATCCCTTACCCATGAATTCTTTATTTACTGGGTTTAGTTTGCATCCTGCAGAGAACATTACACAATATAAGTGCTACCCGTTGAAGTCCAGGTCCTTGGTAGGACAAACAAAGGATTAAGTGAGACATGCAGAAGTAAAGATAAGAGTACAGATTTTTTGAAGGTGAAGATAGCACCTCTGTTAGGTAGGACAGAGTGGGCTGAGTGAGAGAGAGCTCGAGCCCCCAATGTCTGGAAATTGGGCTCCTATGTCCTGAACTGTGGGTTGTTCTCTTCCCTATATGGACCTCATTGAAAACCTTACCTTAATTTCTCCCATTAGTTACTTTATGATACCTCATTAGAATATTTTCCAATTTTCTCCCCATTGGTTACTTTAGAAAACCTAATTAGAATACTTTGGGATTTTAAAATTTGAACCTGTTGTCCGGCGATAAATCCTCAGTGGTGGGGGTTGTCATGTCCATGGGATTCATTGAAACCAGGGACAGGATTCGTCTCCTTGTCCTGTCCTCCAACAGCTTCTTTCTAATACCCTGTCTCCACTATTTTGGTGTCCCTGAACTCCTACATAATATAAGCAGCATATTGGACCAAAAAGTGAGAAATGGTTATTTATGAATGAATGATCCAGAGCATCCCTCTTCCTCCTGGCTCCAAGGCAATAAAGAAGTGTGCTAAAGGCATCTTAAAAACAGAAAACATTTTAATCTAATAAATGCTAATTATCAAGGTAAGGTGTTGGGAGGAGGGGAAGAGTGAACACAGACCAGATCTTCATAACTATTTGTATATTTCTAATTTTAGACTGGTTACTTTTGATATTTATATGTGTGTATTTAGAGATTGGGATAGTGATCTTGGTTTTGGCTATAGAATTTATACTTTGTTGGGAAAATGTATACGGACTTTCCCCTACAGTGAGCTAGATTCTAAGAGAGAAGTGGTGTAGCTGGAGAGATAAATGAGAGAGTTTATAAAATGTTCATGGATCTGGAAGAGGAAACTTTCTAGCAATTGTTTGGAATTTCTGTGTTGATTTTAGCATGATGGTTTGGGTTGTGAGAGTTGAGAGATCTACAGTGTTAACATGAACTATATGCTGTATGACTTTGTTTTGTAGTTGATATGGCTTAAAATGGCATCTGACTAGCAGCTCTTTATGAATCTCTTTCAGTTTCCACTAAAATATTTTTGAAGACAGTAAGATTAAAACCCAGTCAGATGAACAACCCAAAGCCAGGATGTGGAACAAAGAAGATAGGGCCAGAGCTTCCACAAACACAGTGTTGTCCCTCTTGGTAAGTTCAGACTGTACCTCATTATGTAGCGTTCCCAGGAAAATGAGGGGAGAGAGTCACTGCATATCTTACCCCATGTTCTGAATCTGGTGAACAATCTATCTTCTGTACAGATCTAGCCCTTATAATACTTAAGCAACTTCCAGGAAGGCAAACGAACAAAAAACAAGAAAGAAGGAAGTGTTCTGGTTTGAGTGTGTCCCTCGAAATTCATGTGTGGGTAACTTAATTCCTCAGTGCTGCAGTCTTAGGAGGTGGGGCTTAGTGAAAGTATGTCTTCAGGATGAAATGGTCATAAATGGATGGATATATTTATCCCAGGAAAGGTGAGCTATTGTGGGAGTCAGGCCCCCTTTTCTCTCCTCCACACATGTCCACTTGCCCTTTGCTCCTAGGCCTGAGGCCAAGTAACATGAGGCCCTTACTAGAAACCAGGCAAAAGCCTGTGCCATGGACTTCCTTCTTTTCATAACCTTAAACCAAAATAATCCTTTACACTTTACAATTCACCTGGGCTCAGGTGTTCTATTATAGCAACAAAAAACAGACTAAGAAGGGCTAAATTCTTGGCCTTGTTGGGTGACAATCTAAATGTGGCCCTTGGGGCAATACATGCTATACTACAGAATCTAAGCACTTGAATACTTTGAAGCATCAGTGTATCCATCAGAAGGGATAGGAGACAAATACCATCTCAGGACATTAGAACTGAATAAAATGAGTGCATGACCACTTGGACCTGGCAAGTCTAGCTGGACCTGTGCACAAGGACCTGCAGTCTAGCTGTGGATCTAAGAAAGGATACAACTAATTCTAAACTAGGCAGTGAACAGGGCCAAGACCAATAAAAAAGTCTTCTCTATTGTTAAATTAATGTTTTTTTAAAAGAACCCACAGCTCTATTTTTATTCAAGCATTCATAAAAAAATAAAAAAGAATTCAATTCAGGAAGTCATTAGAAAATACTGCCAGAATCTACCCTAGAATGACTATTTAGATTCTGATGATTCCTGTCTTAAGTCTTTTGTCCATTGCAACAACAGAATACCTGAGACTGGACGATTTATAAAGTCAGAGATTTATTTTAACTCATGATTCTGGAAGTCAGGATCATGGCTCTTGTATTTGCTTTGGTTCTTTGGAAGGTCTTGTGCTGTTCCATTATGATGGAAAAGTGGAAGGACAGAAGGGAATGTGCAAGAGACAAAACACAAGGGATATTCTTGCTTGGTAACAACCTGCTCTTGCTGTACTGGGAAAGGGAGAACTCACTCCTGAGATATGGTGTTAATCCGTTCAGGAGGACTGTGTCTCCATAACCTGAACACCACTCACTACCCTGCCCCACCTAACATGGCTGCGTCAAGGAATTAAGTTCCTATGTGGGTTTTGGTGGAGACCAACCATATTCAAACCATAGCAACTCCCAAACGTGTATCTCCTATCCAGATGCTTCTGCATGCTCCAGGCTTATACATCCAGCTGCCTATTTAGCATCTTCACTTAAATATCTAATAGACATTTCAAGTTCATTATGTGTAAAACTGAACTCCTAATGTCACCCTTCCCTAAACCTGCTCTGTCATAGCCATTCTTATCTCATTTGATGGAAGACCCATTCTTCCAGTTGTTCAGAATCCAAATCTCATAGTTACATGTGTGTCCTCTCTCATATGTGACATCAAGGTCATCAGGAAATCTTGTTACCTATACTCTCAAAGCATGCTCAGAAACTCTTACTACTACGACATGAATGGCTAACCACCCTGGTGTCAGCAAGTTCATCTCTTGCTTCAATTACTACAATAGTCTTGCATCTTAATTACAGTAGCAGAATGGTCATTTAAAAAAGAATATTGAATTGAATATTGAGGAATGATTCCTTAGTTCAAAGCCCTTAGATCACTCTCCTGAGCATTCATAGTAAAAGCCCAAATCTTTTGAGAGGCTTAAACAACCCTCGCATTATTGCTGCTCAACCCCTCCCCAGCATTCTCTCTCTGACCTTCTAAGTGATTTTTCATATAAAGGCAATAGGAAGACAGTCTTTAAAAGACAAGATGTCAAAAATATGTGATTTTATTATGTAAACTATGCACCTTTCTTGAACAAGGTTATTTTAAATCTACTAAAATCACCTGAGAAGAAGCAAAAAGATACCTTAAGATTGAACACAATCTTAATAAAATCTGTGATGGTGATAAACATACATAGCAAACAGCAAATAAGCATAAATTTGAGCTTGCTTAAATTGTTTAATCCAGTTTTCAAAAATGTATGAATGTCAGAAACAAAAAGGCTTAAGAGAGAAGATATTTAAGATAAAAACAAAATTTATAGCAATTTGGGTTCTAAAATCCCAGACTTTATAGCAAACAAGAAGTAGGCAATATTAAAGTATAAAATTAAAAAATGTTAAATTGTCTAGAACAGGGAAGGCTTAAAAAAATTTCAGTTTTTACTTTATAGTTGAAACAAAAAGGTCAAACATAATTTTTCCAAGCATAGAGCTAACTACCATTAAAACAAAACAGCAGTATATCATGAAAATGCACAGCCAAAGAAGGAAAACAATTAAGATTCCTAAAGCCAGAAATCATATAATAATAGAAATAATTATGGGTAATGATAGTAGTTATTATATATTGTGTATTTACTGTAAGTCAGGACCTGGGCTTATAAATTTATAAGCATTATCTCTCAACCTTATTATTATTATTATATTAGTGAGGAATTTGAGGCTTAATGAGAACCTAGATTGTACAAGGATGTAATATGCAATAAAGGTGATATATTAAAACATTGAAGTATGAATCATTTAACAAAGGTTCATGGGAAATTTTATTTTTTAGAAAAGCTTATAATAAAAAGTTTTCTTTAATTTAAAAAAATTCACTACAGAAAACAAAACAAACCCTAGATGGATTTGTATTAAATAACACACACATACAAACACACACACGTACACACACACACACACACACACACACAAAGAGCTAAAAGAAATTATGAGTGAGAGAATTGATTGGGTTGTTTTTTATCTGTGAGTCACAAGATATCTGACTCAGAGCAGCTTAACAAACAAAGGCTTTTACTTAGGTCATATCATAAGAATTCTGAATAAAGGGAATCATATTTTGATTCAGGTGCCCAAAGTGCTTTCCATCCTTTGACCTTACTATCCTCATTAGTTGACTTTTGTCATATTCTCTCATGGAAACATGTGGCTGCTATAGCTCCAAGCATTCTATTTTCATGGGAATTGCCTCCAATAACAAAAAGCAAGGCCATAGCAAAAATGGTGGGAGGACATGTCTCCCTAGATCTCTCTCTTTACAAGAGAGGGAAATATTTCTCAATACCCACCCCCCCCACCAAAATAGTCTCTCTTCTCTCATTGGCCAGTACTGTCCCACATGACTCACTCCAGATGCAAGGGAAGAGGGAGAAGTGAGAATTTAGTACTTTCAGCTTTTGGAAAAAAAGGATTACTTAGAAATTAAATGACAGGAAAATAGTGGATTTTAAAATTCACTAGCACAATGACTGTCTTTAAATGGAAATTCTTATTAAATATACAATAACAAACAAAAAGAAACAGAACCAACTTCAAAAATATTAAGTGCTCTATTGTCTTATAAAAACTATGAAGGGGGATTTTTTTTTAACAAGAAAGAAAAGACAAAAAAGTCATTGTCATATAAATTAAATGATGCATTGATAAAATACTTTTGAAACATATGACACCAAATGTATCAGAATACATTGAGATATCTTAACATTTTAATTTCTTTGTATTTCTTGATCTTATTTTCTTGTGACTTATTTTAATTAATCATTTACTTTAACATAACCCATTGGAGTTGTATGGTGGGACTATAAAGAGAAGGAAACAACAAATGTTCATCTTTTGTGTTTTTATTTTATTTTTTTAAAACAAATCTAAAGGGGAGGACTGAGGGAAGCATTTTATGAAGTTTAACAACAGATCAGAAAAATACTCTGGAAGGAACCCGTCTGCTTGGGATGCTCAAAGTTGGTCGTGTGTGGTGAGGGAGCAGAATGGGGGACATGGTCCTTGGCCCTCATGGAAACTGGGGGAGTTTGGGAACAGAGTGCCTAACTGGGGTTATCATGACTGAGGAGCATGCTCAGCATCCTTTGGAGGCAAACCATCTCTCAGAGACCATTCCTCACCCTCCCAATGAACACAGCACTGAGGAGCTTCCAGTTGAGGAGCTGAGATGCTGTTGGTCTTGTTACTGTGTGCTGAGGGCTTCCTTCCACAGTTGCCTGTATATCTACTGTGCGTCATCCAGCAGAGGAAGCCCTCCTGACTTAGTCAAACCCATCCACATTGCCCTACATGCCCAACTCTCAATCTGCTGCCCCTTTGAACATCCCCAGATAGTCATCAAACTCCTGAAATTGGCAGGAGGAATCATTGGCACTTGGCTGAACAGCGATGGTTTAGAAAGCAATGTGCTCAGCACCTGAGCTTGGGTGGAAATGGACAGTGGTGAAAGTTGAGAAATATTCCCTGAACAGCAGGAATGTTATGTAAAACCTTGTCAACATCATGAAGAAAATCAATTTCCTGATGATGTTTAGTTAGTCATTTTATATGATGTAGCTATTTCTCAACCTTTTGAAACCCATGTCCACATTTGATAAATATACGCTTTTCTCCAACCACACTTCCCAGGTTAGGATAAATCTGTGTGTCTCAAAATCAATCAGAGGCAGATGATAGTCTTCACTGCTCTATTAAAGAATAATATTTGGTTGAGTTTCACTTTCTGTAGTTTGTAAGATGAAGTCTGTCTGCATTTTTCAGCTATAAATCATTTTCAAACTATAAATGTCCACTCACCTTTCAAGAGTAAATCAAACCTAGAGCATGTGTGTTTAAGCGCGCGCACACACACACACACACACACACACACTTGCACATTTTCACATTTGATATGGAAGCTGACATGGAAATATTCATGTTTTAGTGTTCTGTCGCATGTAATTAATTGTAAATAGTTGTCACAGACACTTTATGAAAGGCCAACAATAGAACTAAGTGGCTCCTTGTTTATCACTTTAATTCTTGAAAACTGAAGCTCCTAGACAAATAGACACTTCAGTTCAAATTGGAAAATAAAATACTGCTGTCTGGAAACCCAGTGACTGTACTGACAAGGGTCTTGGTGGCGTGAAGGGAAATGACACATAACTAATACTCCTGAAGACCACTGGGAGAAAGTGTCGGGTCTGAGCCTGCTGAGCCTGATACACTGACCCACAATGGGCAGCATGCATCATGTTGACGTAGGAGGCAATGCCAGGAGGCTGAAAGAAGCAAACATCACTTCACTGTCCTCGTATCCTGCTGATGAAGAAGGACGGGCTCAGGACTTCCAAAGGGCACGAGAACTGGATCCTTCTCCCCAGATTTTGAGGTAATGAAAACTCTAGGTCAGCAGAGTAAGCTGAACAATAAAGCGGCTAGGCCAGCACCCCTGGCACTGTCCAGAGAAGGCTGGATGGTAAAATCCATGTTCACCTGGATTGTTATTCTTTCTCTGATGCCTGAATGGAAATATGTCTCGAAGGCAAGAAAATCCTGTACCATTTTCAGACAGAGATGACAGATTTGCAGCCATCTGGCACAAAGCCATCATTTTGTTGCTTCAGGGTATGAAACCAGTGCCCAGAGAGTGTGAGTGAATTGCCCAAGGCCACAAGGCAACTAAGAGAGAAATTTCCAGACCAAGGTCTTCTTAGTTGAAGTCAATAAGGTGGTTTATCACGGCATATCAGCCTGGACAAGTGCAGCAGGAAAGATGTCTTCCCCCTTTCCTTCCAGGGAAGATAACTCTTCATAGGATAACCACCTTCTGTGGACCCTTTGCTCCCTTGCCTTTGGAGAGATGAGGTGACTTCACATTATTGGCAAATTTGAAAATAATGCCAGGGCACTGCCTGCAGAGAGCCAGAGTTCTCTATCACTAAGTCTTACTGGTCATGAACCCTGGCCAACTTGCAGGGAAGAGAGTGAGGGAGAGGTCTACCCAGTCCACCATTAGGTAGCTCAATTCTGAGGTTTACTCTGAGCCCTCATACGAAGGAATGTCCTCCAATTTAGCCTCCAAAAATAATAACAGTGATAATTTTGGTCATTATATTTACCCTTTGTTCTATTTCTCAACCAGTTTAGTACTGAGATAGAAGGAGGGGCCCCACATATTGGGGGCCCCTTTGGAGAGGCAAAATTTAGGACAATCCAACTGTCTTGGTGACACCACTTTGATTGCAGGCTGAATTCAAACCCTTTCCTGTGGTTTTGTTTTTAGTTATTTCAGCTACTCGTAGTCAACTGCAGCCTAAATATATGATATAGAATATTCCAGAAATATACAATTCATATGTTTTAAATTGCATACTGTTCTGACTAGTATTATAAAATCTCAAGTCCTATCCAAGCTGTGAATTATCTCTTTCTCCAGTGTATCCATGCTGTATACCCTACCTGCTCATCAGTCACTTAGTAGCCATTTTGGTTATCAAATCAATTGCTGCATTTTCTCAGTGCTTATATATAGGGTCCAGTACTATCTGTGGTTTCAGGCATCCACTGAGGGTCTTGGCTATTTCCTGTGGAGAAGGGTGGGGACTAATGTAATGGAAATGCACATTCTTATTGGGACATTTTACCCCAAAGTGGTGTGGCCATTTTCACTATTGTCTAGATCAT
This sequence comes from Glaucomys volans, assembly GCA_020662805.1. Lineage (NCBI taxonomy): Eukaryota > Metazoa > Chordata > Mammalia > Rodentia > Sciuridae > Glaucomys > Glaucomys volans. Next base: position 1,048,069 of record JAJEJO010050041.1, on the reverse strand, counting down.
TAAAGAATGTGGAAATGAGTGTGATATGTCTCATTGAAAACCATGCCTCCCGTTCTCCTGCAGCCAAGGCAACATGGTGTCAAAAGCACATCAGCATTAGGCACATTCTTTCTGTTATTCCACCATGTTGGGGTGACTGTTAGAGCAGTGTGGCCACTGTTTCTTGCAAAGGACAGTTTCTGGTTAGGATGACCCTCTCTGTCAAGAAATCTGATCTTAGTATCACAAAACATCTATTCTGGCTGAACTGGATACTGGGATTCATGTTCTTTGGGTGGAGTCACCTGTCAACCCTCCCCCATCTTTTATATTTTCCTTTGAGTCTTAGAGAAGCCCTTGCCTATTCACTCTTTGCCTCCATCCACTTATATGTAGGCAGCAGAATCTACTTCCATAAAGAAACATCAGCCCTACTGTGCTTAGGTTATAAAAATGCACCGGATGTATCTAGGGTTCTGATATTCACAGCCCAGTTATGTGAAGGAACCATGGTCCTCGCGAGGTAACTTACAGACTAGTCAATGAAGACAGACTTAGTGACACAATGAGTTGGGGTCCAAGGCTGGTTCCCAGCACAATACTGGGGACATGTTTCAGTCAGCTTTTTCACTGCTATGACTAAAGGACCTGAAAAGAACAATTTTAGGGGAGGAAAATTTTATTTAGGGGTTCATGGTTTCAGAGGTCTCAGTCCATAAACAGCCAGCTCCATTTCTTGGGGGCTCGAGGTGAGGCAGAACATCATGGTGAGAGAATGGCAAAGGGAAGCAGCTCACATGATGATCAGGAAGCAAAGAGAGACTCCACTGGCCAGATATAAAATATATACCCCAAAAGCACACCTCCAATGACCACCTCCTTCACTCGTGCCCTACCTGCCTTCAGTTACCACTCAGTTAACCCCCATCAAGAGATCATTTCTCCTCTAAACCTTCTTACATTGTCTCACACATGAGCTTTATGGGGGCACCTCACATCCAAGCCATAATGGGATATCAGAACCCTAGATGCACCAATGGCTACACTGCAAAATAATCTGATGCAGGGATGTCAGCAAGAGTGCTTAGCGTGGATGTAAGAGATGCAGGTTTGGAAGATGGAGAGCCTCCGGTAGCAGCAATGTGAGTAATTATTCAATTACTCATTTCACAAATATGTATTGGGGACCAGAGCACTGTTCATAGGCCTGGAGCACTAGACAATTAGAGGAGAGCCACTCGATCCTGGAATTTACAATCGGAGGACTCAGACCACAGACAAGGAAATATGCACAAATGACATAATTACAAGGTGCAAGAGTGATCCTCAAGGGAAAATTTAAACTGTATAGAGATGGGAATTTCTGCTCATACAGAGATACTGTGGTCCCCAGAGCCCATAGTTATTTGACCTAAATATTGATGGACCTTCCCTGGCACTCAGGAGATGGGGAGTTCCCCATCTGCAGGTTCCCTTAGCCTTGGACTGTGTGTTTCTTAGTTCTGATCAATCATTTTGTAAAAGTGCACCCACTGGTTTAATCGCTTGCATTTGTTTTGCTTTACATTTCTTTTCCTTTTTTGCTTTAACTCTTCTCTCTCCCTTTACCCTCCTTCTTACCCTATTTATAACTTTTGGGTGTCAATTTTGTACTTAAATCAGGAACATTGGAAGTGGAATGCCACTTCATTCTGACACCCAGGTGATAAGAGGTGCCCAGACTTGAGCCCTTTTGTTATTTTCACCAGGCAAGCATCTTCCTCTCCCTTAAATAGAAAGGCTCAGGTCTCATGAAGATGTCGCTCCCTTGTGGGTCTTTGACTTGCTACTTGGTACACTCACATGCCTGCTCTGTTCCGTTTCCTTCTGCACAGTTCTCAGGATGCATGTGGGGAGAAAGATGCTGAAGGGAGAGGAATGTCCCATTTCCTGCCCAAGGACTTGCCAGTTGACCTGCATTTCTTCCTGTAACAACTAATTTGTTTTAGGAGAGAGGTCACACACACTGATATTCCATTGTGGGCCATGAACATGTTCATGAGGGCATTTGATTATGCCCCCTAGTATTTGAAAAGGCAGGGTGGTTAATGTTAATAAAAGTTTTAAACACATTAAATTTAACAGAATTTGAGTAAAGAATGATTTCATGAATCAGGAAACCTTTATACACAATTCAATTCGTAAAACTCCACTTTGCAAATGGGCAGGAGTATTTATGAACAGAAAACTGAAGTGAGATAGAGAGACAGCTTGATCTTGATCAATGGTAGCTTGGTTTGCCTTGTTGGGCATGGTCTACTCAGTTGGCAACTTGTCATTGGCTTGTACTCAACAACTGTGATTGGCTGAGACTCAGCTAGTGGTTACAAAAAAACTTATAGTTTGCCCTCTGCACCCATCGGTTCTGTATGCATGAGTTCAATCCACCACAAATCTAAAATATTGAAAAATATTGCACCTGTACAGAACATATATTTTTTCTTGTTTTTATTTCCTTCTTTCCTATGAACAATACTGCATAACAAATATTTACAGAGTACTTACATCATGTGAGGTATTACACATAATCTAGAGTTGATTTAAAGTTACAGTCATCCCTCAGTATCCATGGGGGACTGTTTCCAGGATGCTAGTAGGATCCTAAAGTCCCAGGATGCTCAAGTACTTTATATAAAATAGTATAGCATTCACATATAATCTACACACATCCTTCTGTGTACTTTGAATTATCTTTAGATTACTTACAATATAATTCCAATACTATGTAAATTGTTGTTACGCTGTATTCTTTAGAGAGTAATGACATGAAAAACACCTTTTCTCTCTGTGGTTGGTTGCATTTGTGAATGGGGTAACTGTACATGACAGGTTGTGCCTAGGTTATATGCAAATACTATACCACTTTATACATACAGGACTTAAGCATCCACAGGTTTTGGCATTTGAGAAGATTCTGGAGCCCATACCCTGTGAATACCAAGGACTGGTTGACTGTACTTCTAAATTAGATTTCCAGTTTGTTTATGTACTAAGTGAGGTTGTGCTTCATTAAATAGGGATTCAGGGTACCCAGGTAGCCTCAGGCCATATACAGTTTTACAATAAGTAAGCGCTCAGCTTTGCTGTTTTCTAAACAACCCATTGTCTGCTGTTGTCTTACTCTATTCTTTTCCTGGTTCCTGAGGGTCTCTGAGTTTGCTTGAGGGACAGGGAGTAATTGTGGGCACATCGGAAATCCCTGGAGGCTCAGCCACTATCTTAGGGAGCCCACCCATTTTATCTGGAGTTGTAGATATGTACCCCAAATTCCATGATGACACCTAAGGAGCGAGGAGGGAAGAGAGTCTGCTGTTTCCTCTATATTTTTCCTACTATTTCCCCTGCTTCTTGATGCTTTGGCAAGTAATGCCTCACACAAAATATAGGAGCCTCTGCCAGAGCCCAGTGTGACAAACAGAGGAGGTCTGCTTGCTGTTCTGGCCTGTGCTAGCACATTGTGTGTCCTTGGTCAAGTTCTTTGTTCCAAGACTCTCCTCCACCCTGCCCAGTGACCCTGCTTTTACAGTCCCTTCCCATTATAACTGCCATCATAGTCCATGGTGGTCTACCAATGATTGCCACATAACCATCTCCTAAGTTAAATCCCTCGTTCTGTGGCCGTGGATGGAAATTCTGATAATTTTCCACTCAAAGTCATGGAGAAAATTAGTAACTGAAGATGTTGTAGGCAGTGTTTGCTATGTAGAAATAAGACACTGGCCCTTTTTTGAGCAATTCTGGATTGGCTTACTTCTTAGACCATAGGTGGTTACTAGTAATTAGAGCAAATAAGGGATTAAAACCTGGACTTGGTGGTTCTCAAAACAAGCAGTTCAGAATGTTCTAGTAAATACAGGACTGGAACTTATCTACTTGACCTGGTGGTTCCCTTCTAAAAGGAGATGCATTGCAGGGATTCACAAAATACACATTTTATTGTCTCATCTTTCTATATCAGGGAACTCCCGAACAGTTGCCATGAAGTTAATTCTGCCTCCTCCCCCTTCCTGTGGAGAGGAAGAATGTTGGCATATTGAGGGAGGAGAGACCTGTGACCTGCTGAGGCTCCTGGCCTCATACCCCACCTCACTAACTCAGTGTGTTTCTGATCACAATTTCCTCATACATAGAATGTGGGAATTGGGTTCTTTCAATCCCTACAACTTTCTAAGTGATGTTATTGCTTTATCCCAGCTAAATGGAATCAATTAACATTGCTCTTGCAAAATGAGCCCTCTACTCTCTGTAATCCCTCCCAGGGGAAGTTTAAATATCCCTGCTAAGATAGCAAAGTCCAAAAAGAAGCTACTCCTTATAAATGGTCTTGCAACAATCAGGAACAGGGTTCAAGGCACTAGTCTGCCCAGAGTCTCTTTAACAAGGTGCAGGAATGAGTAGAGAGAAGGCAAAGCCCAAATTTGGCTACATTTCTTTGGCAGACCTTATGAGGTAAACAGTTCCCTAATTTATAGCAGCCCATTACTCAACACCTTGGATTCATTGTAACAAACTGCTTGGATGGAAATACAATGCCCAGCTCTCTTTTCCCCACCCCCACTCACTTCCTCCATCTGCTTATAATATTCACTTCTAAGCACATAAAACCCATTAATGTCTTCAGGAATTGGCTTGTTTTTTAATCAAGATAAATATGGACAACTTCAGAACAATTAAAAAGGTACTGGGTAAAAATGACTTCAACATACAAAATTCATTAATAGTGTATTATAAGCACAGCCGATCTATATTGCTATCATATTCTTCAATGACCCACTCTATAAATGCTGGCTTTAGTGTTTTTCTAATGTTGTTAATTTATCTATGGCTGTCACTCTGGGGCTGTTAACTTTGAACAAATGACTGGTATTAATCACTAAGGGTCATTAGATGCCAAGGCCTGGTGTTAAATCAGCCCAGGAGTGGCACATGTAAGCGTCCTCAAAGTAAATTTTAAAATATGCTCCAGGAATTGAAGTTTGTCACTGCAACTGGGATTTGATCCTCTGGGTGTTGTAAATGTAGAGGATCATGAAACAGGCTTGGTAGATCAATGTGGATATAAGCAAGATTTTGAAAAAGGGCAGAACTGGGAAAATTGTCTTATGCCTGGTACTTCCTGTAACATTGGCTTTCATGCTACTCAATGCAATGCTGGGGTCAATTCTGCAGTGAAAATTCCCATGAAGAATGAAGGAAGCTCAGAGGCATGCAGCAGGCTAGGTAGGTAACAGGAGTGTTTTAGACCAGGTGTACTGCTGAGTGAACTGGGAGTGGTAGTGGTGAATCCTTAATGAACAGGTAACCCAGGTAAGGGTCCCAGCCAGGCCCACACCCACCTGGGTGTTGCCATGAGGGAGTATGAGCTGCTGTACAAGTTGAAACCTAAAACTTCTATTTTTATATAAAATATCTTAATTTTGGAAGTACTGACTGGCTTCAACTGTGACTAAAGGAAACCATGTGGGCTTTTTTAATAGTTGTTTGGGGACAAAAACATATGACCTCTGATTTCTATTGCTGAGGGTCCAAAAAGAATAGATGTTGACTCAGTACAATTTTTTTTTTTTCCAGACTACTACTGAGATGTTGTGAAGATCTGGACAAAACCAAAGGACTTCTTAGGTAGGGATTTGTGGTATGGTAGATATTTTTAAAGCATCTATTCAGATGAATAAATGAGTGCACCAAATTTGTACCTCTGATTCCAGGCTCAGTACTATGATTTGGGTGTTGAATATTCCCCAAAGGAACTTGATTTTGATTTTGCATAAATGAAGTAAAGCAACTAACCACATTCAGGGAGAATGGGTAGTGGTACTCAGCCCCTGCTGCACATTAGCATCGCCTGGGGAGTTTTAATTCCTAATGTCTTAGCCATCTCCCACTGCAATGAAATCAGAATCTCTGGGGGTGGACCAAACATCAGTATTTCTTAAAGCCTTTCTGGTGATTCCAGTGTCCACCCAGTTTTGGAAATCACTGAATATTATACAACACATGTTAAAAAAGAAACATTACAAAGCAGAAGCATGGTTACCTGAAACTGGAGCAGGAGGATAGGAAAAGGGAAGATGTTGATCACAGGGTACAAAATTTCAGTTGGACCATGGAATGTTTTAGTGATCTATTGCACTACATGGTGACAAGAGTTAATAATAATGTATTGTGTATTTCAACACATTCGTAATGTGTATAATTCATTTATATTTGCAAAAATAAATTCTAAGAAGATATGTACCTATAAATATATGAGATATGCAATATATTATATACATATATATATTTAAAGGAATATAGATGTGTACGTTTATGTTTTCATCAATAAATTCCAAGGAGATAATAAACTATAGATACATAGAAATATATAATGTGTTGTGTGTCTATTTTATTTTTTTCAAAGTGTTTAGACATGTTTATTTATTTATTTTTATTATTTATTTTTACAGACTGCATTTTGATTCATTGTACACAAATGGGGTACATCTTTTCATTTCTATGGTTTGTGCACAATATAGATTCATACCATTCATGTAATCATATATGTACATAGGGTAATGATGTCTGTCTCATTTCATGTTGTATATTTAAATGACAAATACATCATATATTCCTAATATGAATATTTAACATTCTAACCCCTAAAACTAATATATTGGTGAGGTGAAGAGGATGTCAATTGGTGTGTTTAAACCTTTCTATATCATATATGTGGATATGCACTTCTCCCTGGTGAGCTGTGAGACTCGTGTGTTTGCTCCTTGACGTCTCTCACAGGAAGGCCCCCAAACACCAATCTTTGCTCCAGTCTCAAATAAAGAAGCCCAAACTGCCTCCTACCCCAAGGCAGGCAGATTTGTCAGCCTCTCTGGGCTTGCTGAAGGGTGAAAAAGAACAAGAAGCAGCAATTGAACATATTGATGAAGTTCAAAATGAAATAGACAGACTTAATGAACAAGTCAGAGAGGAGATACTAACAGAACAGAAATATAACAAACTCCACCACCATTTTTTTCAAAAGAGGTCAGAATTGATTGCCCACATCCCAAATTTTGGGGTAACAATATTTGCCAACCATCCACAGGTGTCTGCACTGCCTGAGGAGGAAGATGAAGAAGCACTGCATTATTTGACCAGAGTTGAAGTGACAGAATTTGAAGATATCAAATCAGGTTACAGAATAGATTTTTATTTTGATGTAAATCCTTACTTCGAAAATAAAATTCTCTTCAAAGAATTTCATTGGAGTGAGAGTGGTGATCCATCTTCAAAGTCCACTGAAATCAAATGGAAATCTGGAAAGAATCTGACGAAATGTTCAAGTCAAAGGCAGAAGCAAGCCAGCAGGAAGAGGCAGCGTGAAGAACCAGAGAGCTTCTTTACCTGGTTCACTGACCATTCTGATGCAAGCGCAGAGGAGTTAGGAGAGGTCACCAAAGATGGTATTTGGCCAAATCCATTGCAGTACTACTTGGTTCCTGATATGAATGATGAAGACGTGGAAGGACAGGAAAGAGGAGGAGGAGGAGGAGGAGGAGGAGAAGGAGAAAAGGAAGAGGAGGAGGAGAAGGAGGAGGAGGAGGAGGAGGAGGAAAGGAGGAGGAGGGGAATTGGAAGATATTGATGAAGGAGGAGATGAGGATGAAGGTGAAGATGATGAAGATGATAAGGGGAGGAAGGAAAGGAGGATGAAGGAGAAGATGACTAATTGAACACGGATGAATTCCTACCTCTATTTTCTTTCTTTTATTTTTTTTTTCTTTCCTTCTATTTTAAAAAAATTCAGAACCTGGGAGCAAGTTGCAGTCTTTCCCCTCCCCACCGCCTTGTACTTAGTCGCCATGTTCTTGAGGTCTCTTTTCTCAAATGATGGTTCTCAACTTATTTTGGGGGGAAATACCTTGAGCAGAGTATGATGGGAAAAGAATCTCTACACCCCTCTATTTTGAATTCATTTTTATCCCTTCCTGTCTCAAAACAAAAAACAAAAAACTGTATGGAATCAACACCATCGTGTGCTGTGGGAAAAAAGAAAAACCTTCTGCTCCCTTCACTCTGCTGGAAGCTGGAGGGTGCCAGACCCCTGTGTAGTAGTGCATAGAATTCTAACTTTTTTTTCCTCCTTTCTCTGTACATTGGGCTCAGAGATTATACTGTGTCTAATATGGACAGTTAGCATGTGCCAATATGTATCTGTCTACTTTTTCTTGTTTAAAAAAAGAAAAAAAAAACTAAAAAAAATGGGGTTATGGAAGGTCAGCAAAGGGTGGGTTTGAGATGTTTGGATGGGTTAAATGGGCATTTTGACAGCATGGTTTCTCCTTCGGTATGTTTAATTGCGATGTTTAACAGACATCCTTGCAGTTTAAGATAACATTTTAAGAATAAAATTCTCTCCTAATGATGACTTGAGCTCTGCTACTCGAAGAGAGAATCAGCAGAAACTGTAGGATCTTCTTTGGAATTGATATTCTTTATTTTTTTGTTCATTTAAAATTTTTTTTTTGTTTTCACTAGAAAGGAAAGATGACTCTCAGTTTTAAAGGTTAAACATGTACAAGTTGCTTTGTTACAATAAAATTAAACCTTAAAAAAAATCACACTATACACCATTAAAATATATAATTCTCATTAAAATAAGTTAAAAATAAAATAAAATAAATGCCAAACACTTTTAAAAAGTTCTTATCAATAATAGTTTAATCAACCTTGCTTTTTTTTTTTTTTTTTTTTTCTTAGCAAGATTAAATAGAAAGCACAGTGAGGCTCTAAGATGTTGGAGACAGAAGTATTTATGGAAAATAGCAGTGGTCATTCTTAGTTCACAGGACCTCGGCTTCCATAGCCCCCAAAGTGGTCAGCCTTTGTGCCTCCTTTTGCTAGTTGGTAACAAAATCCCATGCTCTCTTGAATACAGAGGAAGTTGGTTTTCTATTTTATTTACTATTGGATGCTTTATGTAGCAAGGTCACTAAAGAGCTATGCTGACCACTTATTCTTCTGATTAATAGGGTTTAACTTTTGATGATCATAAAGATAATCTGAAGAATTTGTAAATGCATGTTCCTTTTGGAACCTTTCAGGATTCTAATCCAGTAGTTCTGGCTTGTAGCTCAGGAATATAAATGTTTAACAATTTCACCAGGTGAATTTAATGCAGGTTGGCCCAAAGACCAAACCTGATTATTGGTAGGCAGCAGTGTGCTGGATCTGGTTCACACCGGCTTCTGACAGCCAATATTGCACATTCAGGAGTTCTGAGCACCAGTCTTTGTCCTAGTGGTAGCCTGAGATTTGCCACTTGTCAATTAGTGGGAGATTTCTGCTTTTTGGTTTTTGCTGTTTTCCTTTACAAATACTAAGAAGCCTTGTGTCACATCGTCATGGGTTTTGGCCTAATTGATTTAGATTTAGCTTTCTGTGGGTAACTTTTAATTTTGACATAATTGTAGAGTCACAGGGAGTTGCAAAAATGTCACAAGAGTCTACAATGAGCCTATTACCCAGCTTCCCTCAATGGTGACATTTTATTTATTTATTTATCTATCTATCTGTGGTGCTGAGGATCAAACCCAGTGTGCCTCACATGTGTAGCGAGCACTCTACCACTGAGCCACAACCCCAGCCCTGATGACATTTTTGATGACCATGATATAATATCAAAACCAGGAAATTAATATTTGGTACAGTACTGTTAACTAAACTGAAGATCTTGTTCATTTTTTGTCAGGTTTACATAGACTTGTGAGTGTCTCTGTGTGTGTGTGTATGTGTGTGATTCTTACATCACTACAAAGGACTGACTCATGCTATCTCTTTATTGTCACACCATGACACTACCCTGTCCATGTCCCTGTCCCTTGGCAACTGCAAATCTGCTCTCCATTAAAAGCTTTGTCCATTTGAGAATGTTAATGTACAACATGGAATCATATACGATGCTGTTTTGTAGAGATTGACTTTTTTCACTAAGCCTGAGGCCCTTGAGATCTGCCCAAGTTTGTGTGTCGATACTTCCTTTTTTTTTTTGGCTAAGTAGTATTACATTGTACAAATATAATTTACTTAGCTATTTACCCAGTGAAGAATATTTGGATGGTTTCTACACTTTAACTATTATGAATAAAGCTGTCGTGAACATTTGTGTATCAGTTCTTGTATGAATTTAAGTTTTCATTTCTCTGGGATGAATGCCCAGCTGTGTAAGTGCTGGGTTGTATGTAGCTGCATGTTTGCTTTCATAAAAAAAAAAAAATTTAAACTCTTTCCCACAGTGTCTGTGCCATTTTTACATTCCCACAAGCAATGTGTGTGAGATCCATTTTTCTCCACACCCTCCCAGCATTTGGTGTAATCACTATGTTTTATGTTAGCAGTTCTAATAGGTATGTGGTGATTTATCATCATGGGTTTGGGTCCCAAGGATTGAACCCAGGAGTGCTTAGCCACAGACACATCCCAAACCTTTTTACTTTTTATTTAGAGACAGGGTCTTGCTAAGTTGCTTAGAGCCTCACTAAGTTGCTGAAGCTGGATTTGAACTTGCTGTCCTCCTGCCTCAGCCTCCTAAACTGCTGGAATTACAGGTGTGCACCACTGCACCTGGCAAGTTTGAACATTTTTTGTGCTTATTTCCTGTTATCTTGCCTTTTGGTGAATGCTCATTTGCATCTTTTGCTTAATTTTTTTTTTCACTTCTGAGCTTTCAGGATTCTTTATATATTTTACATACTAGTCTTTTGATACTACACTGTTTGCAAGCATTTTCTGCCAGACTGTATCTTTTCTTTCATCCTTTTAGCAGGGTCTTTATATTTTGATGAAATCCAATTTATCCAAATTTTCTTTTATGAATCACAACGTTTTCAGTGTCATATCTGAAAACTCTTGCCTTAGGTTGATTTTATTATTATATCCTTTGTCATTTAAAAAATTGCTGTAGGAAACAGACATATTCAATCACTTGGTACATTTAGCGTAAAACAAACAAAACCCACTGTGGATACCTCTTTTATTACTCAAGATCTCTTGTATGAAATTCCAGGTGAAGGATGACTTTTAGCATAATACTCTTCAAAGTTTAATGTGCATATGAATCACCTGGGCTCTTCATAAAATGCAAATTATTATTCAGTAGGTCTGAGGTTGGCTTGAATTTTTGTATCTAACTAGATTGATACTCAGGCCAATGTTCCAAGGACCACACTTTGATCAATCAAGGTTTTAGAATTCAGTGTCTCCCTGATACCATACCATGAGGACCACATAACAAATTGTGCTTTTATTTTTGCAAGGCAAAAGAAGACCTAAATTTGAAGTGTAACTATAAGACAGGGTTGACTTGTGGCTTAGACCTTCTGTGTTCTTATGGTCCTCGTATCTAGTTTTCTCTTGTTTATTTCTAATTTTATCTACATGCATGTATTCTTATCAGTTTTGAAAACTTCCTACAAGGTTTCAAGGTAGACTCTAAACAAAAATAAGTACTTGAGTTGGAGAGGGAGAGGCCCTGTGCTCAGTGTGCATGCTTCCATGGTGGGTTTCCAATCAGGAAGTGGTTTCCCCCACTTATGCTTTCTGTTATGTTTCTCTGCAGATTTGTTTTTAAGCCATTGTGTACATCTGTGAATATTTTGCTTCTCCCAACTAGATGATACGTTTTCTAGGAGGGGGCTGTGTCTTTTATTTCTTTTACAATCTCCCACTGATCCTGGAACACTTGTCCACACATGGGTGGCGCTGGCGATTTTGGGCAGTGGGGGAGCCAGCCGATTGAACATGGCTCTCCAGGAAACATGTGGTGCTGATGAACAGCACATGTCCCTCTCAGCTATAGGACTTGACTTTAACCAGCTGTTCTACAGTTTCCCTGAAGATTCTTACTTGGGATGGTCAGGAGTGCTGGCCTGAAAGACCAGTCCTTGAGGGATATATGGGCACCAGGGCAGGGGATTAAATTTTTAAGTCCTAGAAGGGTATGTCTCCAGCACCTTGGAGGTTCTCAGCACTCTGAGACGTTACTCTCTGAGTCTTTTCCACCCACAGAGGCAGGAGTTGTAGAGGTGAGTGTCATGGTCAGAGGGACCAAATGACTGATGTTTTTCTAACTGTAAGGAAACCCAACACCACAGCCATTACTGTGATCACTCAAGGAGGCAGGGCTATAGCATCTCATAGGAATGGGTTCCTAGGAAAGGGGGCTAATCTGAGTTAGAGCTCCCAACGTGAGGTCAGTACTCCCATGTGGATTTCCCTAGCCCTACTCAGCCTATGCATGAGCTCAGGGAAGGGCTTGCGCCATCCCTAAACTTAGTGCAAAAGATCCCAGGGATTCACACTCATTCTCTCTTTCCCTCTTTCCCTCTCTTTTACTGCTCTGCCTCTTAGAGAGATACAATAGCCCTCTTTCTGCACCCTCTGTGTCCAGTGCCACTTCCTTCCAATACATTTGCTGCTGGTGGAGTGATGGACTCAAAGGGCTTCAGTTCTTCAGACCCTTCAGACCCAGAATTTCAGGCTAAATTCTTTAGCCTGACTAACAAGATGCTTTGACTTTCTGCCTTGGCCTATATGCCCGCCTTTCTTTACCTCTAACCTTCACACATACCCTTTGCTCCAAACACATATGCTTTTTTTCTTCACTTCATCATCCTGCAGGCTCTGCCCTTAGTCTAGAATATTCTCTCCTCCTTGATTTCCTAGGTGACTTACAATTTTAAAGACAAAACTTTAAAAAGACTTCTATGGGGGACACACCCTATAATGGCGACAGCTATGGTGACAGTGCCCTTGTGGCAACCTCCTTCCCTTATGTGACGCTGCCTGACTCACTGCCTAGGATTGGCTAGTAGTAGTTCCCTGAGACTCTTGCCTGCGTGCACACCCCATGCCTCGCAGACCCTCAATCTGATTGGATCTCGCTGCATCCTCACCCTACATAAAAGCCGTGTAACTTCCTTAATAAAAGAGTTCCTGCTTTGACAGACCTCCCGGCTCTGGTGTGGTTCCTTGGCTGCCGACACTCATCATCCTGCTCAACCCCGTATTCTCCTCTGGCGGGTCCTGAGGAGATTCACTGAACCTTGTTGCTCGGCAGGGAGCAACAACTGGTGCCCCGTGTGAGGAACCGAAATCGTCGACAGCCTAATCAGACCGCGGGTGAGTGTACTCCCACAAAATATGGGACAGTCCAATTCCAAAAATGACCCCTCCCTGACTCCCTCGGGTTCTCCTCAGAAGCAGGGGATTAGAGCTTTCGGATAGCCAAGCGTTCCAAACTTGGAAGGTCCTCATTAAAACTGCCCCTTGGCTCCCAGAAGCCAACCTGTTTGACTGGGACACCTGGGATAGAATTGAGCAACTTCTCCATAAGGCCCAAGTTAATAGAGGAGAGATGCCCCCTCTCGGAGCTTTCCCCACCATCGCCGCTCTTAGAAGCTGTTTCCCGCCACGTCAGACATACAGATAAAGATAAGGACCCCCCCCAAGAGTGCTATCTCCCAAAAAGATTGTCCTAAGGCCCTCTTAAGTGAGGAGCAAAAGGAACTGTCGCAGGAGACTGGGACAGGCCCCCCTCTCGATCCCTTTGATGCAGCCCATGGCCGCCTAGGGAGGAAATCACTAGGCCCTTAAAATGGTCCCCGCCTGAGGCCACTTCTTCTTTTAATCCTTTCCGAGCTTCATCAGCCCCTCCCCCACCATATCCGGTGAAACCATCTAGTGCACCCCCGGAGCCCTCTTCCTCCTCCGCCTCTGAGGCGTGTTACCTTTTTCCGGTGAACGTCATCCCGGGGGGTAACAGGCCTGCAGTTTGGTATCCTTGGGAAGCACAAGATCTGAAGGAGCTAAAAAAGGCAGTCACTGAGGATGGTCCAAACTCCCCCTGGGCAGAGACAATCCTGCAAGGCCCCGCCCATCAGAACTGCACCACCCAGGATTGGAGAAATTTAGCTAAGGCTGTCCTCCCAGGTCCTATGTATATTAAGTGGTGTGCTTTCTCTAATGATGCGTGACATGCACAGGCTGAGAGAAATCAGGCCGCTAACCCTCCTATACCTATTACCTTTGGGATGCTTTCAGGATCTAGTGATCAATTCTCTACAGGCTTGTTACAAGTGGCCATACCTGCCCCCTATCAAGAGCAAGTTCTCGAGATAGGTCTGCCGCTTGGAGAAAGCTTGAGGAAGGCCCCTCAGAGCCCCCAGTCTCAGGGATCACCCAGAAGGTGTTGGAGGACTTAGCCTCTTTCATAGACAGGGTGGAGAAAAGTTTAGAAAGAAAGTTCCCTCCGGACCCACTAAGAGATCAGTTTGTGAAAATGCTCGTGTGGGACGGCCTGACCACCGATCATAAATTAGCCTGTGCTGGCTTAAAGGATCGGTCTATGGGACGATGGATCGTTGCCACTAAAGATGTTGGCACCAGTCCCATCAGACTCAAGCCATGACATCAATGCTCAAGGCATCCCAGGATAATAATATGGCCGCTCTCCTCTGTGCACTCCAACAAGCATTCCCTGGGAAGGGAACCTGCTTTAAGTGTGGGCAGCAGGGCCATTTCAAGAAGGAGTGCCCTCAAGGGAAATGGGGGGCTACACCCCCCCGGGGGGCTCTCCCTCTCAGCCACCATGAACTCCTTGCCCCAGGTGCAAAAAAGGGTTCCATTAGGCCAAGGACTGCAAATCTAAAACGGACATTAAGGGGAAGCCTTTAAACTCCCCAAGGGGTGGTCCCCAGCCCCGTTAAATAAGGGGAAAACCTTAATTAGGACTCACTGGACAGTTCCCCTGGTGCCAGGGGTTAGGCCAAAGATGACCATTACTATTGGAGGAAAGAATTTCAAATGTCTCATTGATACCAGAGCGGATAGAACAGTCTTAAGAAGGGAGGAAACTCCTCCCCAATGGAAGCTTGTGCCTGGGCCCTCCTTATTGGGAGTTGGCGGACAAACAGAATCCTTCCAGACCGCCAATTGGCTCCCATGGAAGGACCCCGACGGCAATGGCGGGGAGGTATGCCCCCTAGTGGCCTCGGGGTTATCTGCCAATCTTCTCGGGCAAGATATGCTAGGTGAAGCAGAGGCCTATATCACCACAGATCATAGGGCCTTTTATGACGATCTTTTGGAGGAAGACAACAGTTTAAGGAAGGGAGGGCCTGTCACCCTAATTATAGAGATGATCCCTCCTTGGAGACCATAAGGAGAGGGGAACCAAGACCCTTCTTTCGGCCGCACCCCCAGTCCTAAAGGCCACTGCTCACCCAGAGCCTCTAAAAATCAAATGGCTCCCAGGCCCTCCTGTTTGGGTAGAGCAGTGGCCTCTCCCTCAACATAAGCTGCAACAACTTCACCTGCTTGTGCAGCAACAGTTAGAAGCAGGCCATCTCAAACTATCTATCAGCCCATGGAACTCCCCAGTTTTTGTTATCCAAAAGGCTAATGGGAACTGGAGGCTCCTACACGATCTGAGAAGAATAAATGAGAGGATGCTACCGTTTGGCACTCCCCAGAGGGGACTTCCCTGGATTCCAGCCATACCTAAGCATTATCACCTTATAGTTATTGACATCAAGGGTTGTTTCTTCTCCATACCCCTGAGCCCTGAGGATTCTTAGAAGTTTGCTTTCTCTATTCCATCCCTTAATTTTGAAGGCCCTGATCAAAGATTTGAGTGGACAGTCCTACCCCAAGGGATGACCAATAGTCCCCCCATATGCCAATATTTCATGTCCAGGATCCTAGCCCCACTTAAGCAAAGGGATCATCTGCTTTATGTTTATATGGATGATATCATCATTGGGGCAAAACAAAGTGATCAATTAGATCAGCTTTTTGAGTCCTGTCTACATTTACTTATGGAGCAGGGATTTCAAATTGCACCCGAGAAGGTTCAACGACTCCCCCCATTCGAGGTCTTAGGGTCCATCCTAGAGTTAGTTGTGGTTTCCCCTGTTAGGCCCCAGCTCCAAATACAGGAGAGTTATTCCCTACCCCAACTTCAAAAGCTTCTTGGAGAAATCAATTGGATGAGGCCCTGGATCTCCATTAGCACAGAGGAACTTACCCCTCTGTTTGACCTACTCAGGGGACCAAACTTATCCTCAACAATCACTTTGGAACCCATACATAGGAGTACTCTCCTTAAGGTTCAACAAGCCATTGACCACTCCTGTTTGAGGAGGTATGACCCCTCCTTGCTGCTAACCCTCTATATTTTCAGTGGAAAATCCCTTCTCACGGGCCTCCTGGCGCAAGAAGGAGACCCCATTCATTGGGTTCACCTATCCGTTGGGGGAACACCCCGAGTCTATGCCATTTTAGACCAACTTGCAGATTGCATTAGCAAAGGGAGAGATTTATCTCTCTGCCTTTTTGGCCATCAGCCGCATGTACTTATCATCCCTTTTAGACTAGCTGATTTTACCTGGCTGCAGAGAAACAACAATCGCATTGCGATCGCCATGGAGGGACTTTTTGGACAAGTTGATTGCCATTATGGCCCCTACAAGTGGATGAGCTCTTTTTCACAATTGGACTGGGTGCCACCCAAACAGTTTTTACTAAAAGCTAATCCCTCCTACCTATCGTTTTCTCTGATGGAGGGAAAGGAGGAGCAGCAATAGTCATGTTTCCACCCTTTATGCAAGGAAATGAGAAACCCAAAACCATTGTTCATGAGGTACAAGGTTCAGCACAATTCAAGGAGCTCTATGCTGTCATCCTAGCTCTAAATGAAATACCAGAGGCATTCAATTTATTTACTGATAGCCTCTATGTTGCTAATTTGCTCCCCAACCTTCCCTGGGCTTATATTAAATTTGATGATAATCCCATTACTCCTTTAATGATTCAAGCAAGGAACCTGTTAAAACGGAGAACCAAACCTATATTCTTGCAACATCTTCGGGGGCACCGATGTCTCCCTGGTATTCTATCTAAAGGCAATGCTCTTGCTGACTCCCTAGCATCTACCCTTCAAACTTACCCTGTCCAGGAGGAAGCTGCCGCCTTTCATGAACTCACTCATGTTAATTGGTGGGGCTTACACTACAGGTATCCGCAGGTACCAATCAAGGAACTCAAAAAGATTATCCGAACATGTAAATCTTGTTCACCTTTTCTACAAGTACCTCCCTTGCAGGAGGCTGGAGTCAATCCCCATGGGTTGGCACCAAATCATTTGTGGCAAACGGATGTCACTCATTATACTCCCTTTGGAAAGCGCAAATACATATTTGTAACTGTTGATACCTTTTCCCATGCCTGCTGGGCCACAGCTCATGCTGGAGAGAAAACAAAACATGCCATAAGCCATTTATTACAATGTTTTGCTGTCCTTGGTCTCCCTAAACAACTTAAGACTGATAACGGCCCTTGCTTTGCCAGTAAGCCATTCTGTGCATTTATGGAGCGCTGGAGTATTCAGCATAATACAGGTATACCATATAATCCCACTGGACAGGCAATTGTTGAACGGCAAAACAGAACATTAAAAACCCAGCTAACAAAACAAAAAGGGGAAACATCGTCCCCCCATGATCAATTAAGGAAATCCTGTTCCACTAGCTATTCCAATTGATTATAGAAATAACACGGCTGCCACTCCCACAACAGAGCAATGGCTCGGTCACTTCAGTGGAAATTGTTTACCAACTCCACCATTTTTGGAACAGCCACTCATATATTCCAATACTTCTTGCTTTTTCTCGCCTGGCTATAATAATACCTGGGATTTGGATGTAGGGACTATGACCTTTAGTAATTGCTCTGAAACATTCAATGCTTCACAGCCATTGTGCCCCCCTAATGGCACTGTGTTCGTTTGTGGAGGTAACCAGGCTTTTACTCAACTGCCAGTGAACTGGACTGGACTATGCGTTCTGGCCACTCTACTCCCAGATGTAGACATTATCCCAGGAGATGAGCCTGTTCCTATACCAACTATTGATCACATTGCAGGATGAGCTAAACATGCTGTCACTCTTATTCCCTTACTTGCAGGACTTGGAATAACTACAGCAGTGGCCTCGGGTACTGCTGGCTTGGGGGTCTCTCTTACTCAGCATACTAAATTATCCAAACAATTGATCTCTGATGTACAAATACTCTCTAGTACTATACAAGACCTTCAAGATCAGGTCGGTTCCCTAGCGGAAGTGGTCCTACAAAATAGGAGAGGCTCAGACCTGCTGACCGCTGAGCAGGGAGGCATTTGTTTGGCTTCACAGGAGAGGTGCTGCTTCTACGCTAACAAGTCAGGAATTGTGAAAAACAAGATCAAACAACTGCAAGAAGATCTGGAAAAACGGCGTGCCGAACTCCAATCCAACTTCCTCTGGACGGGCTTACATGGCTGGGTCCCTTATCTACTTCCCCTGCTTGGACCCCTTCTTCTCTTCCTTATGGTCTTCACCTTTGGCCCTTGCATTTTCAACAGGTTTGTGCAATTCATACAAAGCCTCTTAGAGGCGGTGCAGTTGATTAATGTTCAAGTGCAGTATCAAAGGCTAGCCACTAGCTCTAGGGAAGATTATGGTAATGCTGCCAGATATAATGATGTTGCCAGGTTAACCCCGGAGACCCCTTGAGCCAATGACGGATAAGACCCCGATCTGCTGGGGCAACCTAAGACAGGCTCATGATGAGGCTCCACCCCCATCCCCCTCGGTGCAGTTGAAGTGCTGTGGAGTATTCAATGACGGGTAAGATCCTGGATGTACGGGGGCAACCTAAGACAGGAGCTCCACCTACCAACTAGCTCCAGGGGAGGATAACAAAACAAAAAGGGGGAATTATGGGGGACACACCCTATAATGGAGACAGCAATGGTGACAGTGCCCTCCTGGCAACCTCCTTCCCTTACGTGACGCTGCCTGACTCACTGCCTAGGATTGGCTAGTAGTAGTTCCGCGAATGTGATCAGCTCGTGCTTGCCCTATAGTCCTATGAGACTCTTGCCTGTGTGCACACCCCATGCCTCGCAGACCCTCAATCTGATTGGATCTCGCTGCATCCTCACCCTACATAAAAGCCGTGTAAATTCCTTAATAAAAGAGTTCCTGCTTTGACAGACCTCCCAGCTCTGGTGTGGTTCCTTGGCCGCCGACACTCATCATCCTGCTCAACCCCGTATTCTCCTCCGGTGGGTCCTGAGGAGATACACCGAACCTTGTTGCTCGGCAGGGAGCAACAGACTTCCTTGATTATTTATTGGATAGTATTATTGTATCTGTCTAATAAATAATCAGGGAAGTATTTACTGGACAGGCTAAGTGCACACCTCAGTGCTTCCTTAGCATCCTTCGTAAACCTTGATCTTGGCACCCAACCCATCATATAATTGTCTGAGAACTTCAGGGTCTGCACCAGTGACCTGAGTCCATGACCGTGTTGTTTATATGCAATATAACTGTTACAGAGAGTTTGGAGGCTGAGATGTCTCAAAACAATAGCAAAATAAATCATTGCCATCATAATCAATGACCAGGTGTGCAATGACTCATGAGACCTACTACAAAAGAGGGGTGTTGCTGAGAAATTAAAGACATAGCCTAAGAATCACCTTCATTATTCTCATGAGTATCAGTAAGGGATTAGATAGAACACATAATGAAGGAGAACATTGGCAGCCTCTCCAGCAAGCTTTTCTCTAAAGATAATTGTCCATCAATTTATAAAGAAAGGTGTTGCTTTCGTGCTTTGGACATCCTGGTAGTTGAGTTGGCTGAGTCTCTACCATTCCTAAAGAGTAGCTATACCAATGAGACAGAGCTACTACTGTAGAATCCTTCTCTCAAGAGCAGCCACCAACCACAGAGATGTAGAAAGTGGGGAAGGACTCTGAAGTGAAAGGGAGGGGAGGACCATCTGGTGTCTTCTATCCCAGTATTCCTCTTCCTCAGAGAGAGGAGGAATCCTTTTCATGGCATGAGTGTTTCTCTAAGCATTTTACTGGGATTCCAAACAGGAAGAATTCCAAGTCTATTATTAAGAATGATAAGATTTGCATGTGCAGCTTCTTGGCAAGGCTATCGATTTAGCCCGGGACTATAAATGACCTACAGAGGTTTGAGACTGTGCCAATCAGTTAGGCTTCTGGAAAAACTGGCTTTGAAAACCTACAGAGTCATACTTCAAACGATAATGTTTTACATGTTTCTTTCCCTCCCCTCTCACCATATTTTAATCACCAAGTTGGAGGGGCCAAGACAAAATGTGAATTTGGTTTCTGTCAGGACCACATAGCACAGTTCCCTCCCCACTTCTTAAAAGAGGGAACCCCCATGGATTGCCATATATGCCATATATGCATTCCTTGTCCCCATGGTCTAAAATTAAGTCACTGGTGCAGACCCAGAAGTTATGACAGTGGGACTCGTGCCAAGATCCAAGTTTATGTAGGGAGCTGATGAAGCACAGAGGTGTACATTTAATCTGAGATAATCAGGGAAATCTTTTTAAAGTTTTCCTTTACCTAGTTGGACAGGCTTATTAGAGCTTAATGTTAATGGGATCGAGGCAGCTGGCTTACTCCCCAGATAGCTCACATGGATGAAAACTATTTCGTGACCATTGCCTGAACTCTTAATCCCAAACAAGAGCTTTGCAGCCTCATCTCAGACACAAACTCACTCCTGCACCCTTAACCACGCAGGTTGCTCCTTCTGCAAATCCACTGGGAGAGAACAAGTGCAATTCCCCATAATCTACTTTCTCTACTTATGAAACTCAAAGAATACTCCTTGCTGGTGATGTGCATGAAGTTTATCATGGCAGGAAATTCCGATTCAGTTGATTGGGGGACTCCGGAACACAGATATTGCATAAAAACAGTCACACCAAAATGTAAAAATCATGTGTCTTAAAAAGTCTTGCCAGTTAATGTGCACACCATCCTGCATCTGTATCCCCTGTTCCGTGACCTTGGGGATGATGGCTGAGGAATGGCATGAGTTTCAAAGATGGGCTCAGGGTGATAGGAGATGTGTGGTTAGGGTGAGCTGAGAAAGTCTGTTTTGTACATAAAAGATGTTTTGTTTTCAGGATTTAGCAAACTCAGGGTTAAAACAGCCACATCAAAGAGGCAACTTTGGCTTGGATCTGGGAACAACAACAAAAAAAGAACATGAGTAAAACAAATGGTAAAATCCAGAACTGTGTTTTGTTAAAAGTAATCTACCAATGTTGATTTCTTAGTTTTGACAAATTTACCTTAGTGGTAAAGGTTTCTATCATTACAGAAAGCAGAATAAAGGGTATGAGGGATCCATGAGCAATAAATAATAAAGATTCTGGAAAAGTCGTGCAATAGGAACAAAACCTAACTTGGGTTTGAACACTATTTCTCAAACTAATTTGATCACAGAACTCTTTTCCCAAAATAACATTGACTTCCAAAACAGCAGATGTTCATGAAGCATGGAATCATTTCTGTAATTGTGAGGACTTGCCTGAACTGGGTGAAGGAGAGGTTTTAACCTCCTGAAGGCAGAGTTCCTCCTCTTTGCTTAACGTGCCTTGTTCCTACCCACCTATTTGCTTATGCTCTTCCTTCCCCCTGTGGATAAATCTGTTTCATTTCTTGATGTTTCATGTTGGATTAGCTTTGTTATAGCACATGTTGGCTGTGTATAAGAATTAGCCAGGCCCTTTGAAAGGTTGCTGAATCATTCATTCAGAGCATACTGGTAAGGGATTAACTGTGTGCAGCTGAGGTACCCCTGAGTTGCATGCTCTTATTACAACCAGGAAGTCACTGAGAGGCACTTGAAAGTTCTCAGAACCAGGAAGAACTTTGCAGTAGGAGGTTTTGGGCAGCATATTGTAACTAAAAGAAGGAATCAGTTTAGGGCAATTAAAAGGGATGCTCAGTCTATTCTTCATTAGAAAGAACATATTAATACAGAATGAATGGGCTTCTGTAGTTATAATTAGTGGAGCAAGAGAATGGATGACCAGAAAATGATCACAAGAGTGGGGCATGTGGCTCCTGCCTGTAATGCCACTGCTTGGGAGGCTGAGGCAGGAGGATTCCAAGTTTACAGCAATTCAGTGAGACCTTGTCTCATAATAAAAAATAAAAAAGGGCTGGGGATGTGGGGATGTTGCTCAGTGGTTAAGCACTCCTGGGTTTAATCCCCAATGCCGCCCTCACAAATAAAAAAGAGAAAAATATCACAAGTGAATTAAGAATTAAAATATACACCTTGGGCTTGGGTTGTGGCTCCGTGGTAGAGTGCTCACCTAGCATGCTCATGTGAGGTCCTGGTTCAATCCCTAGCACCATATAAAAATGAAATAAAGTTATAAAAAATATACACCTTGTACCTTGTTCTACTTTTCTTCTTTGCTTTATTTAGATTTTATTTATATTAAGGGCAATGCAACATTTTAGTTTGTTTTAGAAGTGTAATGCATATTTCTATTATTTCCACAAATGTATGTTTTACTAAGTTTTTATTAACTGCCAGAGAGCAAACCTTGGGAATGACTTTATCACCAGAAGAATATGTACATAACTCCCTGTGGCAGAAATGAAGATAATGGGTATTTGGATATAAAGTGTCCCCCAAAAGTCCACATATTAGAAACACAATATCTGACATAGCTGCATTCAGAGGTGAAATCATTAGATTATGAGAGCTGTAACATAATTGTTTGATGCATTAGTAATTTGAATGGACTATTGGGTGGTAACTGTAGGATGGGGTGCTGCTAGAAGAAGTAGGACACTGGGGACATGTTCTTGGGGATAGCACTTTGTCCTTGGCTCCTTGTGTACTGTCTCTCTCTGCTTCCCAGCTGCCAGGAGCTGAATAGATTTCCTCTACCAAGCCATTCCGCCATGATGTTCTGCCTAATCCAGAGCAATGGAGTCCATGGACCATCAACTGAGCCCCTGAAACCATGAACCCCAAATAAACTTTTCATTCTCTAAATTGTTCTTGTCAGGTATTTTAGTCACAACAACAAAAAGTTGACTAATGCAGGTTACATTCTTGGTTTGATTGTACCATTTTTTAAAAATTAACTTTTTTCCGAGAATCTTGCCTAAGACTTGCTATTGCTTACTGTTTTCCTGTGAGTTTTTCCTTGACCAGCTCCTCCAACAGCAGTAGTAATGGAAGATGCTTTGTCTGTTTACTTCCCTCCATTTTCTCCAACTTCTCAAGTCTTCCTTTCTCAAAGCCCCCATCAAGCTCTGATCTTTGCAGGCAGGTCTCAGGGACAACCCCCAGCTTTCCTTCCATGACCTCACAGTCTTCTAGCTTGAATAATACAGGTGAACAACTAGTTCAAAATATGTCCCCCATTGAATGGAAGCTTCCCAAGGGGAAGAACTTTTGTTTTTATTTCTATGAAACTGCACAAATAGAGCAGTATAAGTTTTTTTTTCACTCCCCTCCCTTTCCCCAGTTTCAGATATTTAGCATACATGGGATCATACTGTCTAAATTGTTCTTTAATTTGTATCTCTACTATGTAATATATCTTAAAGATATATTAAAATGAAATTGACTAAATTGCTATATGCACATATAATATGTAACAACTTATCTCATCATTATGTATAGTTACAATGCACCAATTAAAAAATGCACTTCAAAAAATTATAACAGCCCATTTGTTGTGTGTCAGGCCCTCTTCTATGCACTTTACAAGTATTAATTTATTTAATACAATACTTCAAAGAGATAGCTATAATTATCATTTTTATCTACTGTCTTACACCAATCTTGGTCTCCTTGATTATCTGGAAGGTTCAAAAATTTAGAAAGAAGATAGGATATAAGCTAAAAAGAAAATTAAAGAATATAAGGTATTGTGCTGCCATTACGAATATTGTTTCATGCAGATAAATGATTTGTGCATTTTAACATCCACAATATTTCAACATTTAATGAGGATGTGCATTCAACTTTCTCTGCTATGACGTCCTAACATGCAAGGATTTATCCTAACACTATAAACCCTTGTATATCTCTTTCAAAGCAAAAAATTCTCTGGTCAATTTTCCTATGTATAGAAGTTATTTTATGAAATGTGGGAGCTGCAGTTCTCAAAGTGTGAGCGAGGACTCCTGAGGCTCCTTTAAGGCCCTTTCAGGGAATCCAGGAGGCCATGACTATTTTCATAACGACACAAAAATTTTATTTGGATTTTTCATCTCATTCTTTAATGAGTATGCATGCAATGGAGTTTTCCAGCAACTTTCAGATCTACCTGGCATATGATATGGCAACCGGTTGAATGTAGAAGCAGATCTGAGAATCCAGTGGACTTGTATTATGTTGAACATTAAACAGATTTGCAAAAGTGTGAAATGGTGCCACTCTTCTCAAATTATTGTTGTTTTGAAAAAAATAGTTATTTCAAAATACATTATTTGTGTTAACTTATTAACATATAATGAATTTACTTTTGTAATTTTAAGATAAGTAAATATTTTTAAATGGAAAAAGGATAAATCCAGGTGAACAACAGAAATGAAATTCTTTTCTATCAATACATAGATTCCATTTTATGGGTGCCCCATTCATCTTCCACAAAACAACTGTTGTGTTGAATGCCAACATGTTTTAAATTTTTTTATGGGTCAAGTATGATTATATATAGTAGTGTGACTTTTTTGTCACATATTTGTGCTGGCACACAGTAGAATAATATAATTTGATATTTGTCTTTTGCTTCTCTTTTCCGTCTCCCAGAGCTGGTACTTTCCAAGGTCCTTCCACATAATGGCTGGACCCCTAAAGCCTTTGTCTATGCCTGTTGGGTACCTAGAACAACCCTCAAAGCTGGTTGACAATGGTGAATAACAGTGAGTTAACCAGTCAAGTGACCTTGTGAGGACCAGCTTGGTTATATGGTAACCATGATGATGACTATGACTACAATGATTATTGTGATGATGATAATGATGATGTAATGATTCCTTGAGCAGTTTCCCTTCCATGTCTTTGGGTGTTGCAAAGAATAAATGAGAAGGCAGAGGCTTGACCTGGGGAGGAAGAGAGAAGCAAAGACCTGTGGCAGGTTGTTAGGTCCTCTTGCCTTCTCAGGATGCAGAGCTTCAGAAGTGCTTTCAGAATATCTGCCTTGGGTAACAGCTTAGAGAGGAAGTGTGTTGAAGCAGGGAACCTGGGGGTGGGGGAGTCTACTCTTTTGGGCTAAACCAGACATGGGTTCAATGCGCATGAGAGCAGGAACAGAGTTCACTTATTCAAAAGACACAGGGCAACACTCTCCTGAAACTCTAGTTTTGCCACAGCAAAGGCTACCAGTGAGTATAAATAGCCTGTGGGGACCCAATAGCTGTACAGTCACCACCCCAGTCCCCTCTACTTTCTATGCTTCTGTGCAGGAGATGCAAGCTCATCTGAGAGATGAACAGAACAGGATGGAACCTTTCTCAAAAAGAGAGTGTGCCTTCAAAATAATTTACTTTGTTGATATTTTATCTCTTTTTTATTTTTAGCAAAGGAGTAATTTGCAGCTATGTGACTTCCTGTGCAGACTTCAAAATATGATGGCGTTATGAACAATGAATTGTCCTGAAATGAAGAACTTCAGAATCATGAATTGACCAGTGACACTTTGTGATCTGGCACTTTCCAAAGAACCAGTTAACATCACACACACACACACACACACACACACACACAAGCTTAGGACTTGTTGCTACTTGTGAGTTTTGAACTAGCTCCCACAGTGAGATCCTTCAAACTCTGCTAAACTCGTGTCCTTATTGCTGGTAGAAAGCACCCCAAAATTATTTCCTCTTCTCAACTTTCTTCCTATTTACTCCTAAATTCTCAGTGCACAGCCTAGAGTTAAAAAGAAATACAATGAATATATTCAAATAATGGGATTTTCATGTGCATGCTTCTGGGATAATGGTCCCCAATATGCCCCTGAGAACAAATTAACTGTAAAGGTTTGCATCACTAACTTGGATTTCCTGCTGAATTTGCTTTGAAAGAGCAAATATGCGTGTGGAATGAAAGTGCTTTGTAGATTTTTCTCTTTATACAAGTCCTCCCTCTGCCTTAATCACCTGGATTGACTCCATAAAAACACAAATGGATGTAGTTCACTGAAGAGCATTTCCGAAACATGTGCCTTTTCCTGTGATAATGTATAATGAATCACCTCTGGGCAAGGCAAACAAGTAAAGGTGGCTTTTAAAGTCTGTCAATCTTTCTTCTTCAATCTGCTGCAGTCTTCTGATTTTCTCTGTTGCATGTCTAAGGTACCCATGCTCATTGGACAATCCTTTGAAACAAAGCACTGTTCTCTCCCTTGGGTGCCAAGGTCAAGTCCATAGAATAACAACAAAAATACATAGGTCAGAATCAACACATGCAAATCTCAGCAACTCCCAATATCTTTCAATTCCCTTCCTCCTCCTCCTTCTGGCCATACCCAGTCTTGGAGTGCATTAAGCAAAAGCCCTTCAGTCACCTTGTATCTGCCTGCAGTGACACCTCTACCAGGAAATGCTCCACTCTTAGGCCTGTGTGCCACAGCAAGGGTGCTCAGGGGCATCTGCAGTGGAAGCCCTCTTTCTTATTGGACCCATATATGTCCTATTCCCTGATAAATTAAACCATTAATAACTCTAGAAAAACTTAGAAATGGGGATGGAGCTGGTTGGTCTCTTCTTTGCTCACTTATAAATAACTATATGGGATTAGCGTTCTAGAAATAAGGGTACTTCTATAGGTAGCAGCGTTAGGTTAGATAGAATTGTGACTTTCAAAAACATGTTGAAGTCCTAACAAAACATCATGTGTTTTGGAAATATGTACAAATTGTCCTAGTCAATTATACTAAAAAGAAAAGAAGGAGCTGGTGTAGCTCAGTGGTATAGCACTTGCTTAGACTAGCATGCCCAAATCCCTTGGGTTTCATCCCCAGCGCTGAAAACATAAACAGTGCTCATTAGAGCAAACCATAATGTGTCCTTATACAAAGGGGAAGTCTGAGCAGAGATAGATAGGTTCACAGGAAAAATTCTATTTGAAGTTGGAGACAGAAGTTGGAGTATCTACAACCTAGAACACCAAAGCCCTTCAATGAACCACCAGGATCTAGGAGAGAGACAGGGAACAGATTCTCCCTCATGGCCCTTGGAAAGGGCCTTGATCCCTTGATCTTGGCCTTCTGTCCCCGCCTCCCCAGAACTGTGAGAAACTACATTTTAATTTTTCTAAATGACCTACTTTGTTATGGCAGCTTGAAGAAACTAACATGATAATTTTTCAGGAAGGGTTGGAGAATCGACCCCGGTAGAGTATATTAATCTGCTAGGGCTTCCATAACAAAACACCACAGACTGTTTCTACACAATAGAAATTTATTTTCTCATCAAAGCTAGAAGTCCAAGATGAAGGTGCAGTAGGGTTGGTGTCTCCTGAGACCCTTCTCCTTAGCTTGCAGATGGTTCTTCACATCGTCCTTTCCCCGTGCACATGTATCCCTGGTATCTCTTCCTCTTCTTATAAGGACACCAGTCTTTGGATTAGGGGCCCACCCTAGTGACCTCATTTTAATAGAATCACCTCTTTAAAGACTTTAGCTACAAACATGATTGCATTTGTACAATCTGAGAGCTCTGTTTGTCTCTCCGACTGTAGCCTCATATGAACTGGGCAGCTGAAGACTCCCACAAACCTCAAGCTGTCTCTGGTTCTTGTCACCACAATAGGCAGGCCATGTCTGAAGGCTGAGCCTACCTGCTTTCATTGCTCCCCGCTGAGCCAAGTTGCTCCAAGTGCTTGAACTCCTGTTCTGTTGTTTCTGCCTTGCTCACTCTAAAAGGTCAGAATAATTACCTAGGCAAAGTGCTTAGTGCATTCCAACGGAGCCTGATGATCCAAATGGGGGTAAGGAAGAAAGATGGAGAGAGACAGAGAAAGATAGGGGAGTGGGGAGAGGGCTGTTGTCCAATAAGAACCAGTCTCGCCCAGCACTATTTCAGATGCTGATCCTGGTACAGGCTCGCCTGCATGCGTTTCTTCTTGACAACTTTAAAGAACAAAGTTAAGCACATATTAAACAGTTAACTAGGATTCTGAGGCTGAAACTGATGTTTGAGGGGAGTTAGAAAACCGTGTTTGGGAATTGCTGTCCAAAGTGAAGGAAATTAAATATTGGCTGCTAGGCCAGATGTGAAGGAAGCTGTGCAAACAGAACAGCTCCTACCTTCCCACCCTCCTCACCTCTCCTCCTTGTCTCTGTTGGATTTGGGACTTATAATAGGATAATGGAAACTAAAAGCATTTTTTTTTTCCTGGTAAGATCTAAACAGTAGCAACTATAATATATTAGGCTGGCGTACAAATGCCATGTTAAGATAAAGGGGAAATGATGTATTTTTAAGGAGCTCTTATTTGGTTCTAACTTGAAAGCAACTGTGTAAATTTCTTTCAAGTAATGTTTCCTTAATTATTCATTTTCCTTGGCACTAGTTAAAGAGCCAAGTAATGACTTCTGTCTCTTTATATTTAGTCTATTATTGTTTGAAAAAGGCCAGAGGAAGGCCAGAACAGTGCAAAAAAATGATATTTGCTTTTTTTTTTATTACCAACAGCCAACGTAAAGGGTAATATAATCACCGGCAGTTGAGAGACAATGACATTTTTATAGACCTTCTGGCAACACTGGAGTGTGAAAGAGTCTGACAGGTATTTGGCTTTTCAGTCTGTTCTTTCAACTGCATTTCTCATCAGACTCACTGCTGGGCGAGCAGGCCCGAGGCAGCCCCACATCTCCCTCCACACAGCATTTTGAGAACTTGAACAGCAGCTGTCTGTTTAGATTGGGCAATTTTAGAGGTGGGAACCAAAGACGAACACTTGCAGGACCTGGTTTGCACAGCCCTATGGGGCCGCCCCTGTGGCTTCATGGAATCTCCTCTTGGATCCTCATAATTCCTTGCAAATTTCAAAGACTGGGAGAGTACTGCCTTTGCATTGGGACACTGTAGGATGATTTCCATTTGGGACACTTCCTCTTTGATTGTGATCTTTCTGTGGAATCATCTGAATACCAGTTTATGCACAAGAATTCACTGTTGCTCTCTCTTAACTAAGGAACGTAGGTCTGAAGAACTTAGGCCACTTTTTCTGTAAACCACAGTTTAAGTAAGCTCCTGTGTATGGGAACTTTCTAGGCATTGCAATTGGAGACCTAGGTGGACAGCCTTGGAATTTAGAACTCAGCCAGGACAAAAAAAATGAGGATCGGATTTCTACTTTGCAATGGTGCAGTTCAGACATAGGACAATTGAGATGGTTGTTAATTTCTTTTCGTTCTTTCAAGCTGTGCAAAGTACACATGATCTCTCATAACTGGTTCAACTTACTATTTTTTTGCCTTTGTGAAGTTGTGAAAATGATGTGAATTCAACAGAAATCACTTTGGAATTTGATCTTTTCTTGGGCTGGTGATATTGGTCCCATTCTCTCTTGTGATGCTGGGCAGTGGCAGTGAGCCGTAGCTTCCCCTTCCTCCCAGGGGAAACGACAGACTATCTAAAGTGTGCTGTGTGGTTAAATCATGATATTTGGTAGGTTAGATGGATTTAATTCATTTTCCACTTACAACATTCCCAGTTTACAATGGGTTTATCAGGAAGTAACCCAGTGGTAAGTGAAGGAACATCTGCACTAGGGTGCTTCTTCCAGCTTCTGAGGGACCTGCTCTTGGAAGTATACAGATTAAAGTCTTACTTTCTTATGCAAATTATCTAGGATGTCTTGCTTTGTACTTGTGACCATGGAACATGAAGAATCAAAATTTAATGGAGGAGGGCTGGGAATGTAGCTCAGTTGGTAGAGTGCCTGCCTCACAAGCACAAAGCCCTGGGTTCAATCCCCAGCACTGCAAAAAAATTCAATGGAGGAAGTCAGTAGGTAAAAACATACAACAGTAATAAATGAGCTCAAACTAAGGATTCATGCTTTCATGAGGATGGACCATGTGCTGCAGGGATTTTCCCCATTTCATTTGCTTTTTCTTTAACCATTGACTGGATTCTCTGAGGATTTGAAATTAGGGATATTCATCTTTGGTGAAATAAATCCCTTTTTGAATTTATGTGGAGTGTAGGAAAACATGCAGTTGCCTATGATTTCTATTGATTTCTATTAACTCTTCTCACATAGACCCATGGGCTTATTTGCACAATGAGATAAAGGTATAGTTGTCCCTTAGTCTCCATAGGGGTTGGTCCTAGGACTGCTCCACAGACACCAAAATTTGTGCATGATCAAGTCCTTTATATAACCTACACCCCCCCTCTGGTATGCTTTCAGTCAACTCTAGATGACTTGTCATACCTAATGAAGTGCAAACGGTATGTAAATAGTTGTTATATCATATTGTTTAGGGAAGGAAGAGTCTGTACATGTTTGGCACAGGTGTAAATTTTTTTTGGAATACTTTTCATCTGAGATAGGTTGAATCTCCAATGTGGAGCCTGCAGATACAGAGGGCAGATGGGAATCATGAGATGAAGAACTGAGAATCAAACCACTGCCAACTCAGACCTTTCCCCAAACTTTTCCACCCCATGCCCCACCCACTGCCTTAAGTTAAGGTGTCTGTAGGTGATTTCAATTTTAGCCATCTCTGCCTTCTCTTTGTTGTCTTTAATGTACAGCTCAATCTTGGAGGCAGCAAAGAGATTGGAAATGATGAAGGAATTTAGTTATAATTATCACTATTGAAATAGATGTGCCCAAAATACTTGATTCTTTCAATTCTGGTCACAAATCAAAACTGGCACAGTGCTTGATTTTTATCTTTTGGAAAAAAAATGTGACTGAGAGAATGACTTGTCTTTCTCTTGAAATAGTTCCCAGGTGTAAAGTAAGAAGCTTTCACATGTCCAAGAGACAATGTATCACCGTCCTTCATGAAAATAACTTCTCCAGCTTCCTGTGAACTGAACACATTCGGAAGGAAGCATCTTCCGGTGGATGTGCTGTGGATATGTGGACATATCCTTATGAAATCTGGGCAGTATTGCTATTGTAGAAGTGTTTAGAAACAGCGACTTTTTTTAAACATTTGCCTTCAATGAATCCAGTTTTACTGGTGGTCTTAATCAGAAAGAAAATCCCTAAATGCTTCTAGAAAGAAAATAGAAAATGTTCCCAGTATGAAGAGAGTATCCACCTGTCCGTGTAGTCTCTGATTGTTTCCCAGCCTCCTTATTCCTTTTCTGCATCTCTACTAGTGACTTTGTTATAGAAGAACCCTAACAATGGGGCTCAGAAAATGATCCCTCTGAGTTCAGCACTTTGGCATGCTGAGTACTTGGAACTGAAAGATGTTGAAAGGCCTAAAAAGCAAGGCCTTTGTGACCCCCTGTCCTTCATTCTCTTACATTTCTTTCTCCCCCAAGGCAGCCCACAAACTTGAATTCCTTTTCTTCAAAACCAGTCATAAAACTTAGAAGTATTCTAGCCTTCCCCCAATTTTCTGTGTAAGAATCAACCATAGAGGAAATCCTCTGACCTACCTTGTCTGATAGGAGGTCATAAAACCCTCATTCCATTAGGGGTCCTGCCCTCCACCAGGAGAGAGGGATGCTACACAGAGAGACCAAGAAGAATCTGAATAGATAGGCCTTGCTGGGTTCCTCAGCCTATCAGATCAGATCACTCCTTTTTGTACAATCATGTTTCAGCACGGCTGTGCATCCTTCATCAAGTCTAAGAGTAAAAATAGCTTTCCCAAGTTCTTTGAGTCTTGGTTTCTGAAGAGTCCCCAGTCACCTAAGGCTGTTAAGACTATGATGAAACAAGTCCGTTATGCTTTTTCTCTTGTTGGCCTGTCTTATGTTATAGGAATGTTGGACGTGACCTTATGATGGGAGGGGAGGAATCACACTTCTCTGCCACTGCAGTTCTTAGTCAGGATCTCTTGTCCATTGGTTTCCAACTGTGTTCAGCCATTGTGGAGAACCAGCAGGAGAGTGGAGGGCAGAAGGAAAGAGAGTTCTGGTCTTTCTTCCTTGCTCTTTGCTGTTGTGGGCTCCTTTCTGGCCTGTGTGTCTTAGTGACCATGTCCCTGTTGGGCTGTCCCTCCTCCTCAGCTCCAATAAAAAACACTGCCTTACCTTCAGGTAAGATAGGCCTGCCAAATAAAATATAGAACATCCTGTTAAATTTAAATTTCAGATAAGCAACTAATAATTGTTTAGTACAAGTACATGCAATGCACTTGGCCCTCCACATCTGCCTCTATGGACTGAACCAATCACAGATCAAAAATACTTCTTAAAAATGAATCTGTACTGTATATATACAGCCCCAGACCTTTTCTTTCCCCTAGTTATTACTCCCTAAACACTATAATAGGACAGCTATTCATGTAGTGTTTACATAATAATAGTTACTATAAGTAATCTAGAGATGATTTAAAGTACACAGGTAGATGTACATAGGTTAAATGCAAGAACTGTGCCATCTAATAGGAGGGACTTGAACATCCATGGATTTTGGTATCTGTGGCAGGTCCTGGAATCAATAGCCCATGACTACTGATGGATGACTATATCTAGGATATCCTTGGACTGAAAAAAATTATTCATTGCTTCTCCAAAATTCAAACTACCTTTTTATTTGTATCAGCTAAGCCTTGGCCTGAGGGTTGTAGGGCTTCCCACTGTTAAGTGTCTGGATGCCTCACCATCCTTCACCCTGACATCCTTCACATCCTTAGATGTGTCCACAGCTCTGCTCATGGTCCCTTCTTTAGGATAATTGCCACCTGAGTTAGATCCTGTTTTATTCCAGGATGATGACTGACAAATGCCTATACAGCACAGACCAAGATTAACACTGAGTAAGGGTTACTTCTGGAGCTACAGTTCCCAAGACAAATTTCCAGGTGCCCTCTGAGTAGGCATGGCAACCTTTTGGAATTATGATGAGTCTGGGGGAGGGGGTGGGTTGGGCAGAGAGAAAGCACTATCAAGAGTCATTTCATTTTGTCCTTTGTGGCAGAGTCAGCTCTGCAGCTAAGCTGTTCTATTATGAAGCAGCTATAAAAGCTAAAGCTTGTATTTTCTTAATTCATTTAACAAACACCGATAAAACCTTGCTATGGTCCCAGTTCTGGGGATGTTATTTTTTCCATTCTTCTAAATCTGTTCCTATTTTTTTTTTGTATTTGTAACTTTTGACAGATTTTCACAGAATAGTTAAGATTATAGATGCTCCTTTACTAAAAACGGGGTTACATTCAGATAGACCTGTTATAATTTGAAAATGGTGTAAGTTGAAAATGCCTTTAATCTACCTTCTGGAGCATCACACCTTAGTGACATAGTACATAGTGGAGTGTCAGTTGTTTTCCCTTGTGGTTGTGGGGTTGACCAGCAGCTGAAGCTCACTGACACTGAGAGGATAGAACTCTAGAGAGGTTAGAACTTCCTATTACTAGCCCCTGGGAAAGATCCAAATTCAAGCTCCAAGTATAGTTCCACTGAATGTGTATTGTTTTCACACCATTGAAAAGTGGAAAAATTCTAAGTCAGACACAATCTGAATTTGGTATTGGGACAATTTCTCCTGGGCAACTCTGGGAAATTGCAGCCTGTCTTCAGTGCTATGTCTCCTTACATGCCCAACAGGTGATTTCAAGGCTAGTAGATTTTGCTAGCTTGTGACAAATTGTGTTTATTTCTCCAAAATTGAGAGAAAATTCCACTCTGTTAACAGAACCCTTGGATTTTTTCTTGGTGGAGATGTGATAATGATTCCCATTTAAAATGATGTTAGGAAAAGAGGGGTTTATTCCAAATTCAGGAAATAGTCAAGGTCAGCAAACCTGAGAGCAGAAGTGAGGTGTAAGTAGGATCTGTGTCAGTTTCTGGTCTTTAATTCATCAAACACTATTTTCTAATTGTGTTGAGCTTTGAAGGAAAGCAAAGTGTCCTTTAACCACTAAACTCATTCTCAAGACTCAACACAGTGGCTGGCACAATATTTGTATCTTGAATTAAGGCAAATAACCCCTTGTCACTAGAGAACTAGGCCACTGGGCATATTATTGGATTACAAACTAGCTGCCTCTTGTAAATGCCAAATTTGAACTTGAACTTTCTTTTCACTTTTTAAATCAATTACATTGGAGAATAATTTCCATACTATAAGATGAACCTCTGTTAGTGTGGAGTTTGATGAATTGCCAAATGCATATATCCTTATAACAACCACTCTAAGACATAGACCATTTCCATTGCACCCAGATTCCTTTGTGCTCCTTTGCAGTCAAGTATCCCCATCTGACCACTTTTGATGGGAAATCGTCTAACATTGTGTTAGTCAGTTTTGCTTCGCCATAACCAAAATACTAGACAAGAACAACTTAGAGGAGGGAAAGTTTATCTTGGCTCACAGTTCAAGAGGTTTTAGTCCATGGAAGGTTGAGTCTATTGCTTTGGGCCCAAAGTGAGACAGAACAATGTGACCCAAAAATGCAGCAGAGGAGAGCCACTCACCTACCTCATGGCATCCTGGAAATGGGATTGAGGATACAAGGAAGATGAACTTTTTCAGGAAACACCCCAGTGACCTATCTCTTGCAGACACCCCACCTCCTTACAGTTACCACCCACTCAGTCCATTCAAACTAGGATGGAGTGATTAGGTTACATCTCTCACTCTTCAATCATTTCAACTCTGAACATTCTTGCAGAAACAGGAGCTTTAAGGTGACTCCTCATGTCGAAACTATAACACACATATTCCCTCCACTTCATTGCTCATGGATTTGGAATATAAGTGCTTTTGCAATTGATTACTGGAAGTCCATTATGAATATCAATTATTGTGATATCTTTAGAAGTAGGTGAAGAGATTAGACTATTTTGTTTCTTTCCTAAATAAACCTGAATTGTTTTGCTTTTGAGTTTCTTGTTTCCTTTTGAAAATGTTTAAATTTTTTTCTCTAAAACATACCTGTCACTTTTGAAATGTGTCATTTTGTTTAAAATAAGCATTTCCTTTTTTAAAAGTATCCTTGCCTCATTTTCTTTCTTGTCTCTTCTAATCTATAGGTTGGAAAACCATATAATCAATCTTCTTATTAGAATTGTTTGAAATAGAAGTAAATAAAGGGGACTGGGATTGTGGCTCAATGGTAGAGTGCTCACTTAGCGTGTGTGAGGCCCTGGGTTTGATCCTCAGCACCAAATAAAAATTAATAAATAAAAATAAAGGTGTCCATCGACAACTAAAAAGATTAAAACAAAGAAGTAAATAGGGCACTCCTGAGGATAAAGGAGCCCTGATTTAATGCATAGACTTGGTAGCATATCTTTGCTCCAATGTTTTTGGATCTTCCTAGCTCTCAACTTTGGATAACTCAAGCCTGACCATACCCAGGACTCAGCTTCCCTCTGTCTTATCCAGAGAAAACCAAGTCTGTTTCTCTGGTTGTCTCAATGGGGCTGAGGGGCTATGCTGGACAATCATTTTCTACCCCTTTTTCAAAACCAAATGAAAGTGATTGCACTCATGGCACATTTAGAATTTTCAACTGCTGAATATGGAAGTTTTCTGTTGAATTCTAGCAGTGTTTTCTTTAAGAATTTTAGAATCATTGCTTTACGGTAATGGTTCTAGTCCACCATCTGAATGCTTTCTAGACAGTAATTTCTAGAGTATCCTATGGTGTCTCATTAAGAGAGTTTCCAGTAAGCAGATATTTCTCCTTGGCTTCTTACTCAACCCTGCCTTCTTTGTCCTCAGAGGCACCACTGAGAGCTACTGTGTAAATGCAGATTGTGTGACTCTGGGCCACAGTGAATGAGCTATATGGGGACTCTTAGGACACCCTGCATTCTACTTGGAAACAGCCAAGAAAACCTGGGAAGAAAACGTAGACTAATCTGGGCATTTCCAAAGGCAGGGGTAAATGTGTTGTGGTTTCTTATTTTTTGGTGAGTCAAATACTTTGCTTTAACAAAAAATATTCATATATAAGTAATTATAACAAATAAAAAATGTAAAAAAATTTTAAAAAACATTCAACAGAGGTGCACAGCTGGGTAGGGGGTATTTGGTAAATGACTCCTATTCAACTTGGCGAAAGGAAATACTGAGTCCTAACCTATGAATTCCAGCCTGACCTGCTTACCTGAGGCATTCCATGAAGAAGTGTGCTCAGCACTTGATAAAAGGGCTTCAAAGAATGGAGGTGCATGGCCAGTGGTCCCTGTGGCCACAGCAACATTCCCTGATTACGTAGCCTGTTGCTACATACTACGTGTTACAGGTTGCTGTATGTTACAGAGTGTTTGGAGTGGGTTAGGAAAGTAGCAAGCAGAGGAAAAGAGGGAAACCTCAGAATAATTAGGAAAGAGGACACATATAAAACCTGAAATTAGTTGGAAAAATATTGACTCCTAAAGTGCAAAAAGTAAAACTAAGAATCAACAAATGGGATGAATTCAAACTAAAAAGCTTCTTCTCAGCAAAGGAAACAATCAATAATTTGAAGAGAGAGCCTACAGAATGGGAAAAAAATCTTAAAAAAAACCAAACTTTTTTATTATTTTTATTTTTACAGACTTCATTTTGATTCATTGTACAGGAAAAAAATCTTTACCACCACACCTCAGATAGAGCACTAATCTCCAAGATATATAAAGAACTCAAAAAACCTTAACACCAAAAAAAAAAATAACCCCATCAATAAATGGGCTAAGGAACTGAACAAACACTTCACAAAAGAGGAAATACAATCGATCAAAAAATATGAAAAAATGTTCATCATCTCTTGCAATTAGAGAAATGCAAATCAAAACTGCTCTAAGATTTCATCTCACTCCTGTCAGAATGGCAATTATTAAGAATACAGGCAATAATAAGTGTTGGCAAGGATGTGGGAAAAAATGTACCCTCATACATTGTTGGTGGGACTGCAGATTAGTGAAACCACTTTGGAAACCAGTATGGAAATTCCTGAGAAAACTTTTAAAGATATTTCTAATTGATCAATTGATCTACTTTTAGAAAACTCTATATCTAGTATTAACAAGATTAATACTAAAGTTTTGTCTCAAATGCAAGATAAAGATGAATTTATTTAAAAAAATGTTTTTTAGTTGCAGATGGACACAGTATCTTAATTTTTTTTTTTTTAATGTGGTGCTGAGGATCGAACCCAGTGCCTCACATGTTCGAGGCAAGCACTCTACCACTGAGCTACTGTCCCAGCCTGATGAATTTCTTTTTATTTATTTATTTATTTATTTATTTATTTATTTATTTATTTTTTGGAACCAGGAATTGAACTCAGGGACACTTGGTCACTGAGCCACATCCCCAGCCCTATTTTGTATTTTATTTAGAGACAGTGTCTCACTGAGTTGCTAAGGGCCTCGCTAAGTTGCTGAGGCTGGCTTTGAACTCGTGATCCTCCTGACTCAGCCTCCCAAGTCGCTTGGATTACAGGCGTGCGCCACCACGCCCGGCTGATGAATTTCTTTCCAATGGTTTGTGTAATTTTCATGCAAAGAAATGAAGAAGGATATCATAACTCCTTTGCAATGGATAATTTCTGAATAGTCTTATTTAGGGGTTAAGAGCTACCTGTTTGAACTGAATATATTAATGTGAATATATATATGTGACAGAATATATTAATTAAATATATTAACTGAATATATTAATGTGACAGTATTCGAAGGCAGAGTCTTTGGAGGTAATTAGGTCATGAGGGTGGGGCCCTCATGAATAAGATTTAAAAGAGGTCCCAGAGAGCTTCCTTGCTCTCCTGCCATGTGAGGATACAAGCAGAAGTCAGCTATCTGAAAGACATTGAGAACCCTAACCAGAATCTAACCATGCTGCACCATGACCTCAGATTTCTAGGCTCTAAAACTGTAAGGACAAATTTCTATTATTTATATGCCACTTTTTCTAGGGTGATTTGATATGGCAGCCCAAGTGGACCAAGACACTATGTGTTGGCCCATGCCCTACCTCACTATGCCTCTTTCTATGCCTCATTCTGCTTCAGTGTTCTGCATGGTATGTGTTACTCACCCATGATGTGCTGGCTTTATATTCTGTACTTATTTGCTGACTTGTTTTAGCACCTGTCTTCCTCACTAGACTCTAATTTCCATGAGCCGGCACATTTTGTCTTCCCTGTTCATTTATGTATTCTTAGTGTCAAAGAAATTCTTGGCATATATAATATTAAAAAAACCACTCAATGGACATTTGTTAAATGATGGAGTGAACTTCAGTGGCAGTTTCTCTTTGTTTTATTTTTAAAATAATTCACAGCATTTTAAAAGTCTGGTGATTGGGCTGGGATTGTAGCTCAGTGGTAGAATGTTTGCCTAGCATGTGTGAGGCAATGGGTTAGATTTTCAGGACCATATATAACTAAGTAAAATAAAGGTCTATTAACAACTAAAAAAAAATTCTGGTGATAAAAGTTATTATTTTTATGGTAGATGCTTAGAAAATACAGAAAGCAAAAGAAAAATCAACACCAATTTCACCACATGGACCCAACACACATATTTTAATGTCTACCCTTCCAGGAGTTTTTCCATTCATTCAATCATGTGTCAGGGAGTGGGTGACACTGCACATTAGATGTTGATCAAGAGATGCTTCCAGTTTCACAAAGGCCTGGGAAAATGAAGACAAATTCCTCGGAGCAGATGTTTGTGTGTTCCCTCAACACCTGAATGGCTTCCTATGGTTTGCACTAGAATTCCAAGGCAGAGGCTGGGTGTAGTGTCTTCTGGAATGTAGCACTAGGAACTAAGCCACTGAAGGCTTGACCCAGGGCTTGGATGCTTCTCTCAGGGCAGATCCAGGTTTAAAGAACTAGTTTTGTTGGTAGCAATGAGAACAACAGCAAACTCAGCCTGGGTTCTCTTAGGGGACTGATCATACTTTCCTTTTTTTCTCTGGGCCTGAGGATTTTGGACAATTAGGAAGAAGAGGAGACCTCAAGAAGGAGATCTTGGTTTCCTGCTTATGTGAGCATTGGGGTCTCCACCAATTAATTAAAAAGAAAAGCTTTGTGATCAATTCACCTCCTAAGAAGAATCAATGGCACAAATTTATTGTCAGATGCTTAAAAATAACCCACACCTTTTCACCAAGATGGCGGCGAAAGGTAAGAAGGAAGCTCCTGCCCCTCCCAAAGCTGAAGCCAAAGCAAAAGCTTTGAAGGCCAAGAAGACAGTGTTGAAGGGTGTCCACAGCCATAAAAAGAAGATCTGCACATCACCTACCTTCTGGCAGCCCAAGACGTTGTGGCTCTGGAGGCAGCGAGATATCCCAGAAGAGCACCCCAGGAGAAACAAGCTTGACCACGATGCCATCATCAAATTTCCTCTGACCACCGAGTCAGCCATGAAGAAGATAGGAGACAATAGCACACTTGTGTTCATTGTGGATTTTTCAAGGCCAACAAACACCAGATCAAACAAGCTGTAAAAAAGCTCTATGACATTGACGAGGCCAAGGTTAACACCCTGATCAGACCTGATGGAGAGAAAAAGGCATAAGTTTGACTGGCTCCTGATTATGATGCTTTGGATGTTGCCCACAAAATTGGGATCATCTACACAGAGTCCAGCTGTCTAATTCTAAATATACCCTTTTTCTTTCAAAACTAAAAAAAAAAAAAAAAAAAAAAACCCACAAAGTTTACTTTTGTTTTAATGAATTTATTTATGTATTTATGTATTTAGTTAGTTATTTTCAACATTTGTGAAGACTTCTGAAAAATGAAACCCTTCTCTTGACAAATACATGTTTCTCTCACCTTCACATATTTTCAAAAGAATAAAAATTACAAATAGAGAAGAAGACCTCAAGGCCTATGGACTTAGGTTTGAATCCCTCAGAAGGAGATTTTGTGATAAGGATTCAAGAGCAAGAAGTTTATTTTGGAGGTGATCCCAGGAATCCTGGAGGGGTTGGGAAAGTAAGAATGAACAGAAAGAAAAGGGAAACAATTCAGGTGCCAGGTGTGCTCATGAGCAGTGTGCTTCAGTGGACACTGGTGCTCTGTGCTCTGTCCTGGCACCTCTGTGAGGGTGTAGTCACATACCTACTGGATGAGATACCTGCTGTGACATCTTGTGCTAATAATGCCTATGCATGACTCGTTGGGGGCTGCTCCCATGGGGGTCCCTTCCTGGTTCTTTTGACCTTCCCTGAACAAAAGCTGATGATCCTCCTGCAGCCAGAAAAAAAAAAAACAGATCTGGATATTATGGGAATTTGTAATAAGAAGCCATCCTCAGAGGGGCTATGGGTGTGCACCAGAAGCATCTGCTGCGGCTGAGATGTAGTTTTCTGACCTTATTTTGGCCATGCAGCTCTGAATGGGAGGTTATTAAGCCTGCTCACCTATTAGTGAAGTGCTGTTTGATTTTCATTCAGTCAGGTTTCCCTGCTTATAGGCTCCGTGAATGGAAAGCATGACTGCCAGTTCTGTACCTGGATTGAACTTGTTCAGAGGCAGGATTCTCTTCAGGGTGTGGCTGTAGAATGAGGTATCTACAGATAATTGCCATAGTTAGGAGAGCTCCATTCTGGAGGTGGGAATCTTCAGTTTAATAATTCCCTGGTTAGCAAATTTCTTTCTTTTTCCTCCAACCCTAAACATTCTTGTGTCTGTTGTGGAGGTCTGGAATGATCTTAGATTGTTGTAAGCATCTCTCTGCCCACTCCCCTACCCCTAGCAAACTTCCCCATTTGAGGTCCATTTTCTGCATTCATCTTGGAAATTATAATCTAGCAGCTCATGCTGGTCTCAGGGTTCCTTGATGTAGAAGGAGAACCCTGAAATGGAGAAAGAAGACAATCCTGACAATTATGGTTTAAAGAAATACACTTTGCAAGTGAAATATTCCATTGCTGCCTGGGGGTTAGTTTTATCGTTATATTTGTTGCATTAAGAAAATGTAAGGTTCTTTGGATTTCTCCATTAATTTTTATACTTTCCTATTTTTTTCATTTAGTAGGGATTATTGGCACTATATATTCTGCTATACTTTCCTGTTTTGCAGAGATTTAGACTGCATGATTTAAATGACCTCTTTAGATATAGACATATACAAATACATATAACTAATTCAAATCTATATGTATACATTGTGTGTATATGTATATATATGTGTATACACACATATATATATACACATATATATAATTCCAATGGGATGTTTGAAAGGGAATGTATACATGTGTTCAATCTATCTTTTGAACCAAACTCTTATTGCATTGCTTGATGACATACTGCATACTGTTTTTTTATAAAGTAATTATAAAAATGAAGATCTTTATGAACTGACATGAATGATAACCAAGAAAAAGAGTTAAAAAATAGTTACAGAATATTAGGTTTGTAAGCAAGAATAACAATTTCTCTCTCTCTTTCTCTCTCTCCCTTTTCTCATCTCTTTCTCTCTCTCCCACCTCTTTCTCTCTTTCCCACCCTCTTTCTTTTAGAGAAAGCACCTCACATATTTAGTGGTGTTTTGATATGAAGAGGAGATACTGAGGTAAGAGATGGTCATGTTTTACTTTTTATGCTCCTCTCTTCTTTATTTCAGCAGGCTTACAATTGATACGATAAAAAGAGGCATCTTCCCAGAGTTGGACATGCTGCTCTGGGTAGTGGCAAAGGGCTAGAAGAGGAGATGTGAGTCTCCGGCTGCTGAGAATACCAGGTATTGGAGAAATGGACATTTATCAGATTGAAACATGAAATTGCTAACATTCTACACCTCTTATCTACAAAAATAGCAATTTCCTCTGGACCAACTTGATATAATTTAAGACAAATGTGATTTTTGTCTTCACATTCTTTTTAAAAAGCATTATTATTTATAGACACAGAGGAAGATCTCAGGACTGAAAGACTCCCCAGAAGTTTTGACAGATACATCTGTTCTTCTGAATGACTTTTATATTATAAGACTCTAGAAATCCAGAGTCTTCTGAAATATCAGGTTTAACTGAAGACTGAGATTATCCTGTCATCCTGATTAGACTACCTGGTTTCTATGCCAATCCTGAATTATGAAGAGGGAATTCCATGGATCAGTAGGCTGTGGTCTGGAATATTGATCATCATGAGTTTGAGGAGTAGTCAGCTCTGCAAAAGTTCACAGCTACTGTTCAATGAGGAAACAGATGAGGTGCACATTAGGAAAACAACCAGTTGTGTCGCTTCAGAGTTTAAGTGTCAGGGTGGCACACTGTGGATGTCAAAGTCAGAGGCATCTAATATTGGATACAGGGAGACCAGTCAGGAGGTAATTTAGGGGATCCTGACAAGAAAAAATGAGAGCGTGGGTGAAGTGGAGGCAATGTGAATCAGGAGAAGCGAGGGGTAGATGCAACCTGTGGTGAAGTAGAGTGAAAAGGATTTGAGGACCAGTAGAGTGAAAAGGAGGGTGAAGGAGAGAGGATAGAAATAGAATGACTTTCCCATTTCTGTACTAATGGCAAAGACTGATAGTGCTAATCCTTGGGAGAGAAGAAGAAAGAAAGGGGGAAGATCTGTAAGCTTTGGAGGAAAGATGTCCACATTTGTGGTCTTTTCTTTTTACAGTTTTTTCCTTTGGTTGAGATGACCTCAGAATATGAAAATGGAGACTCATTATGAAAAGTAAATAGTTTTGGACCCAGAAAAGGCAGGAGATACAGACTTAGGGTCAACAGTGTGGGGTTGAAACTATGTGCATGGTTGAGATCTTCCTGGGTACAGCATGCAGGGAGGAGGGAGGAAGCAGACCATTGGACACAGAGCAAACAAAGGCAAAGAAGAAAATTGTGTGATTTGAAGTAATGTCTTTCAATCATCATTTCCTCAACTGTAAGGCAGGGATAATATCAGTAACGTTCTCATTGCTTTGTTTTGCTGATTACCTGAGGAAAGATATAGGAAAACCTCACCTGGTACTTGACATGAAAGAAGTATTTGTGAGAATTTTCTATGTCCTGTTCAAGGTGCTTAAATGGGAAAAAAGAAATCATGTAAAATGGAAAAGTTCA
The DNA here is from genome assembly GCA_020662805.1 of Glaucomys volans. Lineage (NCBI taxonomy): Eukaryota > Metazoa > Chordata > Mammalia > Rodentia > Sciuridae > Glaucomys > Glaucomys volans. Next base: position 1,004,987 of record JAJEJO010050041.1, on the reverse strand, counting down.
GAATGAAAAAAATGTGGTCAACAGATAAAATAAGTTAGGGATGCTGCTTCTTGTCCTCATGAACATGAGTGTCTTCTTGTGAAGCAGCATAACTATGTTCCACCTTGGTGACCCTGGGCAAGATTCTCCAAGATTGTTTTTTCTTCTATGAAAGTTCAATTTTTAAACATAGTTCCTGGTGAGGTTGGAGTATTTAAGAACATATATAAGATTCTTAGCAGAGTTCTTGACACATGATAAGGAGCTAGATAACACTTTTAAAAGAATCAGACCTGAGATTAATGTCCCAGATGCTTGTGGAAAGGAGGACTATGCCAAACTATGGAACTTTCTTATGCAGAATGAGGAGAAAGGGCCTCCACTGGACTTGGCAATTAGCGAGGGATTGATGATCCAGGAAGATGTATTTTTGGAAGAGTGGAGGAGGTACAATCTGATTGAAGGAGGATTGGCATACAAAAAGAAGGTGAGAAAAACAGACAGCATGGCTTTCAAGTGTGATGAGATGGAAAAAAGGTAATGTGGGGTCATAAGTGTTTTATTTCTTGCTTGGTTGGTTTTGGTTTTGTGTTAACACAAAAATAGGTCCATTTGAACATCTCTTTGTGCGATTCTAAGACAACCTTTCAACTTAGATTTTATAATGAATTATTAAAAATACTGATCATCCGTTGCTTAAGATGGAGGTCTCTTTCTTCATTCACATTTATATAAGACAGGCTTGTTTGGATATAAAGACTGTCTTTTAATCAAGATTAATGGGTTGAAACTGCTACAAGTACTTGGTTTTCTTTTCTCCCTCTAAATCACAGTCTGTTTAAAATCAACATAATCAAATAAGACAGGGAAATTATGCTGTATTTGGAAACATGGACAAAAAGATAAAGAGAGCTTGTGTTTGGTTCCTCCTCTCAGCTGTCTTTCAATACTGCCCTGAGTGCAAATATTTTCTGCATAGCAGATGCATTGATAGTTAACATGTACACACACACACACACACACACACACACACACCAGGGCCAAAGTTTTCCTCCAAGATGCACCTCAATTTTCTGGTGAGGTTTGTTTCTGCAGTGTCATGTAACTAGTCAGTAACAGATGCAACTTAGTGTTAAGGTCTGCCATGTCCCAGGTGGGTCCTTGTTGCATCACCCTGAGTTCAGGTAACCGGCATTTATCTCTGTTACCTATTCTGAAATCGGATGTGCATTTTTTCCCTTCTCTTCCTTATATTTCCATAGCATGTTGTATACACCTCTTTTAATAGAATACATTTACCCTACATTATTATGATAATATTATGATAGCTCTTTCATTAGGACCTGAAAGTTGAACATTGACTTTCTATGAATTTTTTTGTTGTTGTTGTTAAATATGTGTCCCCAGTGCTCTCTTTTGCACAAGGTGAGTCTATTAAGTACTTGAATCAATGGAAAAGCAAATTATTAATCTGATTTACATTGACTTTCCTTAACAAAGTTGCATGGAATGATAGACATGGTTGGATACTCTGGATTTTCTATGCACATGTGATTAAAATACTTTGACCCATCCTTCAAAAGGAAAATGTCTCCTCCCACAGTCTTCCACATGCCCCAGGTTAGAGATGTCATGGAAGCTCATGCGCTTCTAGCCCACTTGGGAATTTCCTTTGGAAGTGGGATTATTTCCTTGGATCTCAGAGGATCTGGGATATAGTCATAGTGAATTATTTCCTAGGGTATAATTCATGGTTTTACTTTTTGGCCAGGAGTTCTAAAGTCAAAAGACCACTCTAAATTAGGAAATTATCCTAATGCTACCTATATCTCAACACAAAAATAATGGGGGCATATATACTCCCTATACCTAATCAAATTTGCCGCCTGCCTTGATAGATTTCTGAATGCCTTTTGAATCTGCCAACAGTATTATCTTAGACTGGGTACCCTAGAATGGAAGATACTAGCAATTTAAAGAGGTCCACTGGATTCCTTTCATTGTTCAAATGAGGAAATTGGGCCTTTTTCCAAATAAGTACAATAAAATCTTAACAGTGTTTATCACATTTCTACTGATCTCTTTCCTTCCTTTCATACCCAAACATCATTGAAATCCCATCCTCAATTTCTTGTCACTCCTCAAATCATTTTACAGTTAAATTCTGATCATACCAATTCTTAACTCCATGATATTCACCAAATTTCTGAAAAACTAGAAATTAATGAAGAAAATAATCAATTCTGACTCAAAAAGACATTGGTAAGCAACTCAGGTACATACTAGTATCATGAGCTTCCCCATAGTTGAGAAGATACAAATCATATGCTAAGAAGACAGGAAAGGAGAGGGAAGCAGAGACTAAGGATGAAGGAAAGGCAAGGATGATGATCTTAAACCTGCAAGAGAAGTTGGTTGCCCTCTTGCTTCCATTAAGGATCACCAAGAATGAGAAGAAAGACAAACTTCTAAAGATTTGGCTAGTAGCTCTGCCTTCTTAGATCTTACACCTCTTCCATTTTCTTTACCCTGGCTCCATCACTATAATATGTTGATTTTAAGACCTTTGGGTATTAGGCCAAGGAATGGGATAGCGGGGTCAAATAGTGGTTCCATTCTGAGTTTTCTAAGGAAACTCCATACTGCTTTCCAGAGTGGCTGCACCAATTTGCAACCCCACCAGCAATGTATGAGAGTACCTACAGTTTTCTCATACTAGACAAAGGCACCAAAAATATACAATGGAGAAAAGATAGTCTCTTCAACAAGTGGTGCTGGGAAAACTGGAAATCTATATGCAGCAAAATGAAATTTTGCACAAAACTCAACTCAAAATGGATCAAGGACCTAGGAATTAGACCAGAGACCCTGAACCTAATAGATCGTCCAAATCTTCATCATATCAGCCTAGGACCAGACTTCCTTAACATGACTCCCAAAGCACAAGAAATAAAAGCAGGAATCAATAATTGGGATTCAAACTGAAAAGTTTTTTCTCAGAAAAGGAAACAGTCAGCAATGTGAAGAGAGAGCCTATAGAGTGGGAGAAAATCTTTGCCACACACACTTCAGATAGAGCACTAATTTTCAGAATATATAAAGAACTCAGAAAACTTTACACCAAGAATACAAATAATCCAAACAATAAATGGTCTAAGGAAGTGAGCAGACACTTCACAGAAGAGGATCTACAAACAATCAACAGATATATGAAAAAATGTTCAACATCTTTAGTAATAAGAGAAATGCAAATCAAAACAACCCTAAGATATCTTCTCACCCCAATTAGAATGTCTGTTATCAAGAATACAAGCAACAATAAGTGTTGGTGAAGATGTGGGGAAAAAGGTTCACTCATGAATTGCTGATAGGGTTGCAGCCACTCTGGAAAGCAGTATGGAGATTCCTTCGATATTTTGTTTTTTCTACAGCTCTTTCTCTCTCTGACATAAACGGATTTTGGATGCCTCTGTCTTGTTACTGCAAGCCCAAGGGAGGAATTGCAAGAAAACCAGAATCTCTACAGGTTTTAACACACTAGGGGTGCCTCTGCTCCTTAGACCTCTATGATTTGGTCTGTTACTTGGCTACTACTCTTTAAAGTTCACCATGAACAGAATGAGGCTTTTTAAGTTCTCCCTAGGAATAGAGAGGTCTTCTACTTGGCTACGTAACCTGTGGCTGATTTAGAAGCTATTCTGTACCCAGCCACCCAAGCAAGGACATTGTGCTTCAGACAACAATGTTAATAATTTAAAGAGGAATTAATAATATTGCAGTGTGGAAGCATACTATGTATATCACTTGGAATCTGCCAGAGTTCCAAAAAACAAAGACATCACCATAGCAGAGTGAAAGCATTTTTTTTTTCAGTTGCAAGGAACTGGTTTTAACAATCATATACACCAGGAATTTGTAACTAAGATTTAATGTGTTCATGGTATGCATCAGTCAGAATAGGCTAGGTTGTGCTGTGGTAACAAGGGATATCCAAGTTTTAGTAACTAACACGGCATTGGTTTTTCCACATGTACTCTGTATGCTCATCTTGGATATTGGGGACCAGGATGATGGCTATTGTTTCTTGACACCAGCTTCTATTATTGCTGAGGTACAAAAAGAGGTGGCAAATTCATACACTAATCTGCATACAATGACACATCAATTCTGCTCTCATTTTGTTGGACAAAGCATGTCTTGTAGCTACATCTATCCAATCCCACAGTGGACAGGGCAGTGCAGTCCTTGCATGTGCCCAGAAGATGGAGCTGGCAAATAGAGCTGATGACAACAGTCACAGCTGTTGGCTAAATTCTTTACCCCCTCATCTCTTGAAAGAAAAAAAAAAAAAAACAGCCTTATTTGATGTCTGAACCAAACAATTACTCAGGAATCTTGAACAATTCTACTGGGGGGAGGCCTAAAAAGGATACTAAACCTTCTGGCTTATAGGAGAGATCTCTAGAAATTAGTTGCAAAACAGAGAGAGGTGCAATTTTGATAAGCCAGAGAGGTAAAACAAATCAATTCAGGTTCATGTGGAATGAATGGATGAATGGAATTCCATTCAAGTGGAACTATGCCTCTGTCCTCCAGACATCTTCAGTGGTTCTTCTTAAGTATTTTCCCAAAGAGATCCCATCCCAATCATTCATTTACGCTATTCCTTTGGATGAGAACACTCACCCTTCTCCCTTGATAAAGAGATACCAGTTTTATCCTTCTCCCAGTAGATCTTTTAGACGGAATCAAAAGACTTATTTCTTTAATAAGTGGGAGTTAAATCCTGATAAGGGCCATTCAAGCATGAGATGCAATAAAGTTAGGAAAGCTTTGTTTTTATCCCAGAGCACAGAAGTTAACTGATTAGAAAATTCTTCTGTCTCCACTCTATTGAATCATTCTTAAAAACTCCCAAAGCATTCTCTTTGTAGAATGATAAACAAAACAGAGATATACTAAGAAAATCTCAAAAGCTCTCTCCCACGATGCCCAACCTCCTGAGGTAATCAACACAAAATTACATGTGGCCCTGTCCACATTTTTTTTCTGCATGTGCATGTGTGCATAGCTGTACCACCCTGAATGCACCTGATCTGGTAGATCTCAGAAGCAAAGCAGGGTTGGGCCTGGTTAGTACTTGGATGGGAGAAAGTACACACATGCAGCAGGGCATCTTCCTGCCTTCCTTCCTCCATTCTTTTCTTTCATAAATGAGATCTAAATATATACATTACTCAGAAACTTGCTCTTATTCTTTAAGATTTTATAAGCACCTCTCTAGAGGCCAGTGGTTTTCCAAACTGTGGGTTTACCTACTTGCATGTTATATAATCAATTTGCTGAGACTTTTTAAAATTTTAGGTGAAAATTTTAAAATTTTAAAATAAAAATGTGTCAAGCAATTTTTAAGTAAAGTCACAGAAGAGTAAACACCAGAGAATTTTGCGTGTGGTAAGGCTAATATTGCTCCATGTGTAAATATACTTTCCTAATCTACAAACTGGGGACAATAATAATGCCTCCCTCATGGGTCGTTGATAGGGTTAAATTGAGCTCTTATTTGTGACATGTTTGGAACAGCTCCTTATAGGAGTGCCATGTATATGTGGTTCTGGTTGTCCTTGTCATCCTCTTCTTTCTTCTCACTGTAGTTTACATATTTTCTATTCCAAGAGTGATGAAGGAAAGTATCTTATTTATCTTATTTGCTTTTTGTATTTCTTATTTTTTTCACAGTGCTGGGGATTGAACCCAGAGCCTTGCACATACTGGGCTCATGTTCTCCCTTGAACCCCATCTCCAGCCCTGTTTATTTTGATTTACATTTGCTGGTTCCCTGCTGACACAGTTATTGGCTTTGTCATATTCCCTTGGATGTATCTCCTCTTGGTTATGCTGGGCCCATTAGTCAGTTGGTTATTTGATGTTGAAACCGTTTATCTTTCTTTGTATAACAGTGATATTAGCTCTTTGATTTTCAGCTGTATTGGTAAATATTTTTTCCAATCTATCATGGGCCTCTAGACTTTATTTATGGTCATTTTTGTCCTGTAGACATTTTTGGATCTTTGAAATAAAATTATTTAGTTTTTTTTTTTTTTGCTTTTAATAACATCTGGGGTCCCTTCTTATTTAATAAAGACTTTCCCACCCAATGTCTGTATAGATATTCTCCTCAACTTTCTCTCAACAATCTTTAGTACTTTATTTTTATACTAGATTAATCCATCTGAAGTTTATTTTTGTATATGATCTGAAGTAAAGGACTAACATTGTTTTGTTCCACATGAATAGTCAATTATTTCAGTCGCATTTATAAAATAAACCATTCTTTCATGATTGAGTTCAAATACCACCTTCATCACATATTAAGTTCTTATATATATTTGGATCTATTTCTGAGCTCTATGAGAGTTCTTTGACCACTCTTGTATAAGTACCATGTTGTTTTGATTGCATTAGTTCATTTATAGTCTCCCTCCTACTCTTTTCATTGCATTGTCTTAGGAACTTTACACACTGACTTTGTTACAAAATTTAAAACGATAGTGTCACTTTCATTAAAGAACTATGGTTTTTATAGAGTCAATGTATATTGTAAAGGATTGATATTTTTGTGATATTAAGTTTTCTCATGCATTATTTAGGTGTTGTTTTATGGTTTTCATCATGTTTTTCAAGTAGCACTTTTATCGATTCTTTGGCAATATAGTCTCTGATATCAGGATTAATCATTAATGGAATTTTTATGCTCTCTTTTCAATTCTAAATGACTTCTGCCAGTACACAGATGACTTTTGCATTGTTGCATGATTATTAAAGTATTTTTAAAAGCAAATCTAATTCTTAAATTCAAATAGTTTTTTAAAACTATGGTTATGGTAACTACGGTTTATAGTTTTTCAAAATAATGATTATGTTCTCTTGGGTGTTTCAGGTACTCAGTTAGATAATTTACATGTAAAGATATTTTATTCTTTTTGTTTCAAAATTTAAACCACTCAGTATTTTTCTATTTTTTATTATTACATTAACTAGAATCTCCAAAACAATGTTAAATACAAATGACGCTTGTGTGGATCCCTGTTTTCTTTTGGTTTTAATGAGATTGATTACTATTTCACATTTTCATATGATGCTGGACTTCAGGCTTTTATGACAAACTACTTGCTTGGTAGTTGGATGTGGTTCTGTTTATTTAAGCAATTGTTGTGACTGCTGAAATTTATCAAGTGCCTTTTCACAGTCTATGTATTTAAAGTGTTGTTGCTATGAGTTTTTTTGATAAATATTAATAACGATCTAGCTAGCATTCCAGGAACACATGACTACTTTGAATGCAAAGAGGGAAAAAATAGTAACAGAAAAGGCTGTTTTATGTGAATGTGAGTGGAGAGAAAGCAAAGAGATACCAAAATGCAAATAGTGAATGTGGTATCATCACTGATGTTTGGATTATCGTGAGAAAAAAGAAAAGAAAGGAAATGAAATCTCTAAGAATGTGAAACAAACAAAAAAATCTTGTTTGCATATAAACCTAAATTACTTTTTTGGCAAGATATCAAGGGAGGTAATGTCTTCTGATCCCTGAGTAAATTAGTAAACTGTCATCCATCTGGTGGACACAGGTCTTGGCATAGTATTTGTGTAAAACTATGAGGTAGATGTTGATTGTGGTCTTGCCAGTATTTGGGAAGGGCAGCAAATATAATTTCCATATCTACTACTAAGTGAATAAATTATTTTCTCTTCCAGTGCCCATATTTCATGGGTCATTGTAGAATTATCTCTAGATTCTGAATATCTTTCAGAACTGACCTTGCCTCTTTCTCTGCAGCCATTGCATTTGGTCAGGTCTCACCCTTTTCCATGTGGAGGGAGAGAATATCGAGCTTGAAGGGCAAAGATCCCAAGGTACTGTGCTGGTCCATGGACAGCACAGAGGTTGACATAATGAAGTGGGACCATGACAGAGGTCAATGCAGAGACTCAACATTGACATCACATTAAAATCACAAGAACAGCCTAAGCTCCATCCTAGATTCTTATTAATTGGTCTGGTATGGGGACTTTGCATTTTTATAGCATCTCTGTCCCAGCTAATTTTAATGCTCAGCCTGAGTTGACCACTATGGTTAGTGCTATTTAATAATGCTTTGGTCAAAGGTGCACTGCATAGACAAGGTTGGTCTTGTAAGATTAAATGGAACTGAAAAATTCCTATCTCCTGGTGACCTCATAGCCATTGTAACTTCACAGGGGAACCCATTACCCATGTGTCTAGTGGTGCTGTGTGAACCATCCTACTGTGCTTCCAGTTATAAAAATGTACAGTGCATGTGATTATGCACGGTACTTAATACTTGATAATACTTGGTGATGATATCATACAGCAATATTACTGGTTTATGTATTTATTAGACTTTTATCATTATTTTACTGCTTTAAAACACTATGTGGTGTTATGTGGGCAGCAGTCTCATACACCTCCTGCTCACCTCCTGATGTCTTTGGGTCACAGCGTTTTCTCTTGTGACTGATTTCTGAATCTCCTGTTGTTTTGTTCACCATGTCCCTTGGAGCTATTACACACACACACACACACACACACACACACACTTGTTTTAGGAGTGTATAGTCTATACACCTAGGTTTGTAGAAGTCCATAGTATTGTTAGGTAAGTTAGTTAGCCATGAAAAGGTAGGTAGGGGAAGGACAGTGAAGGGCAACTAAAACCCACAGGGAGTCTTTCTAAGGGACAAGCACCTTCTATGCAGCTTCTCTGCTGTACTTTATCCTCACTTCTCACTTTCTCTATTTGCATATTACTCTGTGTTTTGCTTGAATTCTTTCCAGTGGAGTCCCACGAACTGGCATGCAAGGATTGCAGCAGCTGCCCTGCCTCCGTGGGACAGGCCCCAGCCCTAGAACACTGTGATGTTTGTTCAGTGAGAAAATCACCTAAAGACACCTTTCTTAACATGTAGATCCATTTCATCATTGTATTTGAGAAATGATTCTTGCATAGTGGTATTTAGACTAGCTATAGCAGCATGACTTCGGAACAGCTGACTTGCAAATTCTGAGCACATCTACTCAGATCTAGTGGACAAAAGTTGGACAGTAGAAACCAGCAATCTGCTTTGTCACAGCCCCTATGGCATTGTGATATGGGTCCCAGGTGAGAACTGCTATCCCGACTTAGACAGTTTCTAAGTGGCTTAGAGAACCTCACCCCTGAGGGATCACTAACAGTTCTGAGGTCTGAAGGCTAAAGATAACACTTCTGATTGCTACAAAATGACCTAAGATGATGGACATCAAGGAAAGATGTTGGCAATATCTGAAAAATGGGTCAGAGCGATCCCAAAGCAGTTTCAATAGAGCTTAGAGTGGAAGTCATGATTCTTAGGGATAAGGGGAAAGAGATAAGAAAGAGGTGGGAGAAGGCTTGGTCTGTTTGTTGCAGATCTAGGACTGTTAAAGGAAGCAGAAAACCAGAGATGAAGCTGGAGGAGGCAACCAAATCCACATAAAGTGTTTTTTGTTTTTCGTTTAGAAAGAAGTGGTGCCAGGTGTGAGAGAGATGTTCCTGCAAATGGAAGAGTTGGAAATAAAGTAATTTTTTATTTTCTGGATTAGGAAGGGATACCTTTTGAACTACAAGTTAATATGGGTAAACTGGTAGTTCCATTTCCTCCCTGTTTTGTGTTGACCTTATGCAGCAAAGAAAGACACTTTCGAAACAATCTTCTTTCCTTGATCTGATTGAGAATGGGGCAATGCTTTGATGACTGTGTTCCTAGGTTTAACAGTGCCTTCCTGGATATCTTGGGTGGACCACGTGCTGGGTGCTGCTGAGAGGGGCTCTGGGACCCAGCTTCTGCATCTGCTCCAGTCTCTCTCCTGGAGGTCCCTTTCCTGCCTGAAGACAGCACAAATACCTTGTCCAATGCACCACACTGCCACCCACCTTGACTTGCATGGACTTAATTGCTGATTACCAATTGTGCAGCTTTTATTTTCTTTGCTGCGTAAGACAAATTTCTGGCTTGAGTTTTATTTTCCCCATGAGTTAATGTCCAGATAGGATGCTCCTTTGAGGAGCTTTGCCTTCTTGCTTCTCCTCCCTCACGACTCCCTGCCTCCCCTGTCTTATTCATGAGGTTCACAGTCTCAGACCTTATGCTTGTGCTTGTTAATGCTTGGTTCCAGCACACTCTCTTTGTTCCCAGATTAACCTCCCAGCTTCCTCTGTCACCACCCCCTGGGGTACACCTGGGGGTCCTATTTTAAGGACTCCTACTGTAAATCTCTGACACAAGCTGCTTCCTGCTCTGAAAATCTCACAACAAAGAGGTTCTCTTCAATTAGCATAATTACTATAGTTCCTGCATGCATAATTCCCCTGGCCCTGAACATCAGAACATCAATTCACCATTCAGGATCCACAGGACAAAAAACCCAAGACCAAATGTGACTTAGACTGGAGATTCTTTATCAGCAGCCTGTCCTTTTCTTGTCTGTAATGTCCTGTCACTCTCAGAAGAGTGGCAGGGGAAATCCTGGGAGTATAGATACCAAGTTAGGAAGGGTGAGGAGCTTAGAGAGAGTCTGTGATGTCATGGTTAGTCAAGAATTCAGATCAAGATTGTTAGAAAAGCTGGGCTCAGAATTATTATTAAGAGATTTGTGTTTCATTGGCTGGTTTTATTGCTGATCATTTTATTTTCATTTTCTCTAGTGTGAATAGAGCCCTGGTGCCCCAACCAGAGACCTTTCATAACCTGGAAGCTAGAATCCATTTGTAATAGCAATGGTGTCCAGACTCTTATATTTCTATAGGGGCATTAGCTTTGCACAGTTCTTTCAAAGAGTTTGTTGATCTCTCTTAGGAAGCTTCATATTCTAATAAGGAGACCTGATCTTTGCTCTGATTTTTAAGCATGAAGGAATCAAACCATCTCAGATGTCAGTTGCCGAATGTCCTTCAACAAAGAGGAGGAGTATCCTTAGGAGGGGAAATGATGCTTCGACTGATTACTTGTACATGCTGGCTAGTTGTACAGTTTATAATTTTTTAATTTTTTAAAAATTAAGCTTTTTATTGCAAAACAAATTAGATAATGTTAAGAAAACATTAAGCTCACATTACATGAATTAGTTTTACTGATTCAAACAATATCTATTCCCAATATTGAAATTTATTCTGACATAGAATTTCTACAGTCCTGCTCTGAAATATCAGTATTTCTTTATGGTCTCCATTAAGGTTTTTTTTTTTTTTTTTCTGTTGCAAATAATAGAAAGCTCAAATTTGAAGAAGCAAAAACAAATAGGTAAAAAAGAAAAAGAATGTACTATGCATCTTAAAACCAGAGGTGTTTTTAACTTCATGCACGATAAACTTTATGCATGGTTTCTCGGCATTTACAGCTTAGCTTCATGAGTTGTTTTAGCTTCATGCCTTCATTTGATTTACAGGTTCAAATGAAGTGGTCAGGGCTTGATTTCTCTCTTTCCTTTTGGCTTTGATTCACTTGATTTCATTCTGAGACAAGCACTCCACCTCTAGAGAGGAAATAGCTGCAAAAGCTCTAATCTAATGCTGAAAGCATTGTGGGAAGTAGGAGCAGGGGACAGGTCTGTCTGGATTCTATTCTTTCTAATCCTGTGGCTTTGCCCAAGTTACCTTCCAGCTATAAGCCTCAGTGTCCTCATCTGTGAAATGGGCTCCTAATAACAACAGCTCCCTTCTAGTGGCTGTGAGAATTAAATCAGGTATCTATGTAACACACCTGAAGGCTTCCAGCACCTACTACTTTCTATTACCTGTTGGTGGTGATGTCATTCACCACTCTGGTTCTACTGGAAAGAGTGTCTGCCTCTCTCCCAGAACTTAGAGCAAAAGAACATTCCATCCTGCAATGCTTCCAGGTTTGCTGTGGTTTGTTTGTACATGGACAAGTCACCCATCTGGTATTATCAAAGTGAACCTCAGAACTTCGACTGGGTGCACAGAAACAAGAAGTCTTCCTCTTTGAACAGTGTATTAAACTTGGAATGGCTGCAACTTTTTTTTTTTTTTCTTTTTTGGTTACAATAAAACCCAGCCTGGGGATGAACTTTTCACAAAGGAGATGGAAAACTGGACAAAATATCATCAGAAAGTGGCCAAAACTTTAGGACCATCTTGAACTTCAAGATCAAACCTTGACTGAAGGCCATCTGCCACTGAATCCAGTTCTGTGTTCCAGGTTTTGGGTTCCCTATCTCTTGCAATCATAGGATCTTTATTAATGCAGGAAACACACATAGGGATTGCCTATTAATTTCCCAAGAATATAAAAATCGAGGCAAAATATCTCAGATTTTACTATTTAATAAAGATATATTTTGCTAAAAATAATCCTGTAATCCAGGCTGGGGTTGTGGCTCAGTGGTAGAGTGCACATGTGAGGCACTGAGTTTGATCCTCAGCACCATATAAAAATAAATAAATAAAATACAGGTATTGTGTCCATCTACAACTATATATATATATATATATATATATATATATATATTATATGTATATATAATATATATATATTAAAAACAAACAAAACCTGTAATCACAGCCACTCTGGAGGCTGAGGCAAGAGGATCACAAGTTCAAAGATAGCCTCAGCAAAAGCAAGGGGCTAAAAAGCTCAGTGAGACCCTGTCTTTTAATAAAATACAAAATAGGGCTGGGGATGTGGCTCAGTGGTCAGTGTCCCTTAGTTCAATCCCCAGTACCTCTCCTCCAAAATAAAAAAATAAATAAAAATAAAATAAAAAAAAAGTATAAAATGACACAATTTTGAAATGTAGAATAATCTTTTAAATTGAATATATTTGCCTTTTTACAACATTTATTTACTTTTTGGGGGTTGTGGATTTAATCCAGAGACACTTTACCAGTGAGTTACATCCCCAACCCTTTTTATTTTGAAACAGGGTCTCACTAAGTTGCTTAGGGCCTCGCTAAGCAGCTGAGGCTGACCTTGAACTTATTATTCTCCTGCTACAGCCTCCTGATTATCTGGGTTTGTAGACATGTGCCACCAAATCCGGCTGTGACACTTGTTTCTAATAAACTTTAAAGACTAAAAAATTTGCACTGTGAATTTTACTGGTTCATGAATCAGCTTTTCGAAACCAATTAGAAAATAGGATGCTTACAGGGTGTGGCACACACAGTAGGTGCTCAGGAGATGGCACCCTTGTGTAATTTGTAGAGACATGGGAAGTTTGGGTTATGATGCTTGCATAGAAGACTAAGAGAAAGTCACTTTTCGTTTTGTATTCCTCATAGAAATTAACACATGAAACGCAGTCTGTCAGTGTTTGCTGAATGAGTGAATGAACTTCCATTGAGGATGATGAAGTTTATAAAAACAGGAAAAGATAGCAAGTCAAAGGAGGAGCAAGGGTATATTCTCAGGAGGTGCCAGTGAGGTATCCCAGGGCAGAGGACAGAGCCCATTCACCTGCCCTCCACACATTCATATGTCACTGCTGAATTTTAGAGAATGGGGCAGAGGACAAGGGAGAGCACAGTGGAAATGCCTCTGGGTGGGATGGGGCAGGTTGCAGGCAGGAAGTATGAACCTGGGGCTCAGGCACCGGTCATCCTAGCCCTCTGTATAATGAGGGAAGTGGTGGCATGAGGAACCTACTATGGGATAGAGAAAAAAGGACTTTTTCAGTTTTTCTCTACTATTAAGCTAGAATGCAAAATATATTGAGTTTAGCTTAATATTAGAATGAATTTAGAATGCTGGGAAAACTCTTTTAATAAATCTGAAATGGATACTTACAGTGTATTGGGATGTTTATTGTCACCATTATATTGAATTATATTGTTCAAGTCTAATAATGAATGCTTAGGGAGTAGTAAGTCAAGTTTCATTTTTGGCAGATATCTTGATCCCAAATTTCAAAGTTAACTGACGAATAAAAAATTTTTCGACCCAATATCACTTTTAGAATCTGATGTTAGGAAATGCAGAAAACACAAATGGGAATACCACACAGTCCCTGCCCTCAAGCTTCAAGTCTTATGATGAGATTGTACCATACTTGTTAATGTAGAAATTTGACTCTCCCATTCTTCACAATAAATATTTCAAATATTTTCCATGATGCTTACATTTCTGAGTCAGTGCAGCTCTTAGCTGGTGACCTTGACTTTTTCTTTACAAAGAGAAAGGACAGATAGGATTTCTGTCAGCATCTACATTTCTACCTCTTACCTTTGTATATCTTTTTATAATGGAGAAATGTTCCTCCTGTCTTCAAAGGTCAATCTTTTTCTTATCCCTGAATTCTTCCCATCTCTCCTTCTTGAGATTTTCCCTTTGGTTTTGGTTTCTATATACTGAATTATAAATCCTTTACTCTTGACTGGAGGACATCCTTCCAAATGTAAAACTGGAAAACAGTTGTGCTGGGGCTGGATGATATGGTCCTCACTGCCCAAGTCACATGGATAGCTCAACACTTACACTACAGAAATTGGCCAAAGTTGCAAACCTAGTTTTTCCCCCAAGGGAGCCAGTGGTTCAACATTTGCAAACACTGCTAATTAAAACAAATACATCTCACTAAAAAAGAAAAAAGCAAGCAAGCAAGCTAACTAGCCTCCTACCAGCCCATTCTTTCTTACCCTCAGTAGCCAAATGTCACTTGAAGGGTTTTCATACACATCATCCATAACTCCCTGCCATATTTATTCGCCACTTTATAGCTTCTGCCTCTAACATGCAGTTAAACCCTCTTTGCCAAGAGCTCAGGGACCTCTAGGTTTATTGATCCCATCAACAGCTCTGTGTCCTTTCTAATGTGTTCTTAGAGGCAGTTGGCATCTATGACCACTTTCTTCTTGGATTCCAAAGCTTCTCTCAGCTGCCTCTCAGTGTCTTTTTCTAAGTTCTTCTCTTCTAATTCTGCATGGTGTGTCATGGGGAGCATATTTTAGCCTGTCAAACTCCTGATCAAGTTTGTACTTTCACTCAAAAACACAATGCAATCTTAAATGAATTGAGACCTGAGATGTCTATAATATTTAACTTCTTTCACTTCCTAGTCTCCTTTGAATTGCATTTTTTTCCTTTAATATGCAGTATTCTTGCTGGGTGCAGTGGAGCACGTCTGTAATCCCAGTGGCTTGGGAGGCTGAGGCAGAAGGATCATGAGTTCAAAGCCAGCCTCAGCAAAAGTGAGGCTCTAAGCAACTCAGTGAGACCCTGTCTCTAAATAAAATATAAAATAGTGCTGGGGATGTGTCTCAGTGGTCAAGTGCCCAGATTTGAATCTCCAATATCCCCCCACCCCCCAAAAAATTCAGTATTCTTATTAGAAGCACCAAAGAAAGTAAAAATATCATAATAAAAACTCCCATCTTCCATTGGTGATAAAGTTAAAAAGGAACTTCCTAGGGACTTATAGTAAGATTAAGGAACATCAAATGAGGGTCAGCTACAAAAGAGAGTTTTCCATGAGACCAGGGAATGTCAACAAGTAAGATCACACTGCTGAAGCCACTCACTGGAGGGGCTCAAGAGTAACAGTGCTCTGATAGAGTCAGCTGCCAATTACTGTATTTCATTTACCTGCAAATATTTATTGTGCACTAAACTGTATTTCTTTGGCCCCCTAATCAATCAATTTTAATTGAGCCTTTTTTTCCCCATGCAATTAAATGACATTATTTTGGCACCAGATTAGCCATTCATTGATTGCTTTAGTACAAATGAGTTGTCACAATAGCTGTAAGTGTTGTGTTGCCAGTGTTTTGACCCTGTGTTGTTATCACCTAGTCACGCTTGCTGCTGCATTTACATGGCCTCCTTCAATCTCCAATGGTGCATCTGTGTCCCTCCCCTTGGAATACTGAGCTGTCCCTGTCTGCACATCCACAATAAACCAGAAGGGGGTGGGGCAATGTATTCCAGTCCTTTCTGACTCTGGCTGGGGTTACTGGGCTCCAGGGAATTTGTTGGTTTTTGTCTTCTGTCTTTTCCCAAAGGGGCACTTGGGAAGTCATTTTCTGGTTCTGAATTAGGAAATAGTGACCTTTTCTGGTAATGGTGAAGAAATTCATTCTTCACATGCTGAACATATTCAAGAAGTGTCTGGAAGCAGATCACTACAATAGGCACATGGTTTTGACACATGTGTTTGTCCCTGGTTTACTTTTTATACAAATACAATAGAGTCTTGCATCATCTCAAAGTTGAGAGGCCATGGATAATCTGCATGTTGAGTTATCTTAACAGACAGTAGCTGGTTCCTTTTGTTCTGTTTGATGAAAAGAAAATATTTTTAGAAGGTGAAAAAGGGCTTTTAGTCACTTAACGGTTTAGTTAATAAACACTATAAATTCTAGAACATGGATTTAGATGTTCAGAAGACTCTGATGGCACATTCTTATACAATTGATTCTTCACTCATATATCACTTTATTGGTTGCTAATTATTTTGGTTTCAGTTTTTAAGTTCAATGATGCTGATAATAGATTAGAACTACACTCTCTAATGTGATAGCCAGTGGCCACATATGGCATTGAGCCCATGAAATGTGGATGGTCTGAATTGTGATGCTCTGAAAATATAAAATACACACTAGATTTGAAATTCATACAAAAATTCATAATGATGCTTGCATTATTGACATGCTGAAATGATAAGATCTTGGACATATTATATCAAATAAAATATACTTTAAAAATTCATTTCTCCTGTTCTTTTTACTATTGTTAATGTAACTAATAGAAAAATAAAAATGATTGGTTAATGCTTGTGTGGCTCACATTTTGTTTCTGTTGGACAGAAATACCTTAGACTTTGCCCAAAATGAGTTCAATTAACTATGCATAAGACATAGTTGATCTGAGTTTGGAATCATAGCCCTGTAAAATCAGAACTTATAATTTATATGACAACTTTTAAACAGATTAGCAGGCTCACAAGAGACACATTTAGATGCATTTATATACAGCTTGTCAATTCATCCCTCTGAAGGCACACATACACTTGAGTTTACTGAGACAATGGATTGTGTGTGTAGTGGAGGAAAGGGAGATGGGGATGCTTCTTTCTTTTAGCATGCTCATGGTAAGGCTGTGCTCCACACCCACTACACCTAGAGATCCTTTCAAAGAATGAGACAGGGCTTATGCTACTCTCCAGGTGAGATGTGTTTCCTGTTTTTTAGCCAATAATCAGGAGATGCAACGTGGAAGTGTTGCACCTCTAGTTCTAACACCCCAGTATCCTGCATACCTCAATAGAACCTCCATCCAAACACTTGAACCCCGTTTTCTTAGATGAATCTCTAGGCTGGATACACTGTGCTGGCCATAGCAAGAGATCAATTTTGTAATCTTTTTTGGATTGCCAAAAATGTGAACCACAAATGCATTAAACAATCATTTTGAATTTTCTAGTAGCTATATTAACAAAAGTAAAAAAAAAAAAGCAGGTTAAATTAATTTTGAAACTATATTTCATTTGATATGATATATCCAAGCTCTTATTGTTTCAGCATGTAAATAATGTTGGCCACACTTAGTGTTTATTCAATAACCTAGCAAAGTCACACTAGAAGGACTCTTTCGTGGTCCAATCATATCTGCAAAATATATATCAAACAGATTTGGTGGATCAGTATCCTCATAGCTCCAAAGGATAAACCAAATGGAGGGACTCAAAATCCTGCAGATTCTGGGGCTCTGACATCCTCCCAGTTATATATTGCAAGATCAGAGATAAAGAAGTCAGAGATAAAGGGGATAAAAAAATGGAGGTGAGGTGAGTCTGAAAAAAAGTAGACCAGAAGATGTGGTATGTATGACCTTTTATCGCCTCTAGTTTCTGTTGTAACAAAACAAACAAAAAATCTTATCTCACCAATCCTTTATGCAGTAAATAGAACTGTGACTTATGCTTTGTCATTAATAAGACAGATCTTAGGAATAGAAATATTCTATTTGCTATTATGTCTTGAGCATTGTTAACATTAGCAGTTTTCTTCCCTCTGGAACCTCGGGATGTTATGGAAAATTGAAAGGTGGCCCGTGATGGTGTATGGAGGGGCATCTATTCACTAATTTACTCATCTGCATGGTTATGGTAAGGCCAAAGTTCTATTCCATGAGGCAGTTATAAATCTCACCAAATTAGTAAAGTAAAGCGATTGCTATCCAAAGTCATTTTACGCCTGAACCACTTTGAGGATGAGAATACAGAAAAGCATCAACTGGGCCTGGCTGGTACCTTGGCAGTGCTCCAAGGGAATGCCAAGTCATTGGCGAAGAGACCACAGCTTCCTGTTCGTGGACCTCTCTTTCAGAGAATCACTCTTCAGAGAAGCAGATTTTTGTAGCTTCTTTTTCTAAGCACTGCTTCCCACAGACATGTTTGATCTGAAGAAGGAACACATTGGACATAAAAGCTTCTGAAAGAAAATAAATACAGAAAAGCAGTGGTATCATTTTCACAGAATCTCTTTTCCAAATATAACAGTGGAAGAAGTGCAGAGAGAAAGGCCTTCCTCTCAGGGACCCCCCAGATGTGGGTTTCATTCACTGTTTGGAGCCCAGGGGCTCAACTAGGAGAGAATAAAGGCCATTCTAGGACATAGCAGAGACAAAGGAACATCTGAAACCACGTTTTCCTTGCTTACAAATCTTCTGAATAAAACAGTGGCTAACAGATTTTCCCAAGGTCTCCTGCCCCAGGACTTCACAAGCCCTTTCTCATGGTCAAGGTTTATTATGACAAAATATTAAGTCGTACACTCATAGGGCAATCACCATGCAGTTGGTGAAATGGTGAGCAATTTCATGCTCAGTAAGCCCAGGTTTTCTCTCTGCACTGGGATCTATGTGTTTAGGGAAATTTTAAACTAAAATGTGCATCTCCTTAAAATGACAACAGATTCTCTGAGTCACTCTGTTAAAAGACTTTGACTTGGGTGTTTATAATTCCCTTTGTCCTGGCCAGATCATTTCCCTGTTTTCTCTTTTTGTTCCTGATAGAACGTCTACTTGTGCATCTCTCATAAATCATTATCTTTATCTGGAATGCATTCGTTTTTCCCCTTTCTTCTGAAGAGGAGAAAAAACCATCTTTTCCTTACTCATCAACAGGTTCCTGGCAGAGACGCCTATAACAAAAGACAAATGAACAAGAGAAAAGCATGACAAATTTACTTATTGTAAGGTTTACATGGCACAGGAGCCTCCAGAAATGAAGACCCAAGGACCCAGGGAAAACTGTGTTTAGAGCAGTCAGTTCAGAAGTCTGATTGAAGAACATAAGGGTATGATCTAATGGTAATAAAGTGGAGCAGAGTGCCGATTCAGCAAATCCTGTTGGTTTGGATTCTTCTTAACCTCTCTTTGTGACATTCCTTCCTTCCAGGGATAGGGCAGGACCCCTGTCTTCAGGGAGGAGGGAAGTAGAAGGTCAGAGAGTGGCTGTCTTGGTTTCTGGTCCGATTCCAGGCATCTGTCTTTGACTTGGCAGCTGGCAAGTCCTTTATCTCAGATACTTCTCTTCAGTCTCTCTCAGCATTTGCCCAATTCCTGCCAATGTGCCAGGACTCTTATTTACTCAGGCTTCACAGTCCAGTGCTTTCTTCGATCCCTGGCTTCTTTCCTATGTTGTCATGTGGGAATCTTACTCCATCTTAAATTGTCAGCAAATTGAGATGATTTCTCCGAGCACACGTTTTGGATTTCTCTCTTTCCCAGTCCAATCCACTGTCTAATTTATGTCTTATCATTTCCAACCTAGATTCTCTCCTACCATGGCTCCATGTATTCAGACTTTCTCTCCCTGACACAAGAACCTGACTTCACACATATCACCCTTTCTGATAAAAAACAAACAAAAAACAAGGTCATTTCCATTCATTCACAGGATAGAATCAAAACATCTTGCTTTGGCATTTAAAATTATCCACAGTCTGACCACCACCCACGTAGCCAGTCTCAGTTCTCACAACTTTTGATGCATTTGCTTCCACTGAACTACTGCTCTGAGATGTGTCTACTCCACCACCCTGAATGTCAGCCCCAGTGCTGGCCGTTCTTCTTGTCTTTGTCTGGGTTTTTCTCTGGGTCCCTGCATGTGTTCAGCTCCCCCATGAGGCTAGCTCTGATGGCTGTTCCTTGTCTTCATTCCTGCAGCCCTTGGAACAGGTGACCCATATCGTTATTCATAACATCTTGTATATTTCCTGGATCCCCATTACCCAGTGAGCTCCTAGAAGTTAGAGGATTTATCTTTTTGCCCTAAGCTCATGGCAGAGCCCCTGTGGGTCAATGGATGTTTATGGACACGTGTGAGTGCTGAAGTAGTTGACCTTATGGTATGAGTTGCAGCTGCCCCTTCCCTGACCTCACTCCCTAAGGAGCAAGGGATGCTGTGATGCTCTCTTTTTATATGAATGAAGTCCTTTTATTCTTTTACCTAAGAGATATACCTGGGTAGAACCATGCTCTGTGGGTCTCAGGAACCTTCTGGACATTTTGTCATGCTGATAATTGCAACTCTCCCAAGCACACAGAGAGCAGAATTGAAGAACCCAGAACTCCAAAGGTTCTGGTGACCTGAAAAGGTTCACATAGGAGGTTAGTGACAGAGAACCTTACTGAGTGTGCAAGTCTATAGCATGGGGGAGCAAAGCTTATCACACTCTGTGGCTTCTTTAGAAGAGTCGATTTTGCCTGTTGCATACTAAGTCAGTGGCAGTAAAGAGAAAGTAGCATTTTCTTTATTGTCAAATTGTACTTGACTTGGATGACTGTCACTCCTGGCTGGTTGCACTGCCATCAAATGGGTTACAGTCCTTCTGTGTGTCTGAAGGGGTGCTTCCAACTCTACTGGCCTCACACCATCAGGGTTCCTGCTACCGACTCTGAGGTCACCTCTGCCCTCATGTGGGCAAGGTGTTGTAAAACAGTGACAATGGAGCTAAGCTTGACATCATGTCAAGGTGGAATACCCAGCACCCCAGCACAAGCTCCTCAGATAGAACCAGCACTGATTTCCCCATAAAGCTCTGTAGCCATTCAGTCCATGGATGAACAGGAAAATGGTTTCAATAGGATACTTTGTGACTCCAAGGACATGAGGGAGAAGAGTTATAATCAGTTTGAACACCTGATGTTCAGGAAGTCGTCACAAAAACAGATGAAAGAATTCAACCTCCAAGTGAGATCTGCATCGTAACAGTCCTCTTCATATCACTAAATGGAACAGAAAGTATCATGATATTTAGTTCAGACAACACTTACAAAGCACCTACTGTGCTCAGGAACAGCAGTGATCAGAAACCAGTTGTGGATGACCAAATTAATTCCTGCTCTGGAGGAGTCCACAGCTCCATTGCCTGCTGAAGGTCTCTACCTAGATTTTAAAACATGAATGGAGGCTCTATTGCCTCTTGTTTGGTGGTCTGTACCTTTTCCTCTGCAAGATTCCTCCAGAGGAATAAGGGTATCAATACAAATGCTTCAAGTCTAAAGACACAACTGGGCCTGGGAGGCATTCTCATTTTTTCTTCAAAAGCATTTTTAAAAAAGAAATATGTATTCTTTGAGTAAAATTCTAACTGTTCGAGCGTGGGAACTACTCCTGACCCACCTCCACAGCTCATCTCAAGTCTTTTCCTTGATTCTAACTTCCCAGACACTGGCCCCTGTGGTTTTCAGCATACCCCAACAATTTTCCCTTCCAGGCTCTGCCTTGGCTCTTCTATCTCTTTGGATCATCCTTCTCCCTGGAAAGATGTTGCCTCCTCCCCATCAAGCAGAACCATCTTAAGTGTGGTCATCTGTGAGATGCCATTCTCCAGGTCAACTCTCTCCAACCAGGTCCCTGTGGATTGTTAGTTTTCCTGACTGTGCTATTTCCAATGTGTACCTATTGAATGCACTTATTTGTTTATGTGTTATTCCTTTCCCCTCCCACTGTCATATAACTCACTGAGAGCAGGGACCTGTGTCTGTCTTGACGTTTAGCACCTGCCCAGCACACAGCAAGGACCCAGGACACATCCAATGAATGAATAAATTAAAAAGTAATACCAAAAATAGTGTGAAAAGTCTCTCTCCCAGTCCCACTCCTTGAAGTGAACACTGGTAATGGTTTGACCTATTTCTTACCTGCTATGGTTTGAGTGTTCTTTTCAAAATTCAAGTGTTAAGACTCAATGGTCAGTGAAATGGTATTAAGAGGTGGGGCCTTTGAGAGGGGATTAGGTCAGGAGGGTTCCTCCTTGTGAATAGGATTAAGGTCCTTTAAAGGAGGCTTCAATGCAGTGTCCAGCTAGCTTGCTTTTCCACCTTCCACCATGTGAGGAGTCAGAGATAAGGTGACATCCTGGAAGCAGAGAGCAGCCCTTGCCCCTTGCCTCACTGAACCTGACAGTGCCTAGATCTCCAGAACTGTAAGCAGTCAACTTCTGTTCTTTATAAATTCCCCAGTCTCAAATATTCTTTTTTTTTTTTTTTTTTGCAGTGCTGGGGATTGAACCCACGGCCTTGCGCTTGCAAGGCAAGCACTCTACCAACTGAGCTATATCCCCAGCCCAGTCTCAGATATTCTAACAGCACAGAACAAAGACATACCCTTCTAAAAGTTTTACTTTCCATTTACAACAGCACCTCCATACCACACATACACTTTTTTTTCTCCTTGGTGGAGAGAGCACAACTTTTACACTGGAGTTCCCTTAGGGAAAAACTCCAAAGTGCAGGCATGGAAGCAAGAAAACCAGAAATTTACTATGATCAAGGCTAAAAGATGACATTTTGAGCTCTGAGCAGACATAGAATTCAAACTGTAAATGTAGCTGCCTATATTGAGGGTGAGGAAAGCAAGACTCCTTATCTGAAAAGAAATTTGGAATCTAGACTTAGTAGTAGAAAGAAGTCTTTTATGTGAGTAATGAAAACTCAAAATATAGCCCAGTAGTACTTTTAGTGGGCACTGCTCTTTTTATCATTGCTTTTATGATCAAAGGTTGACTTTTGAGTGATTGATCCATTTTTTATGAATTGAGAATAAAATGCAACTCAGCAATAAGAACTAGAAATGCACATTTAACAAAAATCAATAGTAACATGTAAATGAAATATATCCAGCTCTTGGCATGCTAGCCTGGAAGAGCATTGCCATGCTATGCAGACATTGTGCAATCTTTACCAAAATAATGGTTATAAATAACATGAAAAGATTTGGACGAAATCATAATCTGAAAGCTTTATTTGGAAACTGTCTTAGATCAAATTAGTATATTTATTTTTCCACCTGGAAAACCTGAATGATCTTAATAAATGAAATTCCCAAGAATCACATCCACACTCTGAGATGCCAGATCTAGAAGTTCATGACAGACATACATGTCTGGAGATGGCAAGTGTTCGGAGACCTAAGCACTGACAAGTGATAAATGCTTTTGTCATTGTCTGATGGTGAGGTTTCTCAGTCATAGTCAAATGCCATCTCAGCGTGACCAACTAATGCTATGGATTTACTGATTGCCTATAAGCCTCCTTTGTCATTCTGGTTTGGTACAAAAATCAGTGGCACTATGTTAATTACTTGGAAGGAATATGTTTTTATTTTTCACCCAAGACAAAATTATGTTTTTGAATAGATGTGATGCATGGTACAAGTAGAAGCAATGCCAGCAAGTTAAGATAGTTGAATCCAGGAAGCTCTAAGCATACAGGTGAAGAGGTATTAATTTCGGAGCTGGCGAGCCTATGAATTAATATGACAGAGTTGCTACTGATCACTAAGTTTTACCATTCATTTTCATAGCCGTAGACATAATAAAAAATGAATATTTTATTCTCAAGGCTTTGGAACATAGACACGGTCCCATGGTCCATGGTGAATTATTACTTTGTTTCAGGAGTTGCCCTATAAATAATTCCTGAGGCTGAAAACTCATAAAAATAAATCTCCATGTGTTTCTAACTGGAACTTCCAGTGTTCTCAATGTCATCTCCAAAATAAAGCAATCACTGTTCAGATTTTTTTTTTTTTTTCTAGCACTGTGTGTATTTTCTTGCTCCCTTCCCTGCCCTCTCTCCCTTAGGTGGGAATGATTTAGTGTTTGCAGAGAAAGGCAGACACTCGCTGTCATCCTCAGAGATCAGGGATGCTTTAACAACTTCACTAATAGATTCCATTTCTCATTCTGATTGGTTGCCAGAGGGCCTGCCACCAAACACACTTAGCAAATCGATGAAGATCTTGTTGCAGCACTTTGCCCTCTGAGATTCAGTTGTACCCATCTGTCCTTTTCGTTATCACTTCATCCAGAGAAGATATCGTCCCAAACTCACGTATTTTCAAAAACGGTTGCAACGGTTATACATTAGAAGAATCTGTGATGATATGTTTCTTCCCTTGATCTATATAAACCACTATTGAAAATGCCTGCTTGGATTGACATGGGAACTGGAGGCAAGACGTTGTCACTTTTATTCCTTGTCTGCATCCCCATCGTGGTGGCATCAGTGGCTCTTAGCATACCTGTCCCAGCTGCCCATCAATCCATGGGGTGAATGTCCCATCTGAACACACATCACAAATCTGCTCAAAGGAACTCAGACCTAGAGGAGTCATTAAATTGCCACTGTTTCAATTTCCCAGAAATTCTTCCAAATATCTCTGGCACTCTCTGTAGGCATTGTTTTACTCCTACGAGACCATTGTCAAGTTATGGTCAGGTTCAATCTGGAAATAGGAATGGCAAAATAATTAAGTTGAAAGTGTTTTATTTTCCTGAACTTATGTGATGAAGGAAAGAACCACACACCATTCCCAGGTGGAGGGCATGTGCTGAATGGGAATTTTAAGAAAGAACATCCCCCCACACTAGAATAGTAATAAAGGGTTATGGTGGAAAATTTGGAAAATAATAATAATACTCCAAAATATCACAAACCAGAAATAAGCATTGCTGACACTTTGATGATAATGATCCTCAGCACCACATAAAAATAAATAAAAATAAAGTTATTAAAAAATTTAATGATAGAGCTTTGCCTATCTTTTAAACTGTTTCCTTTTTACTTTAATTATACACAATTGTCATGTTTAAATAAGTTCAGTTGATTTTCACATTACCTCAATATTTTTCCACTCCTTAAAAATTCCTAAAAATTACTTTAAAATATGACTTTTAATGCCTACACATATTCAATAATGTTTAAGCGATCTTTGGATATATAGATTATTTCCTGTTTTTAATCATGTTATCAAGAACATCTCTCCCTGGTGTATAGCTCTAATTATTTTTTCATTAAAAATTTATAAAATTGTTATTACAGGGATGAAAACTATAAATTTTTTTTTTTTTTTTTTGGTATTGGGGATTGAACCCAGGGACACTTTACAACTGAGCTAAGTCCCCAGTCCTTTTTATTTGTTTTTTAGTTTTCATTTTGAGACAGGGTCTCACTAAGTTACTTAGGGCCTCACTAAGTTGCTGAGGCTGGTTTTGAATGTGCAATCTTCCTGCCTCAGTCACCTGAACTGATAGAATTACAGGCATGGACCACCACATCCAGTTATTTTTTAGGTTTTCAAAATTACATTGCCAATGTAAACAATGGAAAAATTACATCATTGACAGTTCCACAAGTAGTGTATGCATAAAGCAATTTTCCCTTCCTCTCATCAAATAATTGAGTACAACAACAAAAGCAGAAGGATTTATTTAAAATAAAAATTATCTTTGCCATGCGACAATTGACAGAAGAATTTTTTAAAAATTTGCATTTGTTTCTTTACTAGCATTTCTTGTCTTCTTCTTTTTGGTATATCTAACAGACTTCTAGAACTCTTCTGTTATTTGTCTCTATGCAAGGCCTGTTTTTATGTGTGAATGATTGAGTGCCCTTTTATTGTTTTATAAGGTCTATTTATATATTATGGCTACTAATCTTTTAACTAAAAATATCTTTTTGTTTTTTGAGGTAGTAATGCTTAAGTTTTAATATGATCAAATATATTGATTTAAGAAACCTTTACGCAAACCCCCCTTTTCCTGTCAGCTAGTCACACAAATGTAAAATTTTAATTTACATGTTATAAATTTGCATATGTTAAATATGATTTTAAGATTTACAAATATTTAATTTATTTTAACAAGTGATAACACTAGTTGCATTGTTACTAAAAGCTGGTCCTTGTCCACATTAACAATCCAATAATGAAGACAAGGTTTTATGAAAAAGGGAAAAAAAGTTTCATTGCTTTGCTAGCAAAGCAAAAGCACGTGAGACTCCTGTCCCAGAGAATGCGGTTCTGCCCATCCAGGGGAGCAGGGGGCTTTTAAAGAGATGATTCAAAGGCTTCATTCTATGTGTTCTCTGTCCAGAGTTATAACTCATTGTTGATTTGGAAGACAGTCATTTCTTAGATCTTCTGGTGCCATCCCCCAAGTCTGCTCCTGTGGTGAGTGGGTACTCAAGGACAGAAAACTCTGCCTAGGGTGGGGAAGAAAGGCGATCCTGTTTCCCCCAAAATTAAGGAAGGGAAGACTATGGAGGAGAATTGAGGGGGAAGAGAGAGGAAGAGAAAGAAATATGTCAGTTCCAAATATCAGTGGTCGTGGCAGAACAGCAAGGCTGTACTCAGAGCACAAAGTGGACCAAATTTCTCTGACCCTCTCTCCTTTACAGTTTGGAACTAATTTAGAATACTAGGTAAGCGTGCAAACTGTGAAAGTGCACTGTTGATTTTTCATGGCTGAACCTAAATTAACTGCCTGGGTGAGTTGCTTATCTCCTCCACACTTCAGTTACGGCATTTATCGGTGGTGATAGGTAAAGCACCATGCTCAGGGAGCGCTGTCAAGTACCCGATGAATCAATACAGCTAACGTGCTTCAGAAAATGTCGCTGTCATAGAAATCAGTCCATAGATAGTAGCTGCTTCTACTTCTCATAGGCGTGGTGGGTTCTACCAGCAGAAATGTATCAGTGGCATAGGACATCAGAGGGGGCTTAGGGACCTCTGTGGCCGGAGTAAGAATTTCGGCTGTGGCAGACTAGAGTCCTGTGACTTTGAACAGGACACTCAAGTTGTCAAGGACTCGTATTCTCACCTGCAAAGTACAGTTACCTGTCTCAGCTTTATAAAAATTTCAGCATTGAAAATATATTTAACTTCCTTTTTGACTTCTTGTTTGACTCTTGGGTTATTCAGAATTGTGTTATTCTTGTTTTCATAAATTTGGAGATTTTTCCAGGTATCTCCCTATTATTGACTTCTAATATAATTCTGTTGTAGTCAAAGAATATACTTTTTAGGACTTGATTCATTACAAATTGATTGAGACTTTTGTGTAGCCTAGAATAGTTTGTATTGCTCAATATTTATTTAGAAAGAAAGTATATTCTGCTTTTATCATGTGGAGTGTTACGTGAAAATCAATGCGTAGTCATACTCAGGTCTATTATTGGCAGTCATATTCAGGTCTATTATATCCTTGATTTTCTACTCTACATGTTGTTCTTGGTAGTCCTAATTATATTGCTTATTTTTCATCTTTTGCAGTTCCTTATACTTTTTACTATCAGCTCATCAGTTTCTTAGAAAACACTACCGGAAATTGGTTAGGATTGTGTCAAATATAAAGCATAATTTTGGGAAAGTTGACAATAATATTGAATCTTCTGATCCATGAATATGATGTCTCTCCATTTATTTGGATTATTTTAAATTTCTTTCAGCAACATTTTAAAGATTTTTAAATAGGCGCTAAATTTGTTATCACATTTATTGCTAACTATTCTTATATTAATCGTGCTTTTGTAAATATTAGCTTTCTATGTTCAACTTCTGATTGCTTTTTACTCAGGTATAGAAAGAAATACAAAAGATTTTTGTTGTACATTTACCTGTCATTCTTGGACCTTATTAATTCTACCAGTTTTGTTTTGTTTTTTGTTTTTTGATTTTTTACAGATTTCTTAGGGTTTCATGCACATTACATCTTTTAGAAAACAGACAATACTACTTTTTCCTTTTTCATCTGTTTATCTTTTCTCTTGCTGGCAATAGTGTACCTGCTTAGCCTTCTAGTACATTGTTTAGCAGAAGACAGCATCTTGCCCTGAGGTGGCAAGGAGCATGTGCATCTCACCTCTTTGCCAATCTCAAGATAGCACACAGTCTTTTCAACTTAAGATTATGTTAGCTGCAGCTTTCTCCTCATTTTGAGGAGATTTCTTTCTCTACTTTGCTTGGATGTTTTATCACCAATGAGTGTTGGATACTGTCAAATAATTCATCTGCTTCTGTTGAGATGACTGAATGGTTTTTATTCCATTATTATCCTAATATGATGAATTATACTGATTCTAAAAATACTTATCACATTGTTTTCATATTTTGAGGGCTGGACTTTATTGTAACTGGTTTCTTTTAAATCCAATGCATCTTTCTGCTTTTAATATATTTTATTTTGAAATAATTTAAAATTCAAGAAGTGGCGTAAGTTGAACTGTGTGTTCAACTGCAGAGTGCATTGTCAAAGCGGAAAAAAAAGGTAAAATCAAAAACAAAACAAAGCAAAAAATAATACCGATTCAACTATAGACATTATTTGAATTTCACTTATTTTTATATTACCTCAGTGTTTGTGTAAAAGTCTACAAAATGTTACCACATACATAGGTTTGTTTTAATCATCATTATGGTCAGGATACATAACTGTACCATCACCACAAAAAATTTGTGTTATCATCGGTTATATCTTCCCCAAACCTAACCCCTTTGGTAAACTATTGTTCTATTATCCATCACTATAATTTTGCTAATTCAATAATATTTTATAAGGGGAATTGTAAAGTGTATAAGTTTTGAATCTTTTTTCACTCAGTATAATTTTCTTAAATTCATTTAAGTTGCTCTTGTCTGTATAAATAGCTTTTACATTTTCATTGCTGACTAATATTCCACTGTAGGAATGCATCGCGATTTGTTGTATCCATTCATCCATGGAGAGAAGTTTGTGTTGTTTCCAGTCTTTGGGTGCTAGATTATTAAGCCAACTTAGAATTCCTGGGATAACAATCACACTTGATTATGGTTTATTATCGTACTGCTCTATTGAATTTATTGATGTTTTATTGAGGAATTTATACTTAAAAAGGATGTTAGTATCTGATTTTACCTTAGGTATCTTAGTATCTGTATGGTTTTGGTATCAGTAAAATTGGTCTTCTGAAAATAGTTTCCTAATCCTTTATTTTCTTACAGGGTTGGTGTAAGATTATTCTAATTAATTTCCTTAAGTGCAAGATAGAATTCACCAGGAAAGCCAACTAGGCCTAGAATTTTTATGTGTGAAAAACATGTAATTACAAATTACTATCACCTTTAGTAGACATAAGGATATTTTATTTCTCTTTCAGTTTGGATAATTTGTGTCTTTTAAGAAATTTGCTCATTTCATCTATGTTGTTGAATATATTATCATGAAGATTTTTGTAATTTCTAATTTTCCATTTATGCTTTTAAAGTCTGTAATAATATCCTCTCATTCTTCATATTGAAAGTTAATTTCATTTCTCTTTATTTCTTTACTAGTCATTATATATTTATCAATTCAGAGAACTAGTTGTTTTCCCCTTTTGAAATTTTTCTATTTCGCTGCTATCCATTCTCACTTTATTATTTTCTTCTCTGTACATTTGTGTGGAACTTACTTTCTGTAGCTTTCAGAGGTAAAGTTCAGGATATTAATTTTGGAGGTTTCCATTTTATTAGTATTTATCTTTCAAAACAAACACTTCCCTCTTCTTTTTTTTTTTTTTTTAACCTGGTTTCCACAAATTTGTACATGCTGTGATTCACTATCATTTAGTTCAAGAATTTTTCTAATTAAAAAAATACTTTTCTGATGTGTGAGTTATTTAGATATGTGTTAAGAAATTTGTGAATAATGACAGATTTTCCAGATAGGTTTATGTCAGTTATGAACTGATTGATTTATCATTACGAATTCTCTTTTGCTCTGGTAGCAGTTTTTGTTTAGATGTTGATTTTTTTCCAACACTGGTGTAATCAATCATTCCAGTTTTCTATTCATCCCCACCATATTTAACTATATTATGTATTGTTGAAACTTGCCTTTGCCTCCAGCCTTACAATCTGTTTTTTAATACGTTTAGGTTTGAATCTACCTTCTTATTTTTTGTTTTCCATTCTTTTACCTATCTTTGTTCTATTTTTCATTGTTTTCTGTCTTCTGTTGAACTAAGTACTTTTTAACTTATATTTCTTTTCTCTTGGTGTTTGCCGTAGGGTCACAGCATGAATCTTTAGCTTATCATTTATAAGGATATTAGTTCTTTTTTTTTTTTTTTTTTTTTTTGGTACTGGGGATTGAACTCAAAGGCACTCGACCACTGAGACACATCCCCTGCCCTATTTTTTGTATTTTATTTAGAGACAGGGTCTCACTGAGTTGCTTGGGGCCTCGCTAAGTTGCTGAGGCTGGCTTTGAACTCGCGATCCTCCTGCCTCAGCCTCCCAAGTGCTGGGATTGCAGGCGTGCGCCACCCTGCCAGGCCAAGGATATTAGTTTTAAGTCTACTATTTTGTTTTTCTTTCCATGTACCATTTTAAGTTTTGATATTCTATTGCTTTTATTTCCTTGCCTTCTGGGGGTTATTTTTTTCTTTTTTGCTTTTAAAAATTGCCTTCTTAAACATACCTTTCAAAAAGTTTTAGTGGTTTTCTTAGAGCTGGAAATCGACATCACTGACACATCGAGTGTGCTTGTTGTCCGTGTGGTAGCATCATGACGGGCACCGACACTTCATGCTTCCTTCTGGTTTTCACTTCACTTTGGAAGCTTTGCAGTTTCCATTCCCACTGCCCACTTCAACCTTCCCACTTCTCACATTGTATTTCCTACCTCACAAATGCAGTACTCCAGCACAATATAATTGTATTTCCCCCCTTTGTGCTATTTTTGTCAGTTTTCCATATACATACGTTATGACAGCTACAACATTATTATTTTTCTTTAAATAGTTGACTGGTAAGGAAAATATGTTAAGAAAAAGAGTTGCAATGTCTCACATATATTTGCTTACTTGTTTTCCATATACCATATTCCTCTTTTCTTCCTACTGATCTAGGTTCCTCTAATCCCTTCAGCCTGAAGAACATTCTTTTTCATCCTTTGTGCTGCAGATGCTTCTCCAAGATCTTCTGATGTTTAGTGCTATAAAGACAATATGGATTCCATCTTGATTTTTTTGATAACTTTTTTTTAGGAACATTATATTTGAAACTTCAGGGCTGTTTTCTTCATTTCACTTTCACTTTTGAAGAGTATTTTCTGAATAAAATGATAAATAATAGCAGCACAATGCTTGTGAAAAGGAAGAAACCAAACTTGACTGACTTTTTAAAAGTTTTTTATTTGTTCTAATTAGTTATATATAACAGTAGGATGCATTTGTGCATTTTGATAAATCATACATAAATAGAGTATAATTTCTCATTTTTCTGATCACACATATTGTAGGATCACATTGGTCATGCGTATATGTACAGGAGGTAATAATGTCTGTTTCACTACTCTCCTTCCTACTCCCATGCCCCTTTCCCCTCCCTTCACTCCCTTCTAACTAATATAAAGTAACTATTCTTCTCTAGCACTGCCCCCACTTATTGTTAGCATCCACATATCAGAGAAAACATTCAACCTTCAGTTTTTGGGGTTTGGCTTATTTCGCTTAGCATGATATTCTCCAACTCCATCCATTTACCAGCAAATGCCAGAATTTCATTTTTCTTTAGAATTGAGTAATAGTCCACATTTTCCTTATCCATTCATCTGTTGAAGGGCACCTAGGTTGGTTCCATAGTTTAGCTATTGTGAATTGAGCTGCTATAAACATTGATGTGGCTGCATCACTGTAGTTTGCTGCTTTTAAATCCTTTGGCTATAAACTGAGGAGTGGGATGACTGGTTCAAATGGTGGTTCCATTCCAAGGGTTCTGAGGAATCTCTATACTGCTTTCCATAATGGTTGCATCATAATGGCTTCTTAACTGTAGTTCCAGCTAGTGGCATGGCAACACACAGTGGAAGGCCAGAAGGTAAACGCGTGTTACAGAACTTGTGCTGATTGGGAATATTTTTGTGTTTTACACATTCTGGGTATTTACTAGAAACAAGTACTCCAGACATCAAATAAATGAAACACATAAAGAACTGAAGTATGAGGAAGACAGGTTATCTGGAGTGGTGGGAGCCGAGTGGTGGATATTGAGAGATGAAGTTTAGGTTGTCACAACGAAGAAATTCTTTTTTTTTTTTTTTTTTTTGGTACTGGGGAATGAACTCAGGGGCATTTGACTACGGAGCCATATCCCCAGCCCTATTTTGTATTTTATTTAGAGACAGGGTCTCACAGAGTTGCTTAGTGCCTCAGCATTGCTGAGGCTGTCTTTGAACGTATGATCCTCCTGCCTCAGCCTCCCAAGAGCCTGGGATTACAGGCGTGCACCACTGTGCCCGGCTAAGAAATTCTTTCTTTTTTTTTTTGGAACTGGGGATTGAACTCAGGTGCACTTGGCCACTGAGCCACATCCCCAGCCCTATTTTGTATTTTATTTAGAGACAGGGTCTCACTGAGTTATTCAGGGCCTCGCTAAGTTGCTGAGGCTGGCTTTGAACTCTCGATCCTCCTGCCTCAGCCTCCCAAGTTGCTGGGATTACAGGCGTGCGCCACCGCGCCCAGCTAGAAATTCTTGATTGTGAAGAATCTCTTAGCTTGTTTTGGCTGAAGCTAACATACTCCCATGCTGGACTGGGCCAGGGTTGGTTGGAGGTAAGGGCCTGCACTTTGGATGTTGATCTCCTTACCCCACTGTCTGTCTTCTCCCTGTGTGCTAGAGAGTGTTAGTAAAGTTTTGATATGTTCTTCTCAACTTCCAAGTCCATTCTACTTTTTGATGGGAAGAGGAAACATGAATTGAAAAACAAAACAAAAAAAAGCTTCCTTTAATCAGACCCATTGTACACCAAAACTGGTAGAATTTCTTTTAATTTTATTCACTTTTCAATGAATTTTCACGGGTCAATTCCAATATTTTGGTCACCTGGGAGGCTAGATTTATTTATTAGTGCCTTGTTCCCATCTTGCAAAGATGTGCCAAACCTAGAGTATTCATTTTTAAAATAAAGTTCAGTCTCATAAAACCTAGACCAGCTTGCCAGAGTGCTTATGAGAGGTTGAATTCTCGATCCAGCTGAAGATATAAACTCTCAGACACAGAACCCTTCTCAGGCATGAACTGCCTAGACTTAGAAAGGAAGAGCCCACAGCCTTGATAACATTTTGATTCATACTTGATCTGAACACAGCTAAAATTATAAAACAATTTGTAGGATCATATTTCTGAATGATAGGTTTTGTACATAATGTTAGATTAGTCATGCTGTTTACATAGTCAGGAAACTAGTGAACTGAGCAACTTTGTGATCATTTGGCTTGCTGGAAACTTTGAATTTATCACCACTATGGCAGAACTCCCTTCATCAGAAGGCTTACCATTCCTGAATTGCAATTTTTGATCTGGATCTGTTAGAGAAGGAGTAGATTCTCAGAATCTCTGAATCTTACTCTCTCTCTCTCTCTCTCTTTCTCTTTCTCTCTCTCTCTCTCTCCTTACATATATTCTAAGAAAATTATGAAGCAAAATTCCTAGAGTGGTTATATGATTGGAGCAACAGAACTGCATTCATCTGGTTGTCTAAGTTCTAGGACATTAATTTAAAAAATAATCACTATATCTGTGTAATTCTCCACCACCATGGTCTTGGTACCCAGCAAAATTCGTAGAACATTGTAGAAGGTCAAACTGGACTTGATTAAAAAAATGAATGAAATTTTATCACAAAATTTTTAATGTCGTTGCCAGTGTTATCTTCAGAGCTGGGCACCCGGGACCTTGCCCTGAATTCTGAGAGCTTGTTCTATCTATTCTCCTTTCACTGATATCCTCTTATGGAGTGAAGAGCATCCAGGGCCAGACATTCATGCTTACCTGGGAAACTCATTCCTCATTCCCACCACACCAAGTTATAGGTACCTGAGGTTGGGAGACCTTGAGCCTGCATCTAAGTCCAGCATCTCTCTTGTGGATTTTCCTCATAGAAATGTGTGGAACTACAGGTGTGCCCACCTCTAGGCTCAAGAGGTGGACAAAGGAGGAGAGGTGCTTTTAGGAGGGAAGGCGGAAAGAACAGGAATCAAGTCTAGGGGTCTCTACTTTACTCGTGCTCCAAGTCTGGTAAATATTAGGGACAGGTTAAATGTTAGGGTTATTTTAGCCATTTCTTATCTCCACCCCACGTCCCAACTATACTAACACACTGCTTCAGTGTAGTTATAGTCAGTACTCATTACAACACACACACACACACACACACACACACACCACAAAACTCAGTCTACTTCTATCTCTATCGCTAGAGGTATTCTTTAGATTTATGAAGACAGATATAATCCAGAAATAATATTTCTTCCTAATTTTCCTTATAAAAAAGAACTTTAAAATGAGTAATGCAATAAATAAGACAAACTCCCCAAAAGTCTTTCCTTGCTTAACCTTCCTATATTCCACATTCACACATTTTGTCTTTTTCTACAAAATGTTGCACCAAACTCTGAAGAAACATGAATGAACAGAATATTGCAGGGAGAAATATGTGGTTACTACCAATAACCTTCTCCTACATAATTTCGTCCTGTAATATTATGTTAGGCAAAGTATACATTTCTTTACCCTAATTTGTGTGGGGATCTGATACAAATCTGTTTTAACAGTTTGTAGGTGCTGGTAGCCTGCTAGCATTTATTTCATCTCCAACCATCTCTCCAAATCTCAGTTTGAAAGAGGTATTGTTGGCTTGGTTTTCCTGGTATGGATTTAAAATATTTCCATTTTCCATAGATTTATTAACATTTGACCATCCGTGTGATGTGCCAATTCTTATTTTGCCCTTCAAAGATTGAAACAACACTCACCTTTAGAATTTCCCTCACAAAGCATGAGGAAATCCCTCCTAAGGCACAGTGAACCATCTATGGACTTCATAATTAGCTTCTGTAATAAAGTACTTAATCGGAATAGAAGCCCTCACTAATTACAGCAGGAAGTTGGGGCAGGCGGTTCACCCACAGCTGGAGTGAAGCCCAGGAAGAGGTGTCTGGGAACACACACTCACAGGGGTCCAGGTCTGCACAAGAGCCTCAGGCCTTAATTAGCTCAAGCAATTAAAAATGAAAACAATCCTCCATTTCTCATTAAAAGATAAAAGCCCCTCCCCCACCGCATTACTTTGAATGATAATTTTACTCCACCAAAGACCAATTCTGCCTTTGTAGCCACTGCTGATTACCAAAGACAATGGTTGGTTCCTGAGCTGCAAGATTTCAGTCACCCCTTTGCTTGCAAAATTTCAGGCACCCCTGCATAATGGGAGATTGATTAGGGTTAATAGACTTATTTTTACAGGTCAACTCACAAAACACTTTGGGTTGTGGGCACTCTTGCACGTAATATCACAAGCTATAAATCAAACTGCTTAAAGGAAGCACAGAGCTTTCTGTCTCTGAACTTTTGGTAACAATTGACTTTTGTTTCTCTCCAGCTACTATCTCCATTATTTTATTCTGCTGCTTCTTGTAAATGCAGCCACAATCTCAGCCTGATGACGGGGATAGGGCTCATGATTTATTTACTCTACTATTTTTCAGATATCTAGTGGTGATGGGTGTCTCTGTATGGTCCCTCGGAATTTCTGTGTTTGTTTTTTCCTCCATTTCTAAGATAACCAGTGCTTAAGTGCAGCTGTAACAACGGTCAACATCTGTCAATCTCACCTAGACTTGATGGTCAAAAGCAGCACTATGGGATGAAAAGATTTAAAAATTTAAAATGAAAGAAATCTGACTCCCAGAAGATAGTTGGAGTATTTAGTCTATGGGATGTAGGAGAACGAGGGGGGTCACTGAGTGTGTTTGGAATGCAGGCGCCATGGGCGTATCATCCTGAGAACCAAAGATGCCATGTGCAGCCTGAGTCTTTCCAAGACTGCTTAAGGTATTGCATAAAGAATAACTGAAAGGAAATGAACTCAACAGGAGGAAATGTCAGAAAATGCTTTGCTAGAAAACTTAAAAAACATTTAGAAAAGTGTCTGACTATGAAAATTAAGAACATTAACAGAAATCGCACCTAATCATTTCTGCTTCTTTTCTCACACTGAAGGATGATATTATGCTTAGGAGTTTTTGTTTTGTTTTTTCTAGCAAAAGAAGGCAAAGCTGAGTTGGATATATAAATTATTGTTTTCATCAATTAGATTGGTCTCTCCAAAGACCCATTTTTACAGAATCATTCCAAAGATGCTTTCTTAGTTTTAAAATGTTTTTGAAAGATATAGTTGGAGACTAACCAAAAATACAGTTGATGATATCAACAAGTTTCTCTGAAAAGTAGTTTCACACCTTCTTTTTTGTCTGAATTTTTTTCCACTTGGTGCTACGTTGCTCGACAACATGAAGTCAGCAAGTGTTCAGGGGCCCTTCTCAATGTAAAAGAGCTGCTGTTCTCCCTAGCCTCTAAGTGGTAACCTGGGGTCTTAGAGACCGAGCATGAAATAGCTTGAGTGGAGGAGTAGGTAGGAGGGAAGAACAAGGAGGAAAGATGACAGGTTGGAAAGCTCACTTGGAATCTGGTTCTTAACTTAAGGCTGTCAGCTAATGGGGATTCTCCTCCCTTGTTAGACAATATAGAAATGATTGATGAAATATGCACATAATGTTCCACAGGAGAAGTGAATGGAATTTCCTGATACCAGAAATAAAAAGAAGCTGCCTAATCTTAGTACTCCTTTAACTTCCAGCAGCCCCTGGCATCTTTGCTGAAGAACCGGGGAATCTGAACTGGACATGGGGCTGTCAGCTGAGTCTCAGGTTTTACTGTCCCAAAGGGCTGGGGAAAGGAGGTGTGTCTTTGGATCTGCCAGCCTCTGGCCTCATCTAGGAAAACCATGACTGAGATTCCATGTATATAGCTGGGATCTTCAACGAGCTTCCAAATTCATATGGATGAAAAACTCCATCTCTGATAGGAAATATGGCAAGAAAGCAAAATGTCTGTTTGAGGCTTTAAGTAGATTTTTAAGAATCAGAACACATTCTTTGAGAAATCCAAATATTGTCTGCGTTTTATACATGTGTATAAATTCTGAATTTATATACAAGTTGTGATGATTTCAACCTGAGAAGTTTATATAAAGCAGTCCAGAACTCACTGTGCTCCTGGGAGAAGCAAGCAGAATACGACTCTGGAGAACCACCAGGCTGTGTAAGACATCCACATCAATGAAAACCCATCAAGGAAGAACTCATCCAAAGAGAATTACAGTCTACACAAGAAGCAAAGAATCAAGGTAACAGGAGAAACAGTACCCCAAGAATTAGAAATGTAGAAACAAAATTATTTGAAAGGCGCTTTAGAGTAAGATCTAAGATCTTTGTTCTATTTAGAGAAGGCAGAGAAGTTTATGACTATGTTGAGTATGTTTGTGAAAAAAATGTGAGGATAACCAACTAAGGAATAATTAATGATTGCATGACTTTAAAGCGAATTGAAGAGAAACAAACGAAAAAATACAACATTCAACAGAAGGCAAGAAAGGAAGAAAATAAGTAAAAAATGGTAATTTGAGAACTAGAAAACAGAAGAGTTCACACACACCTGTAATTCTAATGAATGTAAATACATTAAACATATTTGTTTGAAGACAGATTCTTGGATTAGAATAATATCAAATCAATAATATTCATTTATAAGTCACTCCCAAGAGATCTAAAATATTATCATGCAGAAAGGTTGGAAATAGTGACATAGAAAAAGACATACTAGTGAAAAGAAAGCTGATGTAGTTACTTTAATATCAGACAAAATCAACTTTATCAGAGATAAGGAGAGTTTTTTTTTTTCTAGGATGAGCATAAATCACTGGAAGAACTAATAATCTTAAATTACAAAACCTCAAAATATGTGATGTAAAAATTACCTGAATACAGGGAGAATACATTGTTACAGTGGAAGTTTTGACACACTTTTATGAGTTATTAAAAAATAGAGACAAAAATTTCCTAAGAAATTTTAAATAATATTTTTAAAACGTTTAATATAATGAGAATATGTTAATGCAATAAAATGAATCTACACCCAACAAAAAAATCTACATATTTTAAGTGGATATAGCCCAATTATATGCATTGTTCCTGTATCTGATCACAAAAGAAGTCCAAGTAAATACCAAAGAAACAATATAACTCAATTTATGGCCTCTGATGAATATGATGTGAAATGATAAATTACTGACCAAAAGATAATTTTGAGAAATTCTATTCAGTAGAAAATGAAAACACTTCTAAATAATTGTAGGGTCAAAAAATAAATCAAAATTCTAATAATGAAATATAAGAACAAGATAAACTAAAAATGCTTTATAACTTGTGGCATGTGGTGAAAGTGACACTTGTATGGACAATTAGAACATCCAGTGCTCTAAATTCTTGAATTACAGAAAACAAAATTAATGAGTTCCACACTTGTTTTAAGACATGAGAAAAATAATGATATAAACCCTCTGAAAGTAAAAGAAACAAGACAAAAGCATAAATGAAACAATTAGAAAAAAGCCACAACATTTAGTGAAACAAAGTAAATGGAGTTAATAAAAATGAAAATATATACCAAGTCTTGATAAAAATACTATTTATATGTGCTGAAATATTTTTCCAAGAAATTAGAGATAGACTGCCTATGTCTACAGCCTATAAAGCGATTATATTAATAGCCATGTGAAAAACAACAAAAATTTAGTCAAAACAAAGAGACCCAAATATGCACATCATCTTTTAAGGATAAATAAAGAGGAGCTTGGAAGTTGTCTGGAAAGTTAGGAAGTCATATTTTAAATGTATAGTTACAAAAATTCTGTGTGTGTATGGGGGATGGGGAGCCAGTGGAACAGAGAAGAACTTGAGAATTCAGACATTGCTGGTGTAGGTCAGAGAAGATACTCTAAAATATAGACCATTCAAAAGATGCCCTGTTAATTGACTTTGCCCACGGAGAGAAGTGTAGATAAATTCTACACTTTTAGTGTCTAGACTGGGAAGGTAGGATGCATACCTGTCATGTGGGACTTCCTACTGTACCCATAATGATTTATTTCTTTAAAATAGTGTCGAAAACTAAACAAATACGACAAAATGGTAACGTCGGTTAACTCTAAGTCCTTGCACATTAATGTCTGTTATATTTTCTTTGCTCTTAAGTCTTTGCTGAACTATATGCATGTGTGCATGTGTGCATTACATATTTATATGTGGGATACACTATAGAATAAATATGTAATGCATTCTTTAAAAGCCAGCAATAGTAAGTAGGAGACAAAAAGTGAAAGGCCTTTTATACTATGCTGAGATGCCTGGATTTTACCCTGAGGGCAGTGGGGAGCCACAGAGGGCTTTCAGGGAGCAAAGTGACATGATTGTGCTTTCTTGTCAAAAGATCTCTGGCTGCAGTGTGGCGAATGAATTAGGCACGCATGAGGTTGGAGGCAGAGCCGTCACTGAAGTGGCTGTTTAAGTATTTCAGGGCAGAGGTGAAGGTGGCTGGGAGAGAAGAAATAGTGGTTATGGTGGAAGAGGGAGACAGATGGAGAGGCAGTGAGGGGGCAGCATTTCCAGGATATGGACATGTTGGGTGGAAGGGGGTGGCATTTCCAGGACATGGACATGTTGGGTGGGAGGGTGTCTGGGACATTCCTGGGTGTGGGGCAAGGGCAGTGGGTGCCATTCCCTAAGAGAGGCCATGGGGAGCAGGAAGAGGGGAGTGCAGGCAGACATGGGACTTCAATCTGAAAGTTTTATGTGAAAAGCAAACTGCAGACCATCCAAACTTGGAGCTACTGAGCGGGTTTCTTATTCATGGACTACGGTATTAATTAAAGCTTTTCTTAGAGTTTTAGGAATCCAGTATGGCTTGAGTCTGTATCTGTTATTTAGAGATCCTTTATTTGTATTTTACTACTGTCAACTAAAAAGTACTTTTGTTAACTAGCTTAGAACTCTTACAGAAATAGAATGAAAAGAAATTAACTTTTGAATAAAATATAACCATAAGGTACTCCTTTAACTATTGAGCATATTTAATGTTTTATCCCACCTTTCCACATGTCTAAGTTATTAATCTAATGATGTTACATAAATCAAATGTTGTGTAAATATAAATATTATTCTATTTCCAAAATGTTATTTACAAAAAATTAATTTAAGTCAATAAACGAGAAGCACATTCATTCATCATTTCACAAGTTATGATTAATAATATCATGCTTTCTCAGGCAGCCAATATTTTAGTTTTTCTTTTCTTAGTTATTTTCTGATGTTGAGGAAACAAGTTTAGAAGAGAGATTTTTAAATGTATGTAATTCATCATTAGCAAACTGTTCTCAGTGGACATCCTCAAGATGTTCATAGCTAGTCCATGAAAGGGATGAAAATGATAATTTGCTAACATAAATTTTGGTGCTGATACACTTTTCTCCTTCTGAGAGGTTCCTGTGTGAAGAAATGGGTTTGAATTTGTTTGACACAGTGTAAGTACTTCTGGCGTTCTTCAGCATATATTAACACCAGAGTAACATTTTGTGGAAGGCCTAATATGGTACTAACCTTGGTACACTAATGCTCCCAGGAATGCAGTTTGGGAAGTAGTGACAGAGTTCATCTCACCAGGAAGGAAATGAAGGCAAAGGGTTTTATTTGTGTGACGAACCCCAGTCATACAACTGGTTGGAGCTAAGCCAATAGCAGGACTCATTTATGCCTCCTAAACCCTGGATTCAATAACTTTCCACTACCAAAGCAGCAGCATTCCTTGCAAGTACAAGGCCCTGGGTTCAATTCCCAGCACTGAAAAAAAAAAAAAAAAAAAAAAGCAGTAGCATTGCTTACATCGACAAATGGTGTGAGTAGTTTTGATTTCTTTTCCCTCCTCTGTGTTTGCATTATTGATCATTAAGAAGAAGGAGTCTAGACTCAGATGTCCCAGTCACTGAGGCTCCCTAGACCTCAGTTTGTTCCTCTCCCACACCATAAAGATCCAGGGCTGAGGTTCCTCTGGGTTCCCTGTCTGG
This sequence comes from Glaucomys volans, assembly GCA_020662805.1. Lineage (NCBI taxonomy): Eukaryota > Metazoa > Chordata > Mammalia > Rodentia > Sciuridae > Glaucomys > Glaucomys volans. The sequence continues at coordinate 963,681 of JAJEJO010050041.1, read as the reverse complement.
AAGGACCTGGTGGGGACCCTCATCTGTGAGGAGCTTCAGGATAAGCAGCCCAGCCTTGGGTTACTCTCCTGTGGCCACAAGACATGGAGTTGGGAGAAGGTCTGAATTCCCCCAGATGTAGGTTTGAGATAAAACTGGGATTACTATGGAGGTTGTGAACTGCACAACTGCACACAGGGGCCTGAGAAAATTCAGGAATTCTAGCATCCCACTCTCTGAGATTCTAAGGCTAGGGATGGTAAGAAACAACAAAGAAATAATCAAGTTCAAAATTCTATTCTGCAGAGTCAGAAAATTCCATAAAAATAAGGGCCACAACTTCCTGAATATTTAGAGAGGCATGACCATTTCTGTGTTTTAAAAAATTCATTATCCTATTTCAACCTTAAATAACCCATTGAATTGGTGTTCCCATTCCCATTTCACTCCTGAGGAAACAAAGGTCACACTACTCAGAACACTGTGCACTTTGTCTTATGTATTTCCTATTGTATTTATACATGTATTTTCTAATCATAATCATCATTCATTAAGTACTCTGCCAGAAATAGTATTGCACACTTTTTGCATATTAGTTCATTTGCTCTCTACAACAGCACTGTAGGGAAAGTACTTATGTTGTTTCTATTTTTAAGATGAGAAAACTGAAGCTCAGAGAGGCTGATAGCTCACCTAAGGGGCTAAGAGGAAGTGCCTGGAGTTTAACTTAGACGTGCATCTTCACGCACTGGACCATGAATTCAGAACTTGGCTTATTCATACAAAAGTGGAGATTGGCTCCATTTAAATGGTCAAGTCATGGCTTGGCAGAGTAGAAGGGGGTGAGGAAAGGAAAGGAGTTCACTCCACTCATCTCCCATGAACTTGATTTTTCATTTGCTCATTGAAACATGAGCTGGTGAATTTCCTGTTTGAGAGTTTAATCACTGCCTTCCCTCTTTTTGTCTGTATCAGAAGGAGGTTCATGCTCTCAGGATTGCCCAGATAGCTGTTGTCCATTGACACAACCATTGCTTTCAAACTTGAAAAACCAGAAGAAAGTTCAGGAGATTCTCCTTATGCATGGAGGATATGTATCAGGCCCCCACTGGATGCCTGAGACTGTGGGTAATACCAGACCCTACAAATACTGTGCTTTCCTCTGCATACACATACCTATGATAAAGTTGAGTTATAAATTAGGCACAGTAAGATATTAACAATGATCACTAACAATAAAATAGATCAATTAAAACAGCATACTGCCAGGTGAGGTGTCGCATGCCTGTACTCTCAGTGGCTTGGGAAGCTGAGGCAGGAAGATTGCAAGTTCAAAGCCAGCCTCAACAAAAGCAAGGCACTAGCAACTCAGTGAGACCCTGTCTCTAAATAACATACAAAATAGGTCTGAGGATGTGGCTTAGTGGTTGAGTGCCCCTGACTTCAATTCCTGGGACCTCCCTCCCCACCAAAAACAAAAGCAAAAAAAACCACACACACAAAACCCCAAACCAAAAAACCAGCATACTGTTGTTAGGTAAATGTGGTTTTTCCCCTTCCCATCTGATAACTGAGACTGCTTCTAAACAATTAAAAGATGGGTAGTGTATACAGAACGGATACTCGAGACCAGAGTGATGTTTCGTATTCTAAGTGAGATGGAGTGGGATGGTGTGTGATTTCTTCACACTAACTCAGAACATTGCAATTTAAAACTTAAGAATTGTTTATTTCTAGAATTTTCCATTTAATATTTTTGTACAGATATTACTTATTACAGATAACTGGTAGTAAGAGAAACTGCAGAAAACATAATCAGAAAAAAAGGAGGGACTACTATATGGATTTTGTAAGGGATTGAAATCTAGATGTATTTGTTTTTTCTCTAGTTTTGTCAATACTTTTCTAACATCTTAAAAAATATATAATGTAATGGAGGTCATTGCCTGCAGAAGCAAATGTTAGACATGACCTTGTCTTTTCCTTGAGAAAGGCATCAATCAGAAACAAGGGACAACCAGTTGCTTAGAGCAAGACCATCTTTTATCTTAACCAGTAGTACTTAACTAGTACTGTTGTTGGTATGATTAGCAAGCATGGCTGCTCTCTTTGCCTGATAAACAAAGAAGTATTTGTTTGTTTGCTTTTTCAAATTTATCTCTCTCTCTCTCTCTCTCAGCTTCTATCCATGTCTTCTCTCAGCCTAAACCGTAAGATAGCTGTGTAAAACTAAGTCAGGAAGTTCCACTTTTCTGTCTGTAGGATGGGTAGATGGGTGCCCTGATCCAACTGCTGGTTCATCCATATAAAGACAGCATTTAGTGGACAAAGAAGATCATTGCCTGACGATGTATATTTCCCTATGTAGGTTTCCATATGTTAATGACTCAGAGAGAAGCAAAATGTGTTACAGCACAAATACCAGTTTACTAACCATGCATAAACCAATCCCTATTTCAATGTTTTTTTCCACTTTAACTTAGGAATGGATCTGTCATCTCTGGGGATGTCATCCCCTGTCATCCCATTCATTGGGACATATTTCAAAGCAAAGTTCCTAACCCTGCAAAATATTCAGGACTTCATCAAGTCATTGGAGAGCTGCTGGAATCAAGCAAGGTCTTTGACAGATGAGGATATTAAAGATTTAAATCAGTTAATAAAAGACATGAACATAAACAAGGATGATTTCATGTAAAGACTTCACAGAGAATGATTTAGATACTAATAAATATGAAGAGGCAGGTCATTGAGAAAATGGAAGAAGTCCTTGAAATTTTTTGCAAAAAGAAGACAAAGAACCACCCTTCTTATCATCATGTGCAAAAGATAAGTGTAGAGTGAGTGAGAAAGTCTTAGTATGCTGTCTTTTCAGTTTTTTGAGGGGAATTTATACCCCTTAAACCTTCAGATCAACACTATTCATTCTTTGTTCTAGGAATTACATCACTGTTGCAATTTTAAACTTCATTATTAAATACAAAATACTATAATTTGATTTTTCTATATACTGTATAACTTTCACCTCTTTTTAAAAGTTCATGGTTAGTAGCATGTTTGTGAACCCCAAACTCCTCAAATAATCAGCATATCATGAAGTGGTATAATGGTTTTAAAAGTCCATGTACATGTGTTGTAAATAAAGAGGTGATGCAGTGTTCATTCTTAGGCATTAACAAAGCCAGGCAACCTACCTTCATGTCTCTCTGCTATTCTGGTGAATCCATGGAAATTTAATTATTTTCCTGGGACCGGGTGAGATGGCAAACTCAGGAATGTGAGAATCAAGTTGAGGTATGTCACCAAGTATTGAAAGGTCACGGGACAGGCACTCTCAGTAACCCTAACCTCATCAGAAGTAACTCATTGCCAAAGTGAGAGTCAAAGATATTCAGCAGAAGATGTATTGGAATTTTTTCTTCTTTCCTTCCTTGCTCCCTCTCTCCCTCCTTTTCTCATTCTTCTCTTCCTTCTTCTATTTTCTCTTTCTCTCTCTGTCTCTGAATCAAATGGTACAATTGTTACAAGATAAAGAAAGTCTTCCAAAGATTTACAAAGTGGTTTATGATTGATTTCCTTGCATGTTTTCAAAATATTTAGGGAAGTATTAATGGGGAGTGTGTTCACACTTATTTCTATACTTCAGTGAGATAAGAGCACAAGGAAATGAGCATCAGAAACTTAAAGTTGCTGAAAAATAAATGTCATAATGACTCAAGTTCCTCTTTGAGGAGAAAACAAGTAATTAATAGTGTTGGCTATCATATTGCTCTTTTGAATTCACAAATTGCTTCCATATTCACTTTTCTTGGCAAGTTATTCTAATCCCGTGAGGTCAGACAGGCAGAAATAAATGTTCAGGCCATTTCACACACCGGGCAGGGTGACTCAGGCTGCCTGTGTGTGCTTCACTCTCCTGAAGGTACCCTAAAGTGTGAGCCTTTGCCCCCTCAGAGGACAAGGGTTTGCTGATCTCAGGGACGACAGCTCTCCCTCACTGCTAAGATCCTTGTTCTGAAGATCTTCTGGGTCTGGCCCTTCCCATACTAGGTGCTTCCTCACCACCCATGTGTGCTGACTGTGCCTGAACCCTTGGTGTGCTGGGTTTCTTGGTTTACCGGATTCTGTGGTTTGGATGTTTGTCCTCTCCCAAACTCTTGTTGCATTTTAGTTGTTATTGTGATGGTGTTGGGAGGTAAGATCTTTAAGAGGTGCTTAACCAATACTGTTATCACAGAAGTAGGTTCGTTTGTTACCTCTGCAGCAGGTTCACCCGTTCTTGCTCTTTTTCTCACTGTCGTTCTACTGTTGTTTGTTTTGTTTTGTTGGTACTGGGGCTTGAACCCAGGGGCACTCCACCACTGAGCCACATCCCCAGCCCTGTTTTGTACTTTATTTAGAGAAAGGGTCTCACTGAGTTGCATAGGGCTTCGCTAAGTTGCTGAGGCTGGCTTTGAACTCATGATCCTCCTGCCTCAGCCTCCCAAGTGCTGGGATTACAGGTGTGCGCCAAGGCGCCTGACTTTGACACAATAAGGCTCCCACCAGATCCTAGCACCTTGATCTTGGATTAACCAACCTCTGGAACTGTGAGCCAATACATTTCTGTTTATGACTCAGTCTGTGGTTTTCTAACATAGCAACACAAAAGGAACCAAGACACTGGATTCTCCTGTCTGAGAGAAGAATAACTCCTGATTCAGAGAGAAGATGCAAAGAGTTTTGAGTTCTCAAAGATCCTTACTGGATGAGAGGTAGTCCAACCCTTTCTATCAATTCTAGCAAAACATCAAATCCCTGACAGTCTTAAGGATTTGTGAATCTACAAGTTTGTATGGGGGGGCCACAGGGAAGAAGACCATGCAGAAATGGAATATGTACTCCCTTGTACTTTGAATGCACAGAATATGGGATTCTGTTTCTGTGATTGAATACAAATTCCATCACTCCAGGGTAGAGCTTCACTCTCCTGCAAATTATTCTGAAATATAAATCCCTGGGGGAGTGGAAGCATTTTATAGCTCATTTTCCTGGGTATCTGAGCAAAGGAGGAAGTGTGGACTCATTTGTGTGGCACCTGTGAATGAAGATTATTTGAGAAGTCCTTGAAAAGTGTGGAAGGGATCATCTCAAACCTAGAGAAGTCTGAAAGAGCTTTTGTTCTTCTGCTAGGGGAAATGGAGGGACTGAAATAGTTCAAAATTGATCTTAGATTGCCTTTCTGCACCCACCCCTAATGAAAAGGCCACTACAATTTGATTTCAGATTCATAAGATCATTTAGCTTAAATATATTCATATTTCTTATGACATTTAAAAATTAAGCTGGGTGCAGTGGTGCATGCCTGTAATTCCAGCAACTTGGGAGACTGAGGCAGGAGCACGACAAGTTTGAGGCCAGCCTAGCAATTTTGTGAGATCCTCAGCATTCAGCAAGACCCTGTCTCAAAATAAATGAAAAGGGCTGAGGATGTACCTAAGGGATAAAATGCCACTGGGTTTAAACCCCAGTACCAAAACAACAACAACAATAATAATAATAATAATAATAATAATAAAAAAATGATTTCCTGAATTGGCTGAAACATAAATTTGCAGATTCAAAAATCTCAGTAAATATCCATAGAGTAAATAAACGTATAACAAAGAGGTATAAGTAGAGATTTTTGCACATTTGTGAAGAGGAGAAAGAAAGGAAAGAAATTTTTAAGGGAAGATTCCTGTTGGAACTTTTTATGAAACTTCAAAGGATACGCAGAGGTCACCCAAACGGAGCCCTGTGATCTAAATTCAGTTGGAAGGAGCTGTTTGGCACTTGCACCCTTTGGTTGCTGCAACCTGGACTCCTTTCCTAGACCCTGCCTTTTAGGGGGACCTGTTTTATCTTCCTTACTCCAGTTTCTTCACCTTTGAATTGAGGGGCTGGGGAGCATGAGAAAGCCAGAGTCTGTGCTGCTCCTTTTGGGCCACATTTCAGGTACCGGGGACCACTAAGCTCCCCAGCCAAATGGCCTCAAGCCCACTTTCAGAGCCTGTGGGACTTCTTTTCTGGGTCTATTCACAGAAGAAGAGTGATGGGAGAGGAGTGTGTGCAGATCTTGTTAATGCGGGTTGCAGTGCGGACACACAAGCATGGGTGTGAATTGAATTCCTTCTCTGAGCCACCAAGTGTCAGGGGCAGACATGCATGAAGCCTATTTGCTGTATTATGAGGTGAGAGAAGGGAAGTAACAGAGACACTCAGTACCTTCCTTAATGTCATAGTGAGTGTCAGATGTGGAATTTGCACACAATTACGAATTTCAAATCTTGGAATTAAAAAAAATTTTTTTCTACTTTTCCAGGAGGACCTATGAAAAAATTACCTACTTGTGTACATTCATCCATTGATCTTTCCTTCAGCATCATTCTCCCTCTCTCTCCCTCCTCTCACACCCCTACCCCGCCACATTGAAGCAGCTAACGGGTGTGGCAAGCACATGTACTGTATAAGGTGCAGTCATCGCTGCAGTCAACATTGTGCTCTCGTGCCATCCAGATGCCCTTTTGATAGAAAGGGCATCTTTGTTGTTGCAACTCTTTGTGGCTGCTGGATGTGCTGTTAGCACACAGGCTCCAGCTGTTGGCTGCTCCAGGATTGCCTCTGCTGCAGAAAGTCCCTTCACACAAATGCATGCCCTTCCCAGGGAGGTCCCCAGTCCAGTGACTGGTAGACGCAGGGTGTAGTGGCCTGGATAATGCTATCTTAAAGCAATGCTGAGCAGTTCTTCCTGTGGTGTAGGACAGAGCATTCATTTGGTCTTCATCACAGCTCATTGTTTCCTTCTGCCCAGTCCTGCTTCTTTCCTTTCTTCTCCACAGATCTTGATATCAAGGGCTTTGTTTAATAAAAATCCTGCTTCCTGAACTATAACTTAGTGTCTGCTTTCTCAAGAACCCCACTACCTCAGACAGGTCCTTCCATAAGATAACAGACAAAATCATCTGTTTCCTACACCTTGGTTGGGAAAGTGAATGAGACATAAATATAATCTAAGACAGTATTTGATGAATGTTGTAAGAAATAGGGATGTGGGATTCCTGATCATCCTGAATGGGATGATTAGTGTGTTAGAAATACCAGGCACTTCTTTCATGCCTGTGTACCTCTTCTTTACAGAGTCAGAGTGTTCCACATATTTGGAACGAATGGTGAAAGGTGCTGTGTACTCGTATAGCTTCTTCTATAGTTGACCAGACTTGGGGGTTAGTGTCAGACTCAGGGAAGGCCAACACATTGGCTTGGTTTGGCTGATTAGCTTCTCTCTCCAAGGAATTAGGAAATGGGGGCATGGTGAGAATGCACTGTTTCCACTAGACTCAGGAATTGATGGAACAGATAAACTATCAGGAATATTCAGAAAACAGAGGGCCAGTGTGGAGAGAGTAAGAATATCAAAGCATATATGAAGAAAGAAATGGACAAGTTGGGACTTGGGTCCCTAGAGATAGAGTAATTTTCATTCTTTACTTTCTAATTCCTCTGACTCCAGTATAACATGAGACCTGGCTGTGTTTGATGCTTTCAGTTATATGGGTTAACCCTGTATGTTTGTCCAACAAAATTAGCTCTTTTGGTAAACTGGTCTGTTTCTTACAATAATATTGGAGGAAGACCATCATATGGAGGAGAGATTTGAATTGAGAGTTGCTGGAAACATGAGATTTCAGGAAGGGAAGAAGAAATGGCCCTGGAACTCAGGGGAAGGAGAGCATCACCCACAGAGGTGCTGACACACATTAGTTGGATGTATCTGGAGCATGATGAATAGGCCAGTCTGGCCAATATTATGGGAATGGAAAGCCAAATAACAGGATAGAAGTTTTCAAGACTAGTGAGAAAACTGTGATTCATTGATGGAACTGTTCAGGATTAAAGGATCTATTCACTTTTTTTTAGTAATTCCCAGAGGCCATAGAAAACATAAAGCAGAAAACAGTAAAGGATGTCTGTTGGAAGAAGTGAAAAAATAAAAATAGGTCAATTGTGTCTTACTTGTGGCATGGTTATAAGAAAAGATTAATGAAAATGGTCAATGAAAGAAAAAAGAATCAATGGGGAATTAGCAGAAAATTTTGGTCTCCTGATGAATGAGAGGGAATAGGGAAACTAGTTTCTCAGGCACAACGTATTTGCCATATAGGGCTGCCCAAGAACTGTTTGGCACAAGGACTCCAAATGTTGGACTTCCCAACTACAAAGACTTGGACGTGCATGGTAGCCCTGGTATTTTGCAATATGAGTGACCTTGCTTGTAAGGCATACTCTGTGCATCACCTCAAGACCTTTCAAGTGAAGTTCACAAAATCTCAATTCAATCTGGTTTTAAAACAGAGACTTTGTTGGCTCATTCAACTGAAGAGTGAGGAGGTACACAGATTTCAGGTGGGTGATTCAGAAATCCACAAGATCAGAGCTCTGCCTCCAGATCTCTTTGAACCCTTTCAAAGTTGTGTGTGTGTGTGTGTGTGTGTGTGTGTGTGTGTGTGTTTCTGTGTGTTAACTTTATCCTCTGGTTAGGTCCTTTCATAATGACCCCAAATGGCTTTATTAGTCTGAGATCTGATTTTTAAATAACCCCCTATTTAAAGGGAATAGAATCTTCTTCAATGTTTTTTCCCAAACCTGATCACATCTTATGGACTTAAATTAGGCCATGCATACCCCGTATTTGTACAGGTGAATATTTGACAACCCTCTATCCCTCTTTCTTAAAAAATAAAAGGAGGAAAAAGAGAAAGAAAGCAAGACCAGATCCTATGTAGCATGTGATTTTAATGGCATAAATACACTCACATGACTGATTAGCAATGGAGACACTGAGCGCAGAGTGAAGAAAAGGTGTCACATATAAGGGAGGGGTGGAGAAAAGAGAGAACACCAGGGCAACTATCAAAGTTGTACTACTGTTGAAATGAAGGAGGATCAACAGGGAACAGCAGGCAAGCTGGTAGGGACCAGGTGGCACAAATGGTGGGGTGTTGGAAGATGTCAAGGATGATGATGGGCGGTACACAACAGACCTCAGGCATGGGAAACTGAAGAGAACTGAAGTGGGCAACCATGACACAACTACCCAAGTATTCGTCCTCTGAACACGAACTCTATTTTAATACTAAAAGCTCTCCACAATTTAGCCCCGCCATTTTCCAAGACTATCTGGGAGTCTGTATAATGTAATGGTCAATAACCACATGATCTTGGGCAAGGTGTGGAAGCTATTCTGAACCTCTGTTTCTCTCAGCATACAGCTCTTATAGGGTGGTTTAAAGATTAACTCAGCCTAAGAGAGGGCCTAGGGCATAATGACTGCATAACAATGCAGTCTCTGAGGCTGGGCTGCCTGGCTTAAATCCCACTTCTACCAGCCCTTTTCTATAGGACTTTGGAGGAGTTGATTAAAACAATCTGTGTTGCCATTTTCATATCTGTAAAATGGGGAATATGGTAATTTCTATCCCATAAGTTTGTTATGAGCATTAAGTGAGTTAATACAGGTGAAGTGCTTAGAAAGTATCTGAAACATTAAAAATGATAGTTATAATCATTACATAAGGTATTTCGCAGAGTGTCAGGCACCAAAGGCCTATTAGATTAGCATTAGCTACATTCATTATTTATGACCATCTGCTACTCTTACCCAGATTTATACTCCAGCCAATGTTTACATGTCTTGCTGTTTTCTGGAGAAACGCTTCCAAGACTGAGTGAGAAACACACACCACTCTTACACTTTGCTTCTGCCTCTGTGTTTGTCTGTTGTTTCCTGGTCACTTACTCTTTCAGCATATTTTGTTTTCTGTGGCTTTCCTCCTTAGCTCACATTATTGAGAGGAGATTGGGGATTGAGTAATCCTTGTCGCCAAGTTGCTCAGTGTGGTGCTGAGACCCTGGCAGACAGGGGTTAAATCATATTGAAAAGAATGTGTCTGCTGGGAGCACCTGGAGAGGGAAGAAGGGTCTGTTGATTTCAGTGCTTCAGACCCTTCTTAGCATAAGATACCTTGTCTGTAGGACCTGGATTTAGGCTGTTCCTGCTGTTAAACAGGAGAAAATAATGTGTTAGGATGTCAGGCAAGAGTCTCAGCAGGAAATAGAATTCACCCAGATGTTTCAAATGCATCAACAATCACAAAGGGATGTCTCATGAGTGGCAGGATAAAGGGAAACTACCAAGGATGACAGGGCACCCAGAGTCTAGAAATAGTGGGAAGCTGTTACCTCCCTAGGGCTGAAGTGATAAAGGGACAACCTTGTGCTGTCAGAGCCCAGTGAAGGTGACAGAGGAGGAGTCACCATGTTGGAGCTATAGTCATGCAAGCATCCAGCTTCTCCAAGAAACATGGACTTAAAGTAGGGAGAACAGAAGAGGAAAAAAGTGTCCTGACCTCTCCTCTGTCATCCTCACATCTACCATCTGGGCCACCCACTGGTTAAAGTGAACAAGAAATCTGCCATCAAGGAAGCCAGGTGACTTGGTCCTCAGAGGTCATACCCTCCCAGAGCATGAGATAGGACAGAGAAGAGCAGAGAATGGATAAAGTGAGTTTTAAAAGTGCACTTAATATATTACAACATATCCCAAATAATATCATTTCAACACATGTTATGAGGTGGTAATGATTCATCATCTCTGTGTGTGTGTGTGTGTGTGTGTGTGTGTACTGGGGATTGAACCTAGCGGTGTTCTACCATTGGGTCACATCCACAGCCCTTTTTGGATTTTATTTGGAGACAGCATCTCACTAAATTTCTGAGGTTGGATCAAAAGTGCTCTTACCTCAGTTTCCAGAGTCACTGGGATTATTGCACCAGTTTGATGATTTGCATTCTTTAAAAAGAATTTTTTGTACCAAGTCTTCAATTATAGCATGTCTTTTACATTCCCAATGCATCCCAATTTGGATCAGTCACATTTTGAAGGGTCAATAACCACATGTGGCCTATGGCTATTATATTAGAAAGTATGACTCTAATCTGTTATCAATATCACTGAATTAAAAACTGAAGCCAAAAACCTAATGATAATAATCAGCAAAACCATGAAGTGGCACACTGGTGGAGAATAATTGTCTGAGGATATACCATCAGAGTCTTTGGGGGTTCCAAGCCCATATTCTGGGATTTAAAATGTTTATTAATGGAGCTGATAAAAGACTAAAACTCCTCTTACATCTTCTAAAAACAGACACTGTGTTCATAAAACAGAACAAAAGAAATCAACTCTCATTTATTAAAGTGCTATTCTTGGGACTTCTCAACTTTGGGGACTCAATGTGACTGCAGGTCTATGTTATGTGTAAAAGGTAAGTCAGTGATAAACACATGCATCAAAATTATGAGCCTATCGTAATGATCTGCTTCCAAGCACTTACTCGTGTGTGCAGCACGTGAAGAATGAGCTTCTTTGTCATCAATGGGAAAGGTCACTACATTCTACTTGGAATTTTCCTGTAGGGTAATAAAGCCAGTGTTCTTTGTGGAACTTCAGAGGACTACCATTGTTTTTTCTGTAAGTGTAGATTGTGCTTTTGTTCTCTCCTAATTTTGTCAGATTTCTATTTTGTGATGAGGTTGACATCCTTGCACTTTTGGGTAATTGACAGATGCCTCGTTTCAGTTTTCCCCTTGAAGTGGTTTTTCTCTCTCTCATACACACCAAAACAAACAAAACAAAACAAAACACAAATAAAAATCAAAAACAAAAAACCCAAACAAACAAACAAAACAAAACAACCCCCAAAAAACTGTCTTTAGTTTTTCATGGTTTTTATTCTCAGCTGGGGAGATTTCTCCTGCTACTTCTGCATGTTCCCACTTTCTCTTACCAAAAATGAGAAAATATGTCAAATCAAATGTGCATTTTCTTAAGGTTGTAATAAAATGCTGCTGTACCGTTTTTATATATTCACATATGTCCCTGACAGCATTAGCTTTTAGAAAGCAAAATAAAGCAAACTCTGATTCTATCCATTATAATTAAAAATTGGACTAAAATAAGCCAAAAAGCAATTGTTACAACCTGCTGATTGTGTGGTCTATTTTCAGCAGACAAATGTAAACATATATCAGATTATATTAAAAACAATAAAAATTATGCAAATTTAAAGCTCTCCTGACCTTCAGCCTTTTCTTTCTCCTGGAATATTTCATCTTCCTTGAAGTACAGAGCACAACATTATGAAAGGGTCAGCAAAGGCTCAGCTTTCATGCCTTACTGCCTGCTCCTAAAAACGGCCAGGCAGCCAAGGACTCTTCCAGAAGCATGTGTGTAACCATGTGAAAATTCTAAGGCTTCCAGAAACATGTCTGTGACTTGATGTTAGCATTCTGAAAAGTCTATATTCACATTGTAAGTACTCAATGAAGAGTCCTCAGAGTAAATTCCTGGCTAAAGATGGATGGCCTGAGTATATTCAAAAGCCAAATATTTTCCAGACATTTATTTTGGATGGAAACACATGTCAATAATTTCCTTGTGAGATATTCAGGCAACCCCCAGCTTACACTTAGACTATTCAGAAATTTCATTTGAAGGCCAGTTGTTTGGAATACATGAAGATTTCTTTCCATAGGAAAAAATATTATAAATGGCAAGTAAAGAGCCAAACTAGCTCCCCAAATCTTATTTAACCCAAAGTTTGGTTGAAAAAGTGCAATGGAGAATGTTAAAAAACATAAAGGCCACACAGTAATCTGTGTATATTTCTAGGATATTGTTGTACATGTGTTATCTCATGGTAAAAATAGACACAATTTCTAGGATAGACTGAGCTTGAATTCCAGTATTGGTTATATATTCAAAGGAATTGAAATCAGGATGCCAAAGAGACATCCGCACTCTTGTGTTCACTGTAGCACTATTCACTGATAGTTAAGATAAAGAAATAATCTAAGAGTCGATCAGTGGATGATGGATAAAGGAAATGTGGCATATAAACAGTGGAATACTATTCAGCCATAAGAAAGAACGAAATCCTGACATTTGCAACAATGTGAATGAGCCCTGGAGTTCATCATGTTAAATGAAGCAATTTAGGCCCAGAAAGACTAGCACCAGATGACCTCATTCAAATGTGGAATCTAAAACATCCTGATGTCATAGAAGTAGAAAGTATAGTAGTTATTAGAGGTAGAAGAAGGTAGTGTGGGGTTGTGGGAAGGGAGATGTTGATCAATGAGTGCACAGTTACAGATAGGTAGCAGAAAAAAGTTCTGGTGTTCTATTGCATAGAAGGTTGACTACAGGTAAGAAAAATGTATTGTATATTTCAAAATAGCTAGAAGAGGTTTCAAATGTTCTCACCACAAAGAAATGACAAATGTTTGTATGGATAGATATGCTATTTAATCTGAGTTCATCATTATACAACATGTACATGGATCAAAACATCACGTAAATGCATATAATTGTTTTGTCTGTCAATTAAATTTTCAAAAAATTAATTTATGGGCTGTAGGTGTAGCTCAGTAGTAGAGTGCTTGCCTAGCATGCTCAGCTGAACCCTGAGTTCAGTCACTAACACTGCAGAATAAATAAATATATAAATAAATAGATAAATAAATAAAGGCATGGATACCCACTGGCTGTGTGACTTTGGGTGGGTCACTTTTCTTCTCAGTCTCCTCATTCATGAAAGGGAGACAATATTAAGATCTATTTCACAGAGTTGAATGAAATTTAAATGTACACACACACACACACACACACACTCCTACCTATTGGGAAAGTTACTAGTAAACACCATGTGATTGCTTGCTATTATTATTGTTTTTATTAACTGGCAAGGTGCTGATTCTATTTAGATCACTGATTCAGTTTTCATTGCACATGGAGAAACACTGGTGCAATATTAACAACAAAACAAAATAGAAAAAGAGCAGATGGTGTAGGTTTTTCCTTCATAGTATTGTTGTTTGAGAGCAAGGTGAGAGGAAAGAGAAAACAGATGGGTTCTGATGTTATATTTGTGGATATTTTCAATGATTCCAATTTTTTTGAAGTTAGGTTGATGCATCATCAATAATTTTGAAAACATAGAAAAGTAAAAAAGAGAAAGAGAAAAAGAACTTCAAATCTGACTCTCCTCCCAGATGTTTATTGTCCATTTGAATTTCTTTCAATTTTCTCTTCACAATCTCTGACCATTTTTATTGCTCTTCAATTTTATTGTTTCAATTTTCTTTTCTGTTTTTCTTAAGGGTAAATATTTTTTCTTTGTATTTTTACAATGCAAAAATGTATCTAGAAAATGAAAAACTTGCACTGTGTGCTTCAGATGGGACATTGTTATTGGAAAGAAAGTTATTGTTAGAAAGCTTTCTATTGCTATAAAAATAATTAATATAAATCAACTTAAGAAAGCTTTCCCTTGGCTCTCAGTTTTTGGAGATTTCCATCCATGTCTGTTGGCCCCCTTTGCTTTTGGACCTGTGGCAAGGCAGCACATAGAGGCAGGAGCAAGTGGTAGCTTGCTTACCTCACAGCAGCTGGGAAGAAATGAGAGTGAGATAGGAAGGGGTTGGGGTTCCAATATCCCCTTTAAGGGCACATCTTCAGTAACCTATAATGTTCTTTTATCAGGCCCCATCTCCTAAGGGTTCTGCCACCTCCCAATAGTGACATAGCCTGGTGGCCAAGCCTTTAATACACTTCAGATCCAAACTATAGCAGAGGTGAAGCCCACAGGGGCTATCATTGAAGACAATAATGAACTAATCCTCCATGCCCCAGTCAACTCCTTCAGCTTTAGCACTGGGGCATGGAGGAATTAGATGCAGAATCTTCTGGCTGGATGGGATATGTACAATATCCTTGGAATGAGCAGTGTTTGATACATAGAAAGGTTTTAATTTTTTAGGCATAAAATGTCTGTTGTGATTTGGCTACAAGGGGTCTTTCAGAAGCTCCTATATTAATACAGAATGATTGGATTGTGAGAGCTGTAGCCTAGTTACTCCACCCTAGTTTGAATGAACAGGGTGGTAATTTTAGGCAGGTGAGGCATGGCTGAAGGAAGTGGATCACTGGGGGCATGTCCTGCAAGGGTGCCTCTTCTTTGTGGTTCATCGCAGCCCCTGCTTTCTGGTTGCTATGAGCAGAGTGGCTTTGCTCCAGTCCACTGCTCCCCCATGATATGCTGCCTCACCTCGGGCCCAGAGCAAAGGAGTTGGCCTGCTATGGACTGAGACCTTGGAAACCATGAGCCCCAAATAAAATTTTCCTCTTCTAAGTTGTTCTTGTCATTATTTTGGTCACAACAACACAAAACTGACTAAAGGAGACTCGTTGGAAAATTTAAATAAGAGGAGAAAGATTTTGAAAGTATCAGACAAGTTGAACCAAACAATTTTGCTGCCTTTCCAGATGTCAGTTAAGTGATCTCATTGATGAGATAGTTTTTTCATATTTTAAGAAATAATAATGCAAATGTAGTTCAAAGATTGTTGCCATACCTACTACTGCGATAAGAGCAAGTCGTAAACTATAAACGCTTACTCGTTTTGTAATTTATTAAATTTTGGTTTGATTTGGAAGAAAAAGACAAGATTTTCAGTGAATTTTTAACTCCTCAAAAAATGTAAATTATGTCTACAAAGGTAAATCACTGAAGCTTAGGAGTTCTTCTTTACAAATGAAGTAGAATTATGAGATGGATAATTTGGCAAGAGGGCCAGAATGTTGAAAAAATGTTAACAAATGGGGAAAAATGTTGTATGTAAAAGGATCATACTCACAAAAATTCCCATAAGCACAAAATAGAAGTGGGAAGGTAATGCTATTAAAAGATCTCTGGAATTTGGTGGCTTAAGTGTTGATAGATATTCACGTTATTGGTAAAATTCTATATAAAGTTTAGAGGTTTTAGGAAAAACAACCATAGAGATTCACTTACTAAAGAGTATGAAAGTTGTTGTATATTCATGAAATCATACAAGGGAAAATGGAGTATATGGAATTTGATTCAAAGAGAGGCTAGATGCTAGATTAGAAACACCTGAGGGATGTTGCTTTTGGGGGATCAATGGGGTGGTAGAAATGCACAGAGTCTAAAATGTTAGAAGAATGGGATCAAGAGGAAAGAGTTCTGCCGAGTCAGGGTGTTACCTGCAGTAGCAGGAGCCAAAATGAGCCCCATATGAGCCCCATGTGGAGTTAGCAGAGGGTGAAGAGGGGCAGGACACAGGGAGACTCTGGCATTGTGAAGCATGGCAGGGCAACCAGGCTCACGTGGATGCACGGGGGATATCGGCAAGGTGGGTGGGATGAGCAGGGTGCCCGAGAACTCACCAGTGGGAAGCAATGATGAGATGGTCATGGAGTCGGATAGGGACACAGGTTCTAGACAGCAAATGAGAATTTACCAAATAGGCTAGAGGATGGCAGAGTCCCCATCCTTGAAGGACCAAGTATTGGTTAGCGCCTGACTCACAAAAAAGCCTATTAACTCTTGCATCTGCCTTATCAGTTTCTAGGGTGTAAGCTGGGATCTCAGACCTAGGGAAAGCACAGGGGATAAACTGCTAGGGAGCAAAGTCCTTGCATTTTGAATTAAAGCACCTTTGGTTAAAAAGTAAACAAACAACAACAACCACCACCCTCACTCTGAAAACCAGGATATGGCCTGTGTTGAAGGCAGTACAAGTTGGGGACAAATAATCTAAAGAGTGAAAAAGAAAGGAATCAAACAATAAATAGAAGAAGGTAGAAAATGGGAAAAAAGAAAGGAAATACGTGTTTATTCAAGTATTTACATTTGGAAAAGAAACTAGCATTTGCAAGAGGAAATAATTTTATAGCGTTGGAAAAAAATATAAATTGGATGAGGTAAAAACCCTTTTAAAAATACTTTATTTATTCAGAACTCACCATATAGTTCTAAATAGCCAAATCCAGTCCTTCCTGCTCTGTGCTTAAAAAATGGGGGTTTAAATGCTTCTAAAATATATCATTTCATCCCTGATTTAAACAGGGTTTGTTGAACTTTTGGCAGCGGTTCAGGGTCAACACTGTAAACATCTCGCAGAGCGCTGTGGAATTAGATGCTGCGTTTGCTCTTCTGCTCTTCAATTGTCTCCATCAGCTGTTGTTTCTATAGTCATGTTACCTCGTCATATAGAGGTACCATTATCTTTCAGATTTATTTCTTTGTTACTCCCTGAAACATTGGATCTTGTCAGGATTAAAATCAATTTAAAGAAGGAAGAGAAATTTAGTGGTTCAGGTGACCAAACCCATAGCAGAGGTAGTAACCACTGTAACAGGGGAGTCAGGCACCATCAGGAAACCGATGCACCTCTCTGTTGCCCTCTACCCCTGGCTATGTTGTCAGAATGCAATACAGCTACATGATGGATAATATGGCTTCAGTCATATCCAGATATTGTAATGCCTGGAAAAATCTTCCAATTAAATTAAAAAAAAAAAAACAAAACAGGAAAAATTCTGATTTTTGGCCAGGTTTGAATTACACATTTATTACTTGAACTGTGGCAGGGGAGCAAGGGTAAGATCCTATAAATGACTCACCTTGGTTCACTTGTGTATTAGTCTGTTTCCCATTGCCTATAACAAAATACCTCAGGCTGGGTTAGATATACAGAGAAAAGAAGTTTATTTAAGCTAGCAGTTTTGGAGTTTGAAAGTCTTGTGAAGACCTCATAGTAGATGGCATCACAATGGTGGGAGTGCATACAGGAGGGAGAGATCACGTGGTAAGACAAGAAGCCAAGAGAAAGACTGAGGTTCTGGGAAAAATATGTTCATTCCTTCCAAGGACACTCCCCAGTGACCTTCTATAGGCCCCACCTCTTAAAAGTCCCACCACCTCCTAACACCACCACTTTGGGATGTTCTCAGTTGAACGCTGTCTAATTGTTCTGTGCAAAAATGACAACAGTTAAGAGAATGTGAAGGGAAGAGCATCGACAGCATTTGTTACAACACACCAGCAAATTGGGGCCCTCTTTCTTGCTGTTATCACCATCTATGTCCATAACAAACAGGTAATGCAGTGTAGATGATGAAAGAAATAGACAATCTCTGTCTTAGCACCAGAGCTCAGTTTTCATGTTTTCTGTTCCTTCTGGGTGCTGTGTCTCATGACTAACATTCACTTCTTTGGATATTGTAAGATTAAAATTATAACACCAGCCGGGTATGGTGGCACACACTTGTAATCCCAGTAACTTGGGAGGCTGAGGCAGAAGGATTGAAAGTTCAAAGCCAGCCTTCAGCAATTTAGTGAGGCCCTAAGCAATTTAGCAAGAACCTGCCTCAAAATAAAAATAAAAAGGGCTCGGGGTAGCTCAGGGGTAAAGTGCCCCTGGGTTCAATCCCCAGTACCCAAACCAACAAACACAAACAAAAAACTAAAATACCCAGAATTTGGTTTCTTATCTACCTGGTGATGGCATCCCTTATCTTCCTTCAGGTGCCTACACCCACTGTTGCCTGGCAGAGCTAAATCCATAGTCCTGCCCAGAATGATAGCATGAACCATCTATTATGCCCCCAGTGAAATGGAGTCTTTTAAAAAGGTAAACATTAAATGGCTGTACCAATGGCTCTTCTAGGGAGTAGAAATGGAGCTACATTTTCCCATTTTTTTTCCTAATTATCAATTAATCTAAACAAGGAAATACAAGGTGTTTCTTCAAGAGGTGGAGGTCTGATTTAGCAAAGTTTTCTTTTTTTCCCTATCCCTCTCACCCCCAGAGTAACATGAGCTAGAAAAGCAGATTTCGCTTGAAGTATACGTGTGTGAGTGCGCATGTGTCAGAGAGGGAAGAAAGAGATCGAAAGGCCAAGGGGAAAACCAACAAAGCACATGATTTTTATTTTGGCAGTTTTACAACCGAAAAAAGAGGGTCAAGAGAAAAAAGTGAAATCTCTCTCCATTCCTGTTCTGATTGAAACTTTAATTCTAAAATAGTCTTTGGCTTGAGAGATTGAACTGCACCATCTTTCCATATAAATGGCAAGGCAAGACACATTTTTATGTGTTGTTTTATGAGTTTTCTTCGCATCTTTAATGTCTAACCATTTTATAGTGCTTGGCTTTGCAGGGCCCTAGAGATAACCTCCCCGGCAATGCTGCTCTTTTATTTCTAACACAGGAATAGTTAAGAAAGTGTCTGCACACCAATGACAGATTATTGCAATCTTAACTAGAAATAAGGTAGTAAAGATTGCTCAGACTAAAATCTTAAAAGATGGTTGGAACACAGAGAAGGAGCGAAATCTTCCAAATAGAATAATGAAGGCAATTGGTACAAATGAGTGTGCCTTGAAAATGGCACCTGAAGACTAATTGCATTTTGATAATTGTAGAGTTTTACTTTTCTAAACCATCAATTTGGTGATTTTTTTTTAAAAACCAAATTCCTTAATTCTAAGGGTTTGGAGAACATTTTTGAAAGGGTACATTTGAGAAGTTGCAGTCCCATTGAATGAGATTTTATCTATCGAGCTGTTTATTTATTCGGTGTAAACTCTACTGTCAGCGAGATATGATTATCTGCACATCATGAAAAGGCCAATTTTCCATCTGTTCATGTGTGTTAATGCATGTTTTGGTGTTATGAGAATCCAGTTTTTAATGACGAATTATGTTGAAAGTATTTGAAGTTGTGTCTAATAAATTATTTTAACAGTTTAATTTTTCCTCTTTCTCAATTTTATTCCAATAATTATGGAAGGCAATTAAGGTGGCTGTGAAGAACCGGCTTTAGTTTCAGATGGATTTTGGTCCACGTCCTGGCACCTGAGACTTAACTTCATTCAGACTTGGATTTCGCACCTATCAAGGGAAAATACTGACAATGTTACTTCATAAGTAAAACATTATTATATATGTTAAATGATATAATTAGATAGTTAAATCATATAATATGATTGCAATATGATAGTAGTATGTAATAGTAATATGATATAGTTAATATAACAAACCATGATATAATTTAATAAAGGCTTAGAATGTTAAAACATTTAAAATACTAGAGAACAGCATCACTAATAGCGAAAATATTTTGCACGATGGATTTGGTAAGATTAACTAGATCTTGTGTTACTGTAGCATAAGAAACAGGGGAAGAATAGAGAAATTAGGAGAAGAGATGGCTCACTCTTTGGTTCTGGGCTTGGCATTCGAATATCCATTTACATATTTATATAGCTATATTTAATAGCTATAGTTCTTTTAAGAAAAAGTGAACTCCACCAAAATGCTTTGGCCTCTTGTAAGGTCTTTAGGCAAAATAGAGCTGTCTTGGCAAGAATATTCTGACCCAAATATTTTATATGTAAGGCAGTGCAAGAAAATGTTTAAAATATGCCTATAAAAGTTGGAATTCAGTGTTTTAAAGTCCTCTTTCTCTCCTCTTTTTTTTTTTTTTTTTTTCACCAGAACCTATTTCTTATCCCAGGAAGGAGATGGAGCCTGAGGAGGAAAGGCTTTCAAAAAGTCTTCACAGCCCTTTGCTTCTTAGATGACAGGTACAGACCTCACCTCTGAGTCTTGTTGGTTCATTAAGACTCATTTCCCTACATGGTAGAAGCGTAGAATGTGGAATGTGGGATTTAAGTGAGAAGAGATGAGACATTGTCTAATCTATTGTTTCCCAAAGCAATTGCTCAGAAATGTCCTGAGAAGTTCCCCCACTTTTTTCTATGACCACATATATTTTCTATGCTCAAATAAACCCCCTTTTCTTGCAACTTCACCATACATGTGAGTATATTAAAAGTCCTGGGGATTCTTGAAATAAAGAGACTGGTATGACTCATTTTCTTTAACTCATTATTTCCCAAACTTCTGTTTCCATGGCATCCTTTCTTTCCAGTGAGGACTTACATACATGGAATTAGTGTCTCATGCAGATTTTGGGTTATGCTGGGCATGAACTACTTCCTGCTGCTACTGACAATTCAAGTTGTCCCAGTGAAGATCCAGGTCCCCACTGGTCCCATGCCCATTGTGCCTGGTCTAGTTACCCAGGTGTGTCTGCATCTGCAGCTCCAGGGAGCCAGTGACATGGCCTGCCATTTGTAAGCTACAAATGGTAGAATCAGGCCACTGGTGTCCCAGAGCTTCTGTGTGGATATGGGATACAAATAGGAGATGGTGGCTTTCCTCATGGAGAAGCATGGCTAAGCAAAGTCTTTGTAAAGACTTGTGCAGAAGCCCAATAGAATGCACACCTTTGTTGCAGCTTGCTTCACTTTCTTCTGCTAAGGCTAAATTAAGTTAGCAGCATTGATTTTTTTTCATCTTCAAAATGCATTTTAAAATAAAAGAGACATTAAAAATGAATGATGAGATGCTTACATTTGTGAGAAAAGAAAAAAAGATTGTCTATTCAGATATTAATAAAAGTGTTTGAATCCTCTCTAACTATTCTACTATTTCTCAAGGGACTGTTATGTTGCAAATATTGAAAATGGGAAATTTAAGAAAATCCATTTATTCCAAAGAGGAGTGCAAGAATGAAGAGAGAAAAGCCAAAATATTTCCATAGTTTTCCTTTCAGTTTAACTTTTGGGATGAACTAAGACTATAGCTATGGAATTGGCAATTTTTCTTTCCACACGTCTCCTGGGTTTTCTTTAGGACTGGAAACCATTTGTGATCACAGGAAGAAATGTTCTTGCTGACAGATGGGCGTTCCTTGCTGTGTAGGTTCCAAGCTTTTTAATGATAGCCATTTAAAATCTGAGTTCCTTATAAGCCTTTGCATGACCTCAGGCGGCTGAATAGCTGTAAGCACCTGGTGGGGAATAGATAACATTTTGTTGCCCTTTTTGCCCTGGGAGGATTGATGTTTCCCTGTGTGTGGTCATCCAGTGGGAAGGCTCCCATGGGGCTGTAAAGAAACAACTTTCTTTATCACACAGAACAAACAAGGCTAAGGAATGGATGGAGAGGAACTTTCTCTAGAGCAATGCTTATCAAAGTCTGGTCCCTGGAACAGCAGCAACAGAAACTTGCCAGGAATGCAAATTCTAGGACCCCATTCAATCTACACTATCGTAAACTCCTAGGGTAGAGCCCAGCAATGTGTTTTAACAAGATTTAGCCTCTAGTTGTTTTTGATGCTACTAAAGTTTGAGAACCACTGCTGCAAAGGAAAACAATCTGGCCAGATGGGAAAGAGACTCATTGGGTACTCTTCAGCTACGGTCATGTGTTGCTTAGCAACAGGATACTTTCTGACGACTACACTTTTAGATGATTTTGTTGTTGTCTGAGCATCACAGAATGTGCTTATATAAATATAGCTGGTACAGCCTACTACACACCTATCATCTTCTGGGACCATTGTTGTATATTGGTCCTTCATTGACTGAAAGAGTTTTGTGGCATATGAGATTCCAGTGTGCAGTCGAAGTTGATTCTAAAAGGATAAGGCTAATGAGGCCCGGGGAAACAAACAATAGAACATCAGTGTTGATGTGAGCAAGGTGTTTTAAAGAATAGGATTCCAAGCCTGAAAATTTGGGATAAGCCCTAAATGTATCTTGATTTTGACACATCTCTGCAGGCACCTTTCCTCACCACCTCTATTTCTGTAGACCACAGCTTCTAGGAGCCATTTGATTTCTTAGCCTCCAAGAACAAGAACACCAAGATATCACTTTTAAAAATAAGGCATTATTTAAAGCTATTCTTTGACTGCAAGACTCCTAGATGCCACATACACAGAGACGATTTTTACAGATCCTGTTGCTTGGGCAATGATGTCATGTTAGCATATCTCTCATCCACTGCCCACTTACCTCCATCCTTGCCCCGACACTGTACTGACCATGCTCTGTGGTGCAGTCATGTACAGTGGTATAGTCTACTCCATCTCCTACCTCGGTCCTTTTGTCTTGATACACCCAAACTTGGTCTTTGTTCCCTAGAGAACCCAAACTGATAGCCAAATAATATGTTATGTAATAGTATTATACAATATATAATGTAATACATAATGCATATTATAGCTACATATTATATAGATTTATAATGTATTAGGCATATTATGTATCTTAACCAGATATGTAAGCATATTATATATCTATATAGATATGTTACATAGAAATATGTAATATATTATATGCATTATATATAAGCACATGTATCTGTATATGTAATATATTATAGGCTATAGAAATATTTATAATATATTACATATATATACTATATAAATAGATATGATTTCTGACATTATGATTTGACAACAATTTTTTGACTTAACAAAGGCGTGAAAGCAATATACATTTAGAACTTCAAATTCATGTCCTTTCCCAGGCTAGCAATATGTGGTATCATATTATCTTGTGATGCCAGGCAGCAGGAGTGAGCTGCCACTCTCACTCAGCAGTGCAGTCATGAGGTAAGTAACCAATACTCTACAGTATGAAGATTTGGTAGGTAGGTAGGTAGTTAAAAAATAACTTATGTTATCTTCAACTTATTATGGGTTTATTGAGACATAACCCTATTGTAAGTCAAGGAACATCTGTGTGTGTGTGTGTGTGTGTGTGTGTGTGTGTGTGCATTTTCATGTACAAAGAGATGTAGAGATGTATTGGCTCATACAATTGCGGAGGCTAAGAAGTCTCATGATCTTTCCTCCGCAAGCCAGAGACCTAGTCCAAGAACTTCAGATTCAACTGTTTTGATTGAAATCTGAGCCTGGAGGCCTGAGAACCAAGAGTGCAGAGGACAAGAGAAGACAGCTATCCTAACCCCAAGTTGGGCAGAGACTGTAGATTCTTTCTTCCACTTTTTTACTCTATTCATTTCCCTCAATGGATTGCATGAGGCCAGCACCTATTGGGGAAGACACTCTGCTTTACTCTGTCCACTGATTCAATACTAATCTCTTTGAAATCATCTTTATACATATACCCCCCCAAATATCTAACCAGATATCTGATGATTTAATCCTGATTAATCCTGAAATATTAATCTGATGATTTAATATTTAATCAGATATCTTGTGATTTAATCAACTTTACACATGAAATCTACTTGCAGTCTTGCTGGACAAAGCAGGAAGCCTGGAACAACTGGGAGGGTCTTCAGAAAGAAAGATTGTCTAAAGTTTGGAAAGATTAGGAATGGATTTGTGTGTGTGTGTGTGTGTGTGTGTGTGTGTGTGTGGTGTCGGGGATGGAACCGAGGGCCTCATGCACTCATGCATGCCAGGTAAATGCTCTTTCACAGCCCCAGTCTTTTACATTTTGGTATTGGTTGGGTTATAGGGAACAGAGGAGGTAAGCGGGGTCACAGAAAATCCTGCTCTTGGGAATCAGCTTTAAATTAGAAATGTTCAGTTGTATGCATATGTGCTCATGGCTATGTTGAGACTGAAAACACATGAGATTGAGTAAAACCATCTTTCTATTTTATTTTAGTTTATTCTGTTTTATTTGATTGGTATTGGAGACTGAACTCAGGGATGCTGAAATACTAAGCCACATTCCAAGTCCTTTTTAGTTTTTTATTTTGAGACAGGATCTTGCTAAATTGTTTAGGACCTTGCTAAATTGCTGAGGCTGACTTTGAACTTGACATCCTCCTGCTGACTCAGCCTCCAGAGTCACTGGGATTATAGGCATATGCCACCATGCCCAGTGAGAAAAACTAATTTTGACAATACTGATAATAGATTTAGAAGGCTACAAGAGATCCATTTACAACTTGGTGAGATAATGGGGGAAATATTAATGATAATTCTTTTAATTTCTTACATCGTAGTATCATGGATCATGACAACTATCGACATCATTAATGTGTCGATATGTTTGAATCACCATATGTGAACATGTTCACATTAGACTCAGAAAGAGTCTAATAAAGAGCCTATATGTACAGGATGAACCAACAGAATAGCAGTAGGCCAGGGGGACCAGTAGCATTAACTCAAGCATAGACTCAAAGGGGCAAGCTGAGAGAGCTGTTGCATGGAAAGGGAGCCCCTCCAAAGACACATGACCATAGGTAGAGGCACAAGGTCATTGCCAAACCTCACCTGGCATTCAGTCAAGTGCCTTACATTTAGTCATCAACCTTCATTCCACTGGGATTCAGCAATTCCTTACTTAGGGTTCCTGGTGGATTTTTCAGTGCCTCTAAATCTTTGCTTAGCAACTGCCAGAATTTCCAATGACTAACTTGAAAGAGAAAGAAAACACATAGTACCAAATTGAATTAACCCTTCTTCTCCCTTTCCAGACCAAATCTGAAAGACTCACAAATCAATGCATTGCATTTATATAGCAATTTGCTACCTGACCCTCAGTTCCACCCCCATTTAGAGCTTAAAGTAGAAATACAGCAAATTTTGTTATCTCTGATTTATGGGTGGAGAAGGGCCCATTCAGGGAGGTGAGTGCACATTATGGCTGGCCTACTGGCTTGTTTAGTTCCTCCTGTGAGGACATTAAGAGGAATTGAGGAATTAATTTTTATTATTAAAACAAAAGCCAAGTGCTCTTGCTAGCTCTCTAATTACCAGGGATACAATATTAGGGCATCTTCATTTCACAAATTACCTGTGAACAATTCCTATTAGAGTAATTGCATTAGGTTTGAGACATTTAGTTGCCGCTAATCCAATAAGGACATACTTCCAGAATTCTAGGGTTAGAGACAATGAGTGAAGAAACATTGCAGACACAAATCCTTTGTAAGCTGTAGACAGACAAGTTATCTTTTTGCTGTGGGCACAGAAGCTGGGTAAGAGGTCACTGGGAAGTTTGCCAGTTCTGTTAAATTCGTCTGCAGAGAATTCTTATTGCAACTTGGCCTAAATATACATGAAGGGTAAGGCTAAAAGTGGAACCTGGAGGTGAGAAAGAGGCTGTGAATGTGGGTTTAAGAATAAAGGGAGTACAGTGAACATCTCCAGACACACTCATCTCCCTCTTTGATGATATGACTGTTTCTGGTCAGATTTCACTGGAACATCCTTGTTTTTCTTCAGTGGGCTGTCAGGAATCTGAATTAACCAAAGATAAAAACCAAACCAAAGATAAAAAGTAATGCTGCTAAAACTTATGAGCTCAAGTGTTTTTTTTTTTTTTTCAAATATCTTCTTTACATGAATGATCGTAGAGTGAGCAGTATAATCAGGCAATTAGCTTTAGAGAAGAAGTTCTGTTTATATGAACTTAGGAGATGATGCTAGGTTATAAGATCATCAAGTTCATAGTAAGATAATGGAGTTCAAGAACTGGAATTATCCTTGATCCACACTCTGGTTTTATCAGTGAGAACACCTAATGCATTAAAAATATAAGTGATAGTATGTACAGGAACTGTGGGTAGTCAAAAACCCAGGGCTCCCTCCCAGATTTCCTGACTTCTTTCCATAACCCACAGATGCATTATTTTTCTTGAGTTACTAGGACATTTTTGTCTGATGGGTACATGGTGAAGCCTACATTTTCTGTTCACAAATGATGCCTTAACAAAGAGAGAAATCTCATATTAATGAGATCAGGGGTGAATCTTCAGGCATGGTCAGAACCAGGAGCTCAAATGCTTTCGGGATGGTGTTGTTCCAGGTATGTGTGTTGCTCTTAGTGACCTCTGTGTTGGCTTTACCTGCAAGTTGGCCTTCCTCACATGAAGATGGATCTCTTTCCTGTTGGCTCAGCAATCCTGATAGAAAGAGCACACCTCTTCCTCTAACTCTGCAAACACTTAAGGGGATTCTGGTTGGATAGCAGGGCATATGTCTAAGCCTGGAGCAGAGGTGTGGGGTCACCCCCACCTAAACATCATGGACTAAGAGTGGGAGACAGTTGCTGACTTAGAGAGATAGGTGAGGCAGACTGAGTCACACGTGCGCCATATCTGTTTTCTTGGATGCTACACTGCTCTAGTGTGGACCTGGAATATCTCCCAGAGGCCTGTGTGTTTAAGACTTGGTCCCCAGTTCAGGGCTATGAGGAGGTGGGGTGGTGGCCGTCTATGTCATTGGAGACTGTCACGAGCAGTTAAAGTATGATACGTGAGAGCTAGGTAGTTTCTCAATGGTGGTTTATTTACTGCACATAATCACATTTTACTTGATCTAACTCTAGTTTCACACTGACATCCCAGTGCTCACCACCTGACGTGTCTTAAGCCCGGCTTGGCTGGGAGTCATCTGACCTGGAGGGCATGTGGAGGGTTCACTGATGGGGGGTAGGGGGAGTAGGGAGTGGAGTCTGGTGGCTGTCTTCTCCAGCATCTTGTCCAGGTCTCAGCTCTCTGACATTCGGTCTGGCCCTTGTCTCAGCTCTCCACTGACCCATCTCCTGCTCTCTGGCTGGTCTTCTTATAGTTCTTCTTGTGTCTGTCATGGCTTGAAAAGGTGGATGGCCCTGGGGATGTCTGGTATGGTTGTTCTAAACTGTCTCTAATTGGTTACAACTTTCTTGGGGGCCTCTCATTGGTCACACCTTGTTAGGGTTACATCATTGGGTTTTGTACAGTCACACAAACACTGCAATTTTCATATGATATTCCATATAGTAAGGTATAGCAAAGCAAGGTAAAGCAAAGTATGCTACTCATAACAGGGACACACCCTTGAAGAGGACTGGGAGACCCAGGCTCTCTTCTCTCTCTTGTTCGCTCCCTGGCTTTGAGGTGAGCATTTGCTCCACCATCCATGTCTGCCATGATGTGCTGCCTTGCCTCAGGCACAGCGCAATGGGACCCAGTGGTTGTGGACCGAAACCTTCTGAGCTGTGAGCCAAAATAAACCTTTCCTTTTTATAAGTTAATTACCGTAGGTATTTGTTACAGTGATGCAGAACTGACTGACACAGACTGACTTTGGGCTTTTATCCTTTCCCACATTCCTATTTGAACCCAAGAGAAAGCAAGAGCAACAAAACTACACTGTATTAGGAATGTGTTCTTTGGAGTGTGAGGAGTTCTCCCAAATTCCATAAAATTCGCAAATCTTAGACTATGCACACTCAAAGTCATGTCAGTTTTCTGAAATAAGTTTTCCAATCAGGTGACCATGATTTAAGTCTTTGCAATTTCCTTTAGAACATTTGTGCTGATTTAACACCATTCCCAAGAATTCCTCTCCCTGACATTTGTGCCCCTTTGCTCCAGGTAGCCTCAGAGCCAGGGCTGAAATCCTCCTTTGGAAACACCTGCTGGGAACTCACACACCTGCTTTCTGATGACCTCATTCCTGGCTGTCCAGGAGCCCAAGGAGGATGCTCACAGTTCATAAATCCAACTCATTCACCATTCTGTGGCTCACACGCTGGATCAGAAGTCTCCTTTTCCGGTTTCTTTCCACCCACAGTTTCTGGCAATGGAAAACTTTGATGTTTGCTGAGATTTGTGAAACCTGGATCACATGCTATTAGCAGCTGTATTTTATAGTTGTAATGGTTGTGGAGGACTTATTTCTAAGTGCTGAGAAAGGTATTGTCACTCAACTACCCAACAAGGGCTGTGGAGAAATGTTGTGAATTAAAACACAAAGGGTGAGCCACAGGAAAACATAATATTTGGATATCTTACTGACGGGAATTATTTCAAGCCAAAGAAACTAAAGACGGAGTCCTTGGCTCTTGCAAAATATATTAAATTCCTCCACATTTAAGGTCAAAACCGTTTCATTCAAGGGTGAGACATGAATCATACCATCAAGGGGTAAACTGGTGGCAGGCAAGAGACAATCCTCTTGGAATTCACACACAGCCAACCACAGGGTGTGGACATACAGCTCCATGGCTAGAGGCACACTGAATTCCCTAACGGAGTTTTGTGAAAGCTAAGACTCATGGGTCTTATCCCAGAGTTATTGAATCAACTCT
This sequence comes from Glaucomys volans, assembly GCA_020662805.1. Classification (NCBI taxonomy): domain Eukaryota; kingdom Metazoa; phylum Chordata; class Mammalia; order Rodentia; family Sciuridae; genus Glaucomys; species Glaucomys volans. The sequence continues at coordinate 934,835 of JAJEJO010050041.1, read as the reverse complement.
CCAAGGAAGGGGTTTTAAACATTCCCAGATTTTAAGCAGTACTTGAGCTGCCAAATTCATGGTGCAAGTAAAGCATTACAATTAGCCACACAACTGCAGTTTATCATCCAGGGCTGGTCACTTTTGTGTAGAATCCCTTTGAGAATTGCCCTGCTGTGCCACTCTTTGGTAACCACTTGCTTCAGCCTCACATAGTACATGGAATTGAAAACTCCATCAACTGTGTTCATGAGGGTCAGGATCAAGGATTCTTGCTGTTTCTCTGAGGGCCTGCCCGTCCTCATCTCTTTGCTGTTGGACTCTAAAGGGGCTTATGGTTCATCTCCCCAGCTCCCTGCCACCCTCCCTCTTACCTCTCCTGCCACCTGCCATGGACAACTGCCAGGACAAATCACAGGGTTGAAACAACAGTCCACATTGTTTCTGTTGGCTACCTGCTTCTTTAGTGTGGTTCCTATATGGTAGGCATGCTTTATATCCACCATGAATGCTTCTGACTCAGGCCTTTCCCTTTCTGTTCCTTATGCTTAGAATGTTCTTCCCCAAATTTACTCATCTCCTGCAAGTCTTTGATCAGGTGTCCCCATAGTAGGCTTATGCTTACTATCTTATTTAGAATTTCTATCTGCAGGGGCTGGTGATGTAACTTAGTGGTAGAGCACTTGCCTGGCATGTGGGAGATCCTTGGTTCATTCTCAGTACTGCAAAACTTAAAAATATAAAAGTAATAAAAGATAAAAAGAAATTGTTAACTGCACTTCTTAATCTCCCTTCCACACTAATTTTTTTATAACACTTTATAACTCGTGTCCTCCTTTACTATAAAACACAATTTGCATACGACACATGTAATTCAGTATACTGTATATAATTTACATATCCATTATGTTTATTATTGATGTTCCTCATCTACCAGAACATCATCTCTGCAGGGGGAGAGATTTTAGGTAAATTTTGTGTTGATTGATGTGGTCACAGAGCCTAGAATGGATGCTGGTATTCAGTGCAGCTTTGCTGAGGGAATGAAAGAATTACTGAACCCACTGCCCCTGGGAAAAGTCTTTATTTCTATTTCTCTTTTTTTCTTCCTTTTGATGCTCTTCCTTTTCTAATATGTCCACCTAAGTGGAGATTGAAGGCCACTGCCACCTCTTCTCAGAAATGGCCTTTGGAGTGACTCTGTTCTGAGCAAAGGCGTGCACCCCTTGGTTCCTTTTTGTCTACTCTTCCTCTCTCTTGCTCTGGTTTTCAGTGACAGACATGTCCTTCCCTTCCTCTGGAGCAGTAAGAGGTGGTACCTTGGCTTTGCTGTGAAGTGGGAATTCCCTCTGTACTCAATGATCTGGGAATCCCTGAGGCTTGGCTGAGAACTACTTAACCTGCTTTTCCTTACTACTCTCTTTTCTCTCAACTTTTTTTGAATCTTGTAGTCCCTGTTGGTGGGAGGAATAGACATTTTTGCAATGCCATATGATATTGAATACAAACCATATTCAGTCATTTGATTAATATTCTAGCTAGGCCTCAGGGCCCCTATACTACTTCTGATTTCATGACATTGCTGGCCAAAGAGCCTGTCATCATCCCTGTTGTGGTCCTCATCATCTAAAATTACCTGGGCATATACTCCAGACACTGTTCTCAGCTCCATACAGACATGGTCTTTTCATTTATTTATTTTTAATTCCTCACAACTTGATAAAGTATGTTTTATTTTTATCCCCACTTTAAGGATGAAGAGAGTGAGGCCCAGATTACATGAATAACTTACTAAGTTTGCAAGATAATTAATAGCAAGACCTGAACTAGAACTTAGTTTCCTTCTGATGCCTAACCACACTATGTGATGCGATGGGTCAAGAAGAGTTTCAACATTTGTGCAAATGTGGCAAGATGCACAAGGCTAAGCATGATTAGGTGTTGCACTGATAATTCTCTAGTTCCATGATAAGGTGTCCAGCATGTCAATATAAACTGGAGCTAACTAAAGTTGCTGAAGTCTCAGAGTTCAGAGACTAATCCACTGTTTATCAAATGGTAGCCAGGCCACCAATTGAAACACAGTTTACGTGTGTCCCAAAGAATGGAGCAATGTGGCTGGGACCAATAAATAGCTTTGTTAATTTGGATTTCATTCCATTAAATTAATATTTATTCAGTGTTTCCCATGTGCCAATTATGATAACTCCCTAAGATACTTTGCCTGAAAAAAGTCACTGTTACAGGAGGAAGACTGGTGCCTAACAATGGGTACAGGAACCAATTCTCAGACTTTCTCCACATATAGTTCTCTGGGAGGACAGATGTCTCCCTCGATATGATCTTTGGAACACTCACTACTTCCCGGAAATACAAATAAACATTACAAGGACAAAATTTTCCTTTGACAAATGAATTTGGGAGAACTTGGGTTGAAATTAAACCTGGAGAATTTTCTCTACTGAAAAAGTTCTCGAAGTCTCTACCTTGAGAGGCAAATCTAGGAGGGAGTAAAGAATACAGCAATTTTTCAAACATTTTTAACTGAATATGTCCCAGACTTCTCTTTCTATAGATGATCACATTTTACTTGTTCTCTGTGGAACTCGTTTGGAGAAATGTTGATTCAAATACAACATGCATTAAAATAACAAGCAAAATGAAATAAATGGATGCTCAAATTATTTTCCATATAAGTTTCTATTGCCCAAATGTCTCTTTATTTTAGGTGACAAAGAAGTAAAGATCATGTGGTGCATGTGGCACATGACCTTGCCCTGATGATTTGTCTCCAAGAGGTCTCCTTGGCATGAGATCCTTTGGCCCTGTTTCCGATTCCCTTCCTTTGGAAATTTGCATTGTAAAATTGCTTACCTTTATTCTGTGACTCATCATCAAGGCTTCTCATCTAATCATGTTCCTTAAATTACTTAGACACTGTCTTTCATCTATGAGCAACTTTAAATACAACTATGTGTTTAAAAAGTGCTGTGCAATAGTTTTCTCATAGTGGTCGATTCAAATGTCATCCTGGAATATCACTTTGGGGGTCTAAGGATTTCTGAATACTCCTTACGAAGCTGATTAAAGCTGCTCTGGTTCTCCTGAAATTCCAGAATTCATGTGAAACTATAAGAGCAATAAGAACAAAAAGAGAAACACACAAAGATAACCATATCTATGGCTTAATATTTTATTTCAAACTCTAGACGAGTGCTTAATTAAAGAAGTCACCGATGAGATAAAATTTCTTTTGCGAATTCCAAGGCAATTGAATTTTTTAGTTTAACTTCTTATCATCCCCTTTGATTTTTATCTCTGGAATTTGGGAATGAAACATATGCCTTTTGGTTAGTAAGGCTTTCCTTTAATGGGTGATAAGGCCAGGTGATTAATAATCACCAGGCTCTGATTGTTTTCATTAGAATGATATCATAGGGCCATGTTGTTCACCTCTTCACAGAGTCCCAGAATAGGATCATAAAAGGAGAGATGAGAAATTCTGGTTTAGATTAAAGCAAATGGATTGAGGGATTGGCTCTGATGAGCTACAATTTGCTGTTATAAAAGTTCACAGAGATGAGCCTTTTGCAGTTTTCTTCTCTTGTGTTTGAGATTAGTTAGAGGGGATGGTGGGTGACTGAAGGCTTTCTGTTTTTAGCAGTCTCGATTCCAATGATGTAAGTTATAAATGAGATGGGCATGTGGGTGGGCCCCCACCAAATTCCTGACAAGCACTTAAGCGTAGCCTCAAATCCAGTGCACATTTGTCATTATTAAACTCCACTGGTGCCGCAAAGACTAAAGGGATGAGGGGTGGGGAGGGAATGAGAGAAGCATGGGGAGGTGTGGGTGTACAAGGTACAGAACCATCAGAGATAAAGAAGTTACCCATGGCAGAGAAAAGCGCCCCACGGTACCAACTGCATGACACCAAAGACATTGGGTGAGGGAGAGGCGGGTTAGTGATTCAAATCCTCGATTTTAGACAAAGTCAACAACCACCAAGGGTAGGTCGCTGCAGGGATGAAGGAAGAAAATTAATATTTACTGAATACCTATGAGTGCCAGATGTTAGGCTGGCCTATCAGACATACTGCCTCATTTTTACTTTATGTCAAAGGCACGAAGCATAATTAACCAAGCAGATCTGGTTTGAAATTCTGAGGATAACAAAAGTAATATGTAACCCATGGTGTTGCCATGAGAAAATAAGACAATGTATTAAAAAAAAAAAACTTAGTGGCATGCCTAATGCATATAAAATACTCAATAAATGCTGGTCTCTCTTCAACCCCACCCACCCCAGACCACCTACAAAATCAAACAAGAAAATATGAACTAAATCCTGCCAGAATGAGCTAAGTCTCCTTAGGCTCACTTCACAGATAAGACATGAAGTGTATTGCAGGCTCTGATTTTGTCCATCTCTCTCTGCCCTTTCTCCATCTTTGGTGTCTCTGTACTAATCTGAATTACCATCCTGCCTTGCCAAATCAGCTCTTTTCCTGGCTTTTGATTTCCATTAGTTAAACATCATTTTCCCTAGCCTCAGCCTCAAAACTGTACAATCATATTGGGGCCTCTCTACACTTGAGTTTTCATTCAACAGACAGAGTTAATGTCCTACGATTTCAACTGTGACAGATGATATTTCTTGAGTGTGTCTCTTCCTTTCCATTTCTACTGCCACTCCCTTAGTTCTAATCCCCGGTCCATTTTTTTCAGTACCATTTGTAGACATAATCTTTAATGACTGGTTCTCACTGCCTTGCCTGAGGCTAATTTCCAACTCCATACCTGTAAATACCTTATGCTTGATAATGTCCTCCTCTACATTATTACTCCAGCTGGTCTCTAATTGGATTCCCTGGGCCTCGCCTCCTTTCACTACACTTCACCTCCATACCTTCAAGTTTCAGACAGCAGCTTTTTGTTAGTTTTATTGAGCTATCACTCACTATATGATCCATCCACCTACAGGGTACAATTCAATATTTTTCATATGTTCATAGAGTTGTACAACCTTTACGATAATCAATTTTATAACATTTTCATCACTGCAAAAGAAACATTTCACTCTTCTAGTCAATCGAGTCCAAATTCTCCAAGCTCTAGAAAACCACTAGCCTAGCCTATTTCTGTCTCTACAGATTTGCCCGATTTACATATTTCATATGATGGAATTACATAATAATGTTCTTTTGATGACGTCTTCCACTTTGCATAATGTTTTCAAAGTATGCCCCTATCATGGTACAAAATAGTACTTCATTCCTTTTTGTGGTTGTAAATATTTCATTGTATTGACAGCCCACATTTTGTTTATCCATTCATCAATCGATAGACATTATGGTTGTTTCCTTTTTAGCTACGAGGATGGTGTTGCTATGAACACATGTACAACTTTTTTATTTTAATATATGTTTTTAATGAATTTTGGATATATCCCTAAGAGTGGAATTGTTTGGTTCTAAGTTAACTTTTTGTTTAACAGCCTCAGGATTTGCCAGTCTGTTTTCCAAAATGTCTGCATCATTTTATTTTTTAACTCTTACTTATGAGAAGTTCAGTTTCTTCACCTGTAGCTGTTGTTATCATCTCATGTTTTTGTTGGGGTTGTGGGAGTGGGTATTGAACCCAGGGCCTTGCATATATCATGCCAGTGCTGTACCACTGGGCTACATCTTTCACCCTGTTCATCTCTCTTTTTGATTATAGTCATCCTAGTGGGTGTGAAGTAGTATCTTATTGGAGTTTTGATTTGCATTTCTTTGAAGATTAATGATATTGAGCATCTTTTCATGTGCTTGTGGGCCTTTTGTATGTTATCTTGGGAGCATTACTTATTCAAATACTGTGCTCATTTTTACTTGGCTGAACAATTATTTTATAATTGAGTTGTAAGAATTCTTTATATATTCTAGGTTTAAGTCTCTTATATATATGATTAAAATTTTTTTCTGTGTGTTGTTTTTTCACTTTTACAGTTTCCTTTGAAGCACAAAATTTTTTATTTTAAAGAAGTTAAAACTATCAATTTTGTCTTTTGTTGCTTATGCTTTAGTTGTTCTACGAATCTGTTGCCAAATCCAAGATTGCAAAGGGTTTCCAAGAAACAAGGCTTGTGTTTTCTTCTAAGACAATGATAGTCTTTGATCAATTTTGAGTTAATTTTTGCATATGATGTGAGATTAATGTTTTTGAAAGTCTCAGCTCATATGCTATTTCTTATGAAGTTTTTTCTGATCCTACTAATTAAATAATAGTGACAACAGTGGCTCTGCTGCTGCCACCACCCTTGGTGCCAATAAAGCATCTTCTATGAGATAGTCACTAGTTTTATTTTTCCTCATTTTATATAATTCTCATAATCCCATAAAGTAGTTGCTCAAAAAAATTAAAACCAAAATGTTGGTTAGTGAAGTGTCTTTTTCCCTATGTTATAAACACAGAAGGCTGAATAACTTGTTCAGGTTAATGGCAGATCAAGGACTCAAACTAGATCTGCTCCTTCCTTCTACCTCTTGCTGTCTCTGAATGGCATTTGTCCTCTTCCTCTTTTGAGCCCTGTTGTGACTTTATCTGTGATTTTTATGCTTGGCACCATTACAATCTTTCTTAAATTATAAGGTCTTTATATTTGAGTTATCTTCTCTCCTGAACTAATGGGTCCTTGAGAGCTGGACCTCATTTGTTTTGAAAGTCCTGCAGTCTCTATCTCAGTACATAAAAGACAGTGATAAATATTTGTTGAGTTGAATAACAACGCAATTGAACAGTAAACTCAGCAGTTTACTAAAATCAGAGCCTGGAGATTTACCATAATTACCATGAGATGATTAATAGGAATAAAAATGCAGTTTCTCCTTCTTCAATAAGAACCTATAAGTGATATTGCTCTTTGAGCAATAAATACCATTAAAATGAATCAAAACATAAATATTGATGGCATAATTGCTTCCAGTCAGCATGGTTTGACTTTAACCCCAAAGAAGGCATTATATGTCAAAAGAGGTGAAGAATGTACGCATTCCTCAAAAAGGCATTTCTCTGGGTCATTGAATTCTGGTTACCTATTGCTGTATAAAAAACTACCACAAAACTGTGGTATAAAGCAGTTTATTATTATTTCTCTTGGTTTTGTGCATTGACAGGGCTCAGTTGGTTTCTCATTTGGTGACTTTTAACACAGTTTCAGACAGGTATGGGTAAGGCTACAGACAAATACAGGTCCAATGGAGTTGAATGGCTAAGCAGCCTCACTGGAACTCAGCTGAGGTTGGTGACAGACATGCTCCATAGAGTGTGTCTCATAGAGAGAAAGCGAAGAAATCCAAATGGAAACTCAAGTTTTCTTATGACAGTCTAGGAAATCATAGAAGGAATACCGATTCTACCATGTTCTGTTGGGAAAGCAAGTCATTAAGGCCAACCAAGATTAAGGGTGAGGGGAATCAGAATTCACCTTTTGTTTGAAGGCACAGTGTGCAGGAATGTAAAGACTGATGGCCACATCTGGAGATGAGCTACTACAAAGATAGAGAAGAAAAGATGTCAAATTGGCAGAGTCCCTCCACAGGAGGGTGTTTTCTGGCTCTGGGATATACCTATTCCAGTGACTGGGACCTATCCCTTTGTTCCGTTGAGAAATCTTTATTCACAACTTTTACAGATTCAAATCCATCTAGGAGCAAGGGATGCATCCTAAAGAACAAGAGGATTCCAAGCAATACTGAAAATATGAAAAATCAAACAAGTTTAATTGGATATATTATGCAACATTAATTCTTATAATAGCTTGAGATGAACAATAATGGATATTCTACAAAATAAACACTGACCTGGTCACTCTGTCTTGTTGGACCCTTGTATTCACCTTCTCCTTCAGTTTCATACTGAAGCTATTCTGACCATTGCTTTGACTTTCATGTGCTTCACTTTCTTCCCCTGGTTCTATATCTCCATTAAGGCCCTGTGTTTGAACTGAAAACCTATTTCCTTTCCAAGAAATCCATCTGATTTTTATTATTCACCCCTTTAACATCTTGCACTATAGCAATTACTTCCCTGATGTCACTTCATTCTTAGAATATTGAGTATTAAAACCTAAAAAAAAAGCCCCTATTTTAACCATGGGTTTCAGCATACTTTAAGAGCAACTGATGAGAAAAAGGTGTGTTTCTGGATATTACTCTATAAGGGATGCTTTACCTCTGAGATGGGAAGATGAGGGCATGATGATTTACAACCACTATCTTGTGAAGTCCACACTAACATATGATCTCTCTTGATGAAGCCAAAGAAAAGAGAGGGAAGATGAGAAAGATACATTCCATTTTGCTCTCATAGCAGAATAGTAAAGGGCCTTATCATACATAGTATTTTAAACCTACATCAAAAGTATAGAGATTAGAAATCAAGAAATAAGTCAGAGTAATAAAATCAATATTGTTTATTATTAAAAATGCAGCAGGATTGTTTGGATTTTAAAAAGCTATTAAATACATTGCATAACAAAATATGAGATGTGGTCAAGGCAGTAGTCACGGGAAAATACATAGCTTTAAATGAATTAATTTGATGAGAAAAATAAATGTTTATAAATATTCAGCTCAAGATGTTTGAAAATAAATGCAGAGATTAGCGGAAGGTGGGCAGAAATTAATGTACTTAAGATAGAAAACTATGCATAGTTGACAAATAATTCTAACACCCAGTTTCTTTGAAAACACTAATGAAACACACAGAAAGGTTAGAAAGGGAAAAATCAACTAACCTCTAGAAAGGTTAATCAAGGGAAAAAAAGAACAAATGCAAATTAATATTGAAAGGAGGCATTTATATATATAAAAGAGATTAAGAAAAGAAGGAAACTTATGTTTTAGTCTGCTAATAATTTATTTAAAATTTTATTTAATTGATTGATTGGTACTGGGGATTTAACCCAAGGGTACTCTACCAGTGAGCTACATCCCAGTCCTTTTTATTTTTTATTTTGAAACAGTCTTTTTCTTTTGAGAACACCTCTCAAAAGAAAGCTGTATCAGCATCTTTAACTAATATATATATAAAATTTAGATATTACCTAATTATATAGATATTACATAATATATATGCATATGCTTGTAGTCAGCTGCTTTACTTGGTAAGCTGAGGCAAAAAGATCACCTTAACCCAAGAATTTGGGTCTAGTAGCATAACTTATGCTAGTAACATAGCAAAGCTCCATTGAACAAGAAAAAAATGGAAAAAAATATATACATAGTATATGTGCAAAAAAGTCTCTCAAATAAACAAATAAAATAGACCACATGCATTTTACTCCTAGATGTACAAGGAATATATTTTGATGTTAATAATCAAAACAGAAAAATTCATATTAGTAATTTTCAAAAAGATATTTGTATAGAATTCAATTCCATTCCTCATGTCAAATAAAAACAAAGGATTCCGAGTAAACTTGTAGTTAATCTAAGTGGCCTTCATTCACAGAATTCACAAAATTATCTGAAAAGGACAATCACCATTACACACAGCTTCATGACATAGGATGTTCTATTGAGGTCAACAGTAACAGAGGGCTTCTTGCCCTGGAAATAGCTTAATGACTGGTCTCCCTGCTTCTCTGTCACCTTGCTTATTCCCATTTAATGTGTACATTGAGGCATGTTACTGTCCTCCATGCTGCCTTTCTTTTTTGTTCATAGACTGAGAACCAAAATCTTTAATATAGCCTTAGCATTCTTCAGGATGTGGACCCCCTCCAGCTGTACTTGCTCATCTAAGCAAGTTGATATCTGTGAAGTACTTGGGGCACAAATATCTACTATATGATGAGGAAGAGGAGGAGGAGAAGGAGGAAGAAGGCACTTTCCCTTGGGCTTCACCCTGTGGATGTTGTGTCCTTTTAAATCCCTGTAAGGATGTGTGCCCTCCTCTCATGGCCCTCCCCTGCATCTTTCCTGCCTAGAATACCTCTCTATTCTTTTTTTTTTTAAATTTTTTAAATTTTTTATTTATTTATTGATTCATTGAATACAAATGGAGTACAGCTATTGTTTCACTGGTTGTACACAAAGTAGAGTCACACCATCTGTACGTTCATGCATTTACACAGGGCAATGGTATCTGTCACACACTCTGTTATTAATTTTACCCCCCACCCGCCCCCACCCCTCCCTTCCCTCTATGCTAGCTATCTTTCCTCCATTCTTGCCATCTTTCCCCCCCACATTATGCATCATCATTCATTTATCAGAGAGACCATTCGGCTTTTGGATTTTTGGGATTGGCTGATCTCACTTAGCATAAGAGTTTCCAACATCATCCATTTACCTACAAATACCATAATTTTATTCTTCTTTATGGCTGAGTAATATTCCATTGTGTATATATACCACAGTTTCTTTATCCATTCATCTACTGAAGGGCATCTAGGTTGATTCCATAATCTAGCTATTGTGAATTGAGCAGCTATGAACATTGATGTGGCTGCATCACTGAGGCAATCTGATTTTAAGTCCTTTGGGTATAAGCCAAGGAGTGGGATAGCAGGGTCAAATGGTGGATCCATTCCAAGTTTTCTAAGGAATCTCCACACTGCTTTCCAGAGTGGCTGCACCAACTTGCACTCCCACCAGCAATGTGAGCAATTAGACAGACCAAAGAAATTAGAGGAATACGAATAGGAAAAGAAGAGATCAAACTATCCCTATTTGCTGATGACATGATTCTCTATCTAGAAGATCCTAAGAATTCCACCAGAAAACTACTGGAACTCATTAATGAATTCAGCAATGTAGCAGGATATAAAATTAATGCTCATAAATCTAATGCATTTTTATTCGTAAGTGATGCATCCTCTGAGAGAGAAATTAGGAAAACTACCCCATTCACACTAACCTCAAAAAAAATAAAATACTTGGGAATCAATCTAACAAAAGATGTGAAAGACCTCTACACTGAGAACTACAGAACACTAAAGAAAGAAGTTAAAGAGCATCTGAGAAGATGGAAAGATCTTCCATGTTCTTGGATAGGCAGAATTAATATTGTCAAAATGGCCATACTTCCAAAAATGCTATACAAATTCAATGCAATTCCAATTAAAATCCCAATGACGGACCTCATAGAAATAGAGCAAGCAATCATGAAATTCATTTGGAGGAATAAGAGACCCAGAATTGCTAAAGCAATCCTTAGCAAGAAGAGCGAAGCAGGGGGTTTCACAATACCAGACCTCCAACTATACTACAGAGCAATAGTGACAAAAACAGCATGGTATTGGTACCAAAATAGGCAGGTAGATCAATGGTACAGAATAGAGGACACAGAGACAAACCCAAATAAGTACAGGTATCTCATACTTGACAAAGGAGGCAAAAACATGCAATGGAGAAAAGACAGCCTCTTCAACAAATGGTGCTGGGAAAACTGGAAATCCATATGCAGCAAAATGAAACTAAACCCATATCTCTCACCCTGTACAAAACTCAACTCAAAGTGGATCAAGGACCTAGAAATCAGACCAGAGACTCTGCACCTAATAGAAGAGAAAATAGGTCCAAATCTTCATCATGTTGGCCTAGGACCAGATTTCCTTAACATGACTCCCAAAGCGCAAGAAATAAAAGCACGAATCAATGATTGGGATAGAGTCAAACTAAAAAGCTTCTTCTCAGCAAAGGAAACAATCAGCAATGTGAAGAGAGAGCCTTCAGAGTGGGAGAAAATCTTTGCCACACACACTTCGGACAGAGCACTAATCTCCAGAATCTACCAAGTACTCAAAAATCTTTACACCACGAACACCAATAACCCAATCAATAAATGGGCCAAGGAAATGAACAGACACTTTACAGAGGAAGATCTACAAGCAATCAACAGATTTATGAAAAAATGTTCAACATCACTCGTTATAAGAGAAATGCAAATCAAAACCACCTTAAGATTTCATCTTACCCCAATTAGAATGTCTTTTATCAAGAACACAGGCAACAACAGGTGTTGGCGAGGATGTGGGGAAAAGGGTACACTCATACATTGCTGGTGGGAGTGCAAGTTGGTGCAGCCACTCTGGAAAGCAG